>MNCI01013629.1:673321-713513 GCA_015680685.1 Gnetum montanum
TTTATAGTCGTGATTCCAGGACTATTCTGTGGTATCAGTTTATAGTCGTGATTCCAGGACTAGCGCGTACCTGAGCTCGGATTTATGTATAGAACGATTTTAGGAATACGTGATTGGTTGGATTTGCAAATTCTTTTTCGTCCATGTCAGCTAGCTTGAATGCTTCGTTGTCGAATGCTTTGATGACCAGATAAGGCCCTTCCCAGTTGACTGAGAACTTATCTGGGTGTTCTCGAACAGCCTTAAGCACAAGGTCTCCTTCTTTGATAGGGCGCTTATGAACGTCATGTCGATGTCGTTGCCGTTGTCGTTTTTGGTACCATTCGATTTGATCGAGTGCGCGTACGCGCTCCTCTTCCACTGAATCCAGGTCAATGATGCGTAAATCATTATTTTGCTTGTCGTCGAGGAGTCCAGAAAGCGTGATCCTTAGGGACGATACTTGTAATTCTAAAGGTAAAACAGCTTCTGAACCATAAACAAGACTGTATGGAGTTTTACCTGTTGAAGTCCGATGTGTAGTACGATATGCCCATAATGCATACACCAGTTTTTCGTGCCATCTTTGTTTACCTTGGGCAAGCATCTTTTTAAGTATTGTGATGATTGTCTTATTTGTCGCTTCCGCCTGCCCATTGCTCTGAGGATAGTAAGGGGATGAAAACGAATGTTTGATCCCTAGACTATCACAAAACGTTTTGATCTCGGCACTGCTAAATTATGGCCCATTGTCAGTGATGATTGTCATGGAAATGCCAAAATAGGTCACAATGTTTTAAAGGATGAAGTGGCACACATGTTTGGAAGTAGTTTTCCGAAGGGGCGCAGCTTCTACCCATTTCGTGAAATATTCAGTTGCTGTTATGATAAAACCATGCCCGGCAGAAGCTGTGGGTGTTATCGGGCCTATAAGGTCCAATCCCCACTTCTGGAAGGGCCATGTGATTTGCGTCGTGTGCAACTCATTTGGTGGGACATGGATTAAATTACTGTGTTTTTGACAAGTACTACATATTCTGACCTTAGACAGACAATCGTACTCCATGTGTGGCCAATAGTAACCTAAGCGTCTTATTTTGGTTGCCATTACCTTCGGTGCAATGTGTCCCCCGCATATTCCATCGTGCACTTGTTCAACAATTGTTTGGGCTTCGGTACTATTGACGCATGTTAGCAGTATGCCTTCGTAGGATCGGCGACACAATGTATCTCCTATTAGTGTGTATTGTCTAGAGCGTTTGTGTATTGCATCCTTTTGTGCACTTGTTAAATGTTGTGGCGTTTCGCCATGCTGGAGGTATTCTTTTACGTCATCGTACCATTCATTAGCATGTGTTGTACTGACAGATGCGATTGGCAGCATGTCGAGAGTATTGGTTATGGGCTCGACACAACTGGTTATGGAACTTGGTAATGCGTGAAACATGTCAGGGGATATGTTTAAGGCCAATGTGGCTAATGCATCTGCAACGGTATTGTCATTCCTGGAGACGTGTTGGACGTCGATGCTTTTGAATCGTTTAAGTAGGTGTTTAGCCAAATCACAGCATGGTTGTAAGTGTGGCGCTTTACATGTATAGACGTCTGTGACTTGGTTTATGACTAGTTGTGAGTCCCCTCTTACTACAAGCCGTGTAATGTCAGAAGCTAATGCTGCCACGAGACCTCTAAGGAGGCCTTCATACTCTGCTATATTATTAGTACAATGAAAATTGAAGTGGTAAGCAAAAGGTTTAATTTCCCCAGAGGGGTATGTGATTACAGCAGTGGCACTTCCTCCTCGAGAGGTGGATGCTCCATCGAAGTTTAGAATGGCATCGTAGTTATCCGGCACCGTATCTATCGCATTTACATTTTCGTCTGGGAATTCGGGTTCTATTGTACCAGGATCATGTGTTGGTGACGTGGTCATTTGATTTGCTATAGCTTGGCCTTTTACTGATGATTGTGCTACGTAGCGTAGGTCGAACTCAGCTATGATGGCCTTCCAATGGGCTATCCTGCTCGATTCGTAGATATTTCCAGTTATAGCTCTGAGTACATTGTCTTTGCAAATTATATTAGCTTGGTTTTGGAAAAGATAATGTCGCCATTTCTTTAAAGAGAAAACTAAAGCTAAACATGACTTTTCTACGTCGTTGTATCTTTTTTCATGGGCGACTAATGCATGGCTCAAGTAATATACAGGTACTTCAGTTCCGTCATTTTGTTTCTGGCAAAGCATAGACGCGATTGATGATTCTGATGTGGCCAGGTAGATGTAGAACGGCTTGTCGTTTTTAGGTGGGTACACCGTGGGTAGTTGCGCGAGTGTCATCTTGATGTTGTCAAATGCTTCTTGGCATTGCGGGTCCATTCAAAATGGGCATTTTTGCGTAGTAGGTGGTTCATAGGTGTTAGTTTTTCTGTCAATTTTTCTATGAACCTCCTGATAAACTGTAATCGACCTTGTAGCCCTCGAAGTTCAGTTAGGTTGGTAGGTGACTTTAGGTTTATAATGGCCTTAACCTTATTGGGGTCTACCCGTATTCCCGCTTCCGAGGTTACAAACCCAAGCAGTTTGCCTGTTTTGACACCGAAGATGCATTTCTTCGGGTTAAGCCTTAGCTTGTATTTTAGACAACGTTTCAACACTAAGTCAAGATCCTGTACATGTTGTTCTGTCATTTTTGATTTAACCACTATGTCATCCACATAATCATTGAGCGAATGTAAGATGTAATCACTGAAGATGTATGTCATCGCCCTTTGATATGTGGCCCCAGCGTTCTTGAGACCAAAAGGCATCATTGTGTAACAAAAGGTTCCCCAAGGTGTCATGAAAGTGGTTCGGAGCTGGTGTTCTGGGTTAATACGTATCTGGTTATATCCCGAGAACCCATCCATAAAGGATAATAGGGCGTGCCCAGCGGTTGAGTCAACTAATTGATCAACGCTAGGTAAGGGGAAGTCATCTTTTATGGTTGCTACGTTCAGGTCTCAGAAGTCGATGCATAGGCGGATACTTTCGTTCTTTTTTGGGACTATAACCATGTTTGACACCCACTCGGCGTAATCAACAGCCCTAACGAAACCAGCTTGGTAGAGCTTGGTAATCTCACTACGAACTGCTAATGTCGCCTCGGGTTTGACCTTTCGTGCTTTCTGTTTTACTGGCCTTAGTTTTGGATCTAGGATGATGTTGTGTTGGACAATACGAGGGTCCAATCCGGGCATGTCTGTATAGGACCACGCAAATGCTTTCATATTGTTCCTTAGTACATTTTCGATATCTTTAGCTAGATGTGGTTCTAATAACGCACTTAATTTTAGAATTTTAATTTCCCCATCGGGCATGGTGATGGGAGTTCAGTAATGTTTTCGGCTTCAATGTCGAGGGACTTTGTTATTCCCTCATATGCGTCAACCATTTGCTGTGTTGAAGCTATTGTTGCGTCGTTTGCTGATGAGCTCGCATAGACGAGATTCACATCGATATTCCTTTCAACCGCGCCGTATGGTCCATCAATGACCAACGGCTTGGTTAAGCGCTTGCAATCCATTAGGCAAGTTCCTGTCAATAAATGGAGAGCCTGATAAGATAGCGGAGGTCGTTTTAGGTCCTTTGGCAATCTTTAGTGTGCATGTATGAAAATGGATTAACGTGATAGTGGAACGGCAGTTTCATGCCTTTGGCAGTTTAATGCCTTACCGGGCAACGAACGGCAGTTTAATGCCGAAATTTGTGTTTTATATGGTTTGTGTGTGAATTTTATATATTTTTTTTGAAAAATTCAAAGCGAATTCGAAAAAGCACGAAAAACGAGGCAAAAAGCAAGAAAAATGGAAAAGCGGCGGTGGCGGCGGTAGCGTCAGCGTCAGCGTCAACGCGCTATAAAAGGGGAGAAGGGGTGTCATTTTGTCATTTGACTTTCGGAGCGTGAGCGTAAACTGCGAGCGTAACCCCAGCGTAGACGCCAAGTGAAACCCTAGCGTAGACGCCGAGCGAAACCCCAGCGTAGACGCCGAGAGAAAACCTGTTCACGCCGCGCGCAAATCACAGCGTAGACGCGGACCAGACGAGCCACAGCGTAGACGCCAAGATGGGCAGAGGCAAAGAACTAGAAGGTCGAGGACAGAAAGGACCCGAACTGACGTTCGCAAAGGAGAGTGAGGCGATGCTGCAGTGCCTACCCTGCCCGAACGTCCCCACATGGTTTGGATCTTCTGGCGGGTAGGCCTTTTGACCCTGTTTTCGTTGATTTTTTTTAGCGTCTGTTTTCATAGCGTAGACAATCAGCGTAGGGTTTCGGCGTATACGTCGAGCGTGAAGGGTTTAGAGTAATATATCGGCGTAGACGCCGCGTGTGTTATTTTCGGCGTAGACTGTCGCGGCTTCGTTTCTACGGTGTCTAGCGTAGACGATTGTCGGCGTATACGCTGGGCGTAAGTTGGATACTTCGCGGCGTAAGTCTGTTTCTATGCCCAGCGTATACACCGAGCGTAACTATTTTCGTACGCCCAGCGTATACGCCGAGCGTAACTGTTTTTGCATGCCCAGCGTATACGCCGAGCGTAACTGTTTTCGCATGCCCAGCGTATACGCCGAGCGTAACTGTTTTCGTACGCCGAGCGTATACGCCGAGTGTAACTGTTTTCGTACGCCCAGCGTATGCGCCGAGCATAACTGTTTTCGTACGCCCAGCATATGCGCCGAGCGTAACTATTTTCATACGCCCAGCGTATGTGCCGAGCGTAACTGTTTTCGTAAGCCCAACGTATGCACCGAGCATAACTGTTTTCGTACGCCCAGCGTATACATCGAGCGTAACTATTTTCATACGCCCAGCGTATACACCAAGCGTAACTATTTGAAAATTTTTCTGCGAATGTCTAATTTCCAGAATGAAGTTTTCAGTATTGATCTTTAGTGTTGTTTTAATGGCTTGCAGAGACCTTGAGCTTCCCCTTCTAGTGATTGAGCTAGTTGGGGTCTTGACCTGGTTTTGTCCTTTAGAGGGTGGTGACCCGACCCCGAATTTGACCGTTGAGCACAATGGGGTCTGGTTCCGGGATGGGGCTTGCGGATTTTTGGCCTTCTTCCTGGACCATTTCAATGTCGTGGTTTGGTCTCACCTAGGCGAGGATGTGGCCCGGAGCATCATTGAGGCCATGTTACCTGGCGCAGCGGAGGGTATCAGAATGTTTATGGAGGATATTGATGAAGGGACGCTTGTCGCTGAGGGTGTTTCCCCCGGGGGTCCGAGATCTGCCCATCCGTTGACACGTGTGAGGGACCAGCTGCCGCGGGGGCCCAACTATATCAACAACACATTGTTCTTAGCTGGCCGCGCGCACACCTTGTTTCAGAATCCCCCCAGCACAGTATATCGGGTGGAAAGGTAATTTAGTCTTACCTTTGGTTGTTCCTCTCTTTTTCACATTCAAATACTTACTCTTGTCTCGACACATGTCTTCACCGTCCCGTAGGCCAAAATTTACGCAATATGGGGCCTACGCAGGCGACGATGGGATTGGATTGGCGCGTACAGCTGTGGAGGTGTTCATGGTGGGTCCCACCCTTCGCGGGGCCATCTTGGCCCACACTAGGGATGCCATGAAGAACTTCCCTAAGAAATTTTCAAAGGCATTTGCACAATGTACCGCGCGTGGCTGGTTGCATGCCGACTAGGCCCCTAATGGGCCAATTTTCCCATCTGCTTCTGATTTGGGTGAAACCACAAAGTCCAACACTGAAAGTAAGTGGCAACGTTTCCTAGATGTCGTGATTGGTTTGGTCAAGTGCCAAGTGTCAAGCTAATATGAAGGCTTTGGGTTTATCTTTACAGCTGGCACCACCTCCGGCAGGGATTCCGTTGTGACCGGGAGGACTGAAACAACTCTTTCAATGAAATTTGGTGAAACCAGTGCCGCCCAGAAGTGGTTACGGAAAAAAGCTTCGCCATCTATTGTTGCCTGTTTGGAACATGCCGGCCTCATGGCACTCTTTGTGGCCCCTAGCCCGAATGTGTCTATAGCGGAGATGATCAGGATTGTAGATTCATTTGACAGATCCGTCTCCCGCTATAGCGCTCGTATTAAGGGCGTCAAAGTAATCTTTGAATTATCACCCCAATTTTTTGCAGATTTGTTTGGCGTGCCTACAAGTGGCATAAAAGTCGTTACAGACAGGAAGCATAAAGAAATTGACATGATCCGCGATTTAGAGGAGTGGTTAGGGGTGACGAAGGGTGCCAAAGGATTCCCAATGCAGGGGAGAACAAAGGTTGAGGAAGTCAACGAGCTTTATCCCCTATTTAGAGCGCGTTTGTTTCCGAAGACTCTATCGCAAGTTAAGAGTCTCGGGGTTGAAGCAGTGCGAGTCATGCGCACTGTTCTAGAGGTTGGCGTGCGCTACAACTGGGCCAAATTTTTATTATCAGGAATGATCAAAGAGATAGAGTGGTTGCGTTCGAACATAGAGGCGCAGTCCCATTTTACCTTCGCTTTCTTCGCCGGCTTGGCCGAATTTTTGGTTGTTTGAGGGGAAAAAAAATTTGTTTTGCGTGATAGGAACCAGTTATCTCGCTCCTGGGTGAACCATTTATTCGACACAGCCAAGTCCCAAGACGCTCCCGAGGGGATTGATGAATCCCTTACGATCACCACGGGTGGATCATCTGGCCCCTCGCTTCACACATACGACAGTATAGGGTTGGAACCTGATGAAGTACCCTATACTGCAAAGAAGGCGGAGCGGGTGGTCAAGGAAACAATAGGCAAAGCGAAATCCAAGTTGGGGAAGCGTGACAGCACGGCTGAGGGGGCCAGTGAGGTTGAGCAGCCCAGAGTAAAGCGGATCCGATTTAAAATTCCGGGTAACCTTTTTATTTTTATTTCACTTGTCTTACAAATAATTTTAACAGTTACTGGTCGCATGCAACTGACTTCATTTGTTTTGTACTGAGCAGTCCAGAGACATGATTTGCGGACTATACCAGAGGATGAGGAGTTAACCGACCCGACGGGAGGAACCGAGTTGCTGGGGGGAACTGGAGGAATTGGAGGTACCGAACCCCTGGATGATCAAGCGGAGACTGAAGAAATGCTCAACAGCTTTCTAAAAGGGGACCTTGAGCTTGGAGACCCTTCGACGCAGGAGGAGACCGGAGGGAATGGTATGTCTCTTTACTTAGCTGTGTAGCCTAATATATTCCTGGATTACCTTATTGTCAATTTTTTTTGTTTGACTCAGAGGAGAGCGAGACCATCCCAGAGAAGGAGTCAGAGATTCCCCCCAAAGTGCCTCCAAAGGTTAGCGCCCCGCGCACTGATGGACCTTTTACTTGGATAGAAATGCCAAGTAAAAGGGATTTCGTAGCTGGGGTGACCGAAGAGGTTGTCGAGCGGATCAAAGGGATCAATCCTGACATAGGTATGAATGCATCTAAAGATTTTTACTATGTTAGAGTTTGATGCTTAATTCTGTTTGTTCTAACGTTTGTCTTTTCCCTATGGACAAGTGCCCAACTGAGGTGGGATCCGTCCGAACCTATCAATATGGAGAGTTTGCCTACACTTTCCCCAGAAGTTGAACAAGTGCCTAGACCTGTTTACGAAGAGGTCGTAGAGGGCTTTGTTCACAACGCCAAAGCGGTATGGACGTGTAGGCGATCCATTGAACAATTGTGGCTCCAAATCCAGGTGAAAGAGAAGGAGAATTCTGAATTGTCAACGGAACGTGATGATCTGAAGGCCCGATATGAGTTCGCCGCAACTAGATTAAGCAATGATCGCTCTTGGCAGACCTCCGAGGTTACGTATACAAGGTATTGGAACCTACTCAATCGCCATGCGGGGCTGATACGGAGACTAGGGGAGCGCAGGGCCCAAATTGATTTGCTGAACACCAAATGCCAAGATTGGAAGGCTTTCGCCTCCAAAGTACGCAAATGGGGGCAAGATGAGAAGAACCACAAGCACCAGTACAAGAGGTCGCTAAAAGAAGTGTCTATTGAGAAGCGACAGTTAGAAATGTTTGTGGAGGGTCTTGGTCTGCGCTCTGCCTTTGACACATTCACCCAAAACACAATTGTAGAGATGGAATCTCCTAAATGGCGGATAACGACAGCCTCTGGGGAGGTGTCGGTGGGAGAATTCCCTTTGAAACATCCCACCTGGTCAGATGTTGACAAGGGAAAGGCTTTGGCAGATATTGACTTGGGTCTCGATGGGACGGACTGGGCAAGTGTTTCTGAAGAGGAGATCCTGTGGCGACTTGAATTCGGCTTGGGGGGACCTCCTATGGTAAGCGTTCTGTGTTTTTGGAGTTAATTGATTGACTAATGTTTAAAATTTTGACATTCGCTCATTTCATTTTTTTGTTGATTATTTCCTCTTTGGTCTTTTCAGGATGAAGGTGGGGATGAGACTGGAGAAGCTGGCCCGAGTGGAGCAGGGGCCTCTGATGCTGGTGGGTCCAAGGAGGACGATCCTCATGGCCCAGATGTTTAGCATTTTAGCATTTTTTTTGTTTTCGATTCAAACTTATACTGAAACTGTAACTTGAAAATTATGAAATGAACAGAGACGGTTGATTGTATGTAATAACATGCATATATATATATATATATATATTTGTTGTTGATTTTGGGTTTAACATGCCATAGAAAGGTAAAATATTTTGGTTTGTTTTCTGTTTTAAGTGTAATACAGAAAGCGATTATAAAAGTAGAATGAAAAGCAAGTATTAGTTTATGGCCATTTCGGTCCCCATGCGTAGTTTATGGCCATTTCGGGCCCCATGCGTAGTTTATGGCCGTTTTGGGCCCCATGCGTAGTTTATGGCCATTTCGGGCCCCATGCGTAATCAAGGGATGTTTTGGAGGACGTGGATAGATTTCTCGGCTAACCAATCATTGCTGATCGTGGCTAGTTTTATGTCATTACGGACATGATAGTTTAGTGTCATTTCGGACCGGGAGTGACATTTAATTGTTTTTCCTGTTTTATCGTAGTTTAGTGTCATTTTGGACTTTTTATAGTTTAACGTCTTTTCGGACTAGGAGCGATTGTATCATTTCAGTAATTTTTTGATCTTGTTCATTTTAATGGTGGATGATCTTTCAACCGGTATGATCCGGTATTCAGCGTCACCTTCGCTGATTACATTAAACGGCAATTCGGTCCAAGGGACCTCTGATGGAATGTCTTTTATGTCAGCGTTTTCAGATATTTCAGTGTCCATAGAGAGCTCTATATTAGCTTCTACTTGAGGAAGTACAGGCGTTTCTGTTTGAGGAGGCTTTTGTTCGATGTCAGAAGATTTACCGTTTACCGATAGTTGCGGATTATCATTATTTTGGCTAGGTTCTTCGAGTTCGACTTCCGAGCCTTGGTCTATGTCTATATGCGATGAGATAATAGGAGTGACTGCTTCGCCATGTATGACGATTTCTCCACCTTCATAAGGCAGATGAATTTCCTGATGGATGGGGGAGGAGACAGCTCTTAGTTGGGCTTGCCAGGGTCTTCCCAATATTAAGTTGAACCCTGGCATCTCATCCACTACTAGGAAGTTAGCAGACGTTGGGAATTGATCTCCCGCTATAAAGTCTAAGGTTATTGAACCTTTCACCATTACGCGTGACCTGTTGAATGACTTTAAACATGTGATCGTGGCTGGTTTAAGTAGTTCAGTGAGCCCTAGCTGCTCGATAATGTGGTACGGCACGACGTTTGTCGCAGCTCCATCGTCTACATGGACCCTATGTATTTTAAATCGGTTTATATAGATTGTTATGAACATGGGAGCTGTTGTCACCTCCTTCGTTCTTTTATCGACCTTGATGTTGTCGTCATGAAAGTTTAGAGGCTTAGGAGTTGTCCCATGAGGTGAGAACATCACCGCATGGATGGAGGGTTCGTTTGGGGGTAAATCCTCGCTCACCGGAATTGATGTTAACATGCGCACTAGAGCTTCCCGATGCGTTTGAGATGTTAGGACTAAGTCATACAAGCTCAGTGAAGTGTTTTTTTGTTTTAATGCTTGCGTGACTTATGTCAAGGCGACTGCGAAGTTTTCACTGTTGGGGGTGTTTCGATTGGTGCTGATTGGATCCATTGGACCCAACAGTTTTATCTCCTGTCTTGTTAGTTTGTTAGCTTTCGGAGCTATCGTTTCGGATGATTCATGTTTTTCAGATGACTCACCTTCATTGCTTGTGCCTGGTTGATCGTTAGATGATGACATGGGTACAGAGTTTAGGGGAGTGGGCTTAGGTGCTCCTAGAGCTAGCTGTTGGTGCTCTTTCTCCAAACATTCTCACGTAAGCATATCTGCCAGACGTTCTCGTGTGTCACGCGGAGGTGGAGTTGACCTCGGTGTCTGGGATTGCCCAGGAACCTTTACAACGTAGGGAGCTGTACGAAGCCGCGCGTACGATTGGGCAGGAGTTTGTGTAGGTAGCCTAATGATGTACGGGGGTGGTCTTTGTTGAGGCTGAGCCTCTGTCGTAGCAACGGCAGGTGGTACTCGGATTACAAAAGGGGTGGGCCGAGCATGAGGAGTTGGTGTACCTACTGGGTTAGCCTAAGGGATGCGCACTACGTATGGTTGTTGGCGTGTCATGGCATTAGAGGTAGGCATGGTGGAGGGCATTCGGATTACGAATGGCCGCTGCGGGTTGTGAGGTGATTGGGGTGTAGAGTTGGCTGGGGGAATTTGAACTACGAATGGTTTGTTAGATGCTTCTTGTTTGTTTTCGGGATAGACGGTGCTGATGTGGGGTGTGCGGGAGTCATCATCACAATAGATTGAAGTGATTACATACAGTGTCTCTTTAGCATTCAGGGGATCTTTATACACCCCCATGGTCTGATTTTGGGGTTGTACGGGGTTAGCCCCGTCGAAGGTTATCTTACCATCATCGATCATCCTCTGGATGTCCTGCTTCAAGGTGAAGTAGTAATCCGTTCCATGCCCATTGCGTTGGTGATAGTCGCAGAAGCGATCCATCCTGAATCCTTTGGGCACGGGCGGCTCATCCGGCGTTGCCAAGCTTGGGTTCTGTATGAGTTGACAGAACCGATCATGTCTTTGGATAGCCGCTGGGGACAATTGCTTATGTTGCATCAATCCAGCCTTTAAAAGTTGATCAAAGAGCTGGGATGGCTTCATCAGTAAAGGCGTGTACTGAGAGGGTTCCTTCCTCTCGAAGTTACGCGTACGGTTCGTCGGGTTTTGCGATGATGATTCCGGGGCTGTTGCGGGAGCGGGCTAATAGTAGTTAGTGGGGGGAACAGGTGGTTTGTATTGATGCATAGTGTTTGCTTGCTGCGCCCCTGCTATCGTTGCTACAGTTGGCTTGGCCTTTTCTTTGTCTTTCTCAGTGTGTTGGTTTCTGAAAGTTTGGTACGCAGGGTCGTTGCTGTTTTGAGCAGCTTCCTCTATGTTTTTGATTTGCTCAAATGCTTGATTTAGATCATGCGCATCGAGGTAATACAGTTTGGACTTGAAGAAGTCATTGATAGCCCCTTTTAGTATCGTGAGCAGATAGGTTTGAGAGATGGGGTCATGCAGCTCGTTGAGAGCTGCGCTCCATCTCTGAATGAACTTCTGCACCGGTTCGAGGGGTGCCTGTTTGATTTGCATGAGGCTGTCCAGTGTTGCTTTGGGTTTCAAGTTGTATTTGAACCAGGTCACAAACTGGTGTAGAAGATCATCTAGGGAAAGGATGGAATTCCCGGGCAAGGCCTGGTACCAGTCAAGTGCCCTTCCTGCGAGGGACATGGGGAATACTCGTAGTATTGAGTGGGGCCATGCCTGGAGGAGTACGCACTCTAATCTAAACGTGATGAGGTGGGTGTTGAGGTCCGTCTCTCTGTTATACTTAGTCAGCGTTGGGAGAGGGACACCCTTGGGCAAAGTCAATGGCGGGACAGAGGAGCTGATAGGGTCATCATTGTAGAAATCTACTACTCTCAACTCGCCATCAGCGACGGTCTTGAGGCGTTTTACCTCATCTATCAATTATTGCATCAATTTTTTAGCGTCTGCCCAATCTTGGGTGCTCGGTGAAGCTACAGGCTGGGGGAGCGGTGCTGCATACCAGCTAGATTGCTGGGTCGCGGGTTGGAAAGCCGAAGGCTGGGTGATCGGCGGTTGTGCTTGTGGGTGGTTAACGGCGGGCGGTGCTAAGGCTGAGATGTTAAAAGGAAAATGTTGTGGTTTTTGTTGTTGTTGCAGCTAGGGCTGTGCTTGAGGAACCGTGATTGGAGGGATTGTGTGGGGTGGGATGTGCTGATGAGGAACTTGATATGATGACGCCCCCCTTACTGGCCATTGTCCCGCTACGTTGTATGCGGGGACTCCCTGTTGGGCTGGGACCGCTTGGGGAGCTGTATGCGTCTAGATATAGGGTATGAAATGAGCTAATGTAGACGCGGGGATCACATGCGACATCCCAATTACGTGAGGTGGGAATGTTGGTCCCGTACTATCATGAGGAAGCGGTGCTTGTGAGGACGGGCCTGCAGCTATATTAGGGGTAACTGTTATAGGGAAGGTGTGAGGTTGGGGATCGCTCGGGAGCGGAATGTGCACGAGTGCTGGTGTTTCCGGTGGTGGCATCTGAACTTGGGCAAGTCTAGTGTGTTGTACGTACAAGGCTTCCCCCGTCCCAGGATGGAAGATGGGGTTCATTTGTGCTTGAGGGCTCAAGGTGTGGTATGAGTCTCCCTGCTCAGATTGGGCAACGAACTCATCTTCTTCCCCTGGCTGAGGCTCTAGTGTGGGTTAGTCCAATGACTGGCTTCTGTGCAGGAGGAGCTTGGTAAAGAGCTCCAAGAATTGTTTCGGAACGGGGATTACGTCATATGGGGAAGGGATGAACTCGTGTCCTCCCCTGTAAAAGAGTTTGAATTGTCTCTTTACTTCGATTTCAGCCCTATCCACCACCAGGCCAGCTTGTATCTTAATGCAGATGAAGTTATACTCATCTTGGGTTATAACATTGGCAGCTGGATCTCTCCCTTGTAACCTCAAAGACCGACGGGGCCCCATCGTGGATTGCCCTCCCAAGTGTGGCGTGACAGACTGCTGGGCAGCCATGGTGTCTGAGATGTTAATGTCCTGGGTAGTGGCAGCAGTGGTGTTTACGGGATTCATGATGATAGGTTGCGTATGTAAAACTGTTTGTGTAAACGCTAAGTGTTCAGCGTAGACGCTGGTCAGTGTGCAGCGTAAACGCTTAGTAGGCAGCGTAGACGCTGGTTTTCGGGCAGCGTAAACGCTAAGTATGCAGCGTGGACGCTAGTCTTCGGGCAGCGTAGACGCTAGAGTTTGTGGCGTATACGCTGGCGTAAGCGTGCAGCGTAGACGCTAGGGTATGTATGCAGCGTAGACGCTGGAAGGTTGACAGCGTAGACGCTGAGAGTCAGGGGTTTAAACAGGATAGCAAAAACGCTGATGAGCGTACAAACTGAGCGTACAGTCAATTTGTTTAAGCGGAGGCCCTCCTTCTAGCTACAATTTCTATACCGCCCGAAATCGTCGGTCCCCGGCTGGAAGGGGAAACGGAGACCGTGGGATCGCAGGACGAGCACAGATGACCCCACCTTCGCCTGAGGGCGTGCTAGAATGCACGAAGGTAGGGTACCTTGGGTGGTCCGCACGCGGATCAGACAAGGATTTCCCCGAGCGCCACCGAAGTGTTATACGCTGGGTTATGTGTAAACGAAGTGTAAACAGTGAAACAAACAGACAGAGCGTAAGCGTAAAAGGGCGTAAACAAGGTTGGGCATAAACAGCGTAAACAAATATAGGCCCAGTGTAAGCGTATACAGGTGTGAACAGCGTGAACAACGTAAAAAAAGTGTAAAGAGCGTAAGCAAAATGTAAACAACGTAAACAGTGTGGGCGTATACGGACGTGAACAGAGCGTGAACGTAAACAGGCATAAATGAAGCGTGGGCCAAATTGACGTAAAACTGTAAAAGAACTTGCAACAAACGTAAACAGTGGATCACAGAGTCAAAATGTTATGCATCGGTCTAACGCAGTCATGTAGGGACACAAGGCGGACGTAAAGCCCCGATGGACGTAGGGATGTAGCTGGTTGGCGCGGTAGGCGGAGCGTGGATTGTGCTCGGCGTACAGGACTTCCAGCGTAAGCGTAAGCGTAAGGGGTTTCTGGGCTCTTGTTTGCAGCGTAATTGCTCTGGGTCTACCCTGGTAAATTTTTGCCGACCTGGAATTTACGGAAGACTGGGCTATTTATAGGGGTAGGGTTACCGAGAAAATCGGATTGGGAGACACGTGGCGTATAGACCGGGTGTTTACAATTTAGAAACATGGTATACGCTGGGCGTATACGCTACAACAGGCCGGCATATACGCTGGGCGTGGACTTGGATGGATGCTGGCGTATACGCTGGGGCGTATACGCTGATGGATGCTGGACGTCGACTTGCTTCAATTCTTGCTCCCGTGGCACCTGCTGAGCGTGCGTGTGAAGTGTGTATGCTGAGCGTCGGGTGTATACGCTAGTGAATGTTGGGCGTATACGCCGGGCGTATACGCCGAAGGATGTCCACTTGCTTCAATCCTTGCTCTTCGGTGTAATATTCATGCTGCCATTGGAGATCTTGTCGTCGAGCATGTGCATCTGTTGTACCTGGGTGTGTACGCCGGAGAGCTGGGCATATACGCTAGAGTGCTGGGTGTATACGCTGGGCGTATACGCTAGAGTGCTGGGCGTATACGCTGGAGTGCTGGGTGTATACGCTGGGCGTATATGCTGGAGTGCTGGGCGTATACCCTGGCACAACACTTGGTTTAAAACTGGGCGTATACGCTGGGTGTATACGCTGGCACAACACTTTGTAAAAACCAGGTGTTTCGATTCTCAGAGTTACCCTGTGTGACTTCAAATGTAGCCAAAGTCGTCTGTAGGTCACGGGGATCTGCTTCTTGTCAGACAAATGCTAAACTCAAAAATTTTTGTGATGTTTCAGAAAGGATTGATCAAAAATAGAGGAAGCATGACAACAAAACTTCCATTTTTTGCAGGTTCACCATTTTACGCTGAATTACGCTATGAGGCATAATTTAGCATGATGCAGCGTAATCTGGCATGGTGCAGCATAATACAAACAAAGACAAAAGTAGTATAATACGAGCATTAGTTGTTCATACGTCATGATATGCTCTCTAGCATATTGCAGCGTAATCAAAGAATAGCCTATGACCAAAGCCCAAACAAGGGTGGTTTACGACGTGCTATGCAGTGTAGCACCGCAAGCTTTAGCAACAAACACATCAGGTCAACGACATTAAGCAAGTTTAGGACACGCATCATCTAAACCGCATTTTTCTCCTAACCCTAATCTTATAAATACTCTAGTTGACAAAGATCAAAGGGTTGGTAAAAATTTCTACTAAGATTAACATATTTTCCCTGTCCAAGATTTTTTTTCGATTGGCAATGTTTGGCAACTTTTAGCAAGGATTGACAAGAGAACAAAGAGGATCAGTAATCGCAAGAGTATCGATGATAATTAGCAAGAACCTTTGGTCAGAAATAGCTGTTTGATGGACATTCTACTTCGGGACCAACCTCCTTATACCTAGATCCGCCAGAACAAGGTAGATCGACCTTTGCTTGCTTCATCTTTGAACAACCTTCTTGTTGTTGGTGTGTACTTCACTTAAATCAAAGTTTGCTTGTAATCATTATATCTAATATATTTGGTTCATGAGTTGAATCCCAGATCTTGGGATTGCCTACATTCTAAATTTGATCTCTTGTCTTTTATTCACACAAATCTTGCAAATCGCTTTAAATCGATTACATCGTTTTCAATTATCTTCAAAGTTAACAATATTACATTTTCTCATAAAGAACCATCATTTTTTCATCCAAGTATCAAAAAATTTTTACTGATCAAGTAAGTCCCTGTTTGATTGACAAGACCATTCAGGGCACCTCATATTCGTTTTCTCTCTAGCACGGTCCTTTCACGAATCTAGGGTTAGAACTGTGTACACAAACTTTCATTTGGTATTTCCAGTGATCAACGTTTTCCATCGTTACAATGCTTCCCTCTATACCTGCATATTCTAGGCCATCCCAATTGACTTTTAGTAATGATGCCATTAGGGAAGATCCTGAAAGTGGTCAGGTGACCACGAAACCTCTTTTCATCGCAATTCAGGTCAGCCAACACTGGATCCTAAGGGTACACGTTGATGACAAGGTTGTCACAAATGTCATCCCCTTTCCTATTGTGGACAAGTTGGGCTTGGTCGACCAAATCAAACCCACAACAACGTCCTGCCTAGGGTCATTCAACGAGGCACACATCCTAGTGAAAGGCATAGTCCACATGGACTTTGTAGCAAGGGACCAATTCCCCACAAACATAACATTCATCATGGTTGAGGAAATGCCTATGTTTAACCTAATCTTGGGAAGATCATGGTTAGCACAACTTAGGGCTATCTCCTCACCCATACATCAAGAAATCCACCTACCATACACGGGCAGGGAGGTGGTGATCTATGGTGATGAAGTAGCAGCACAAGCTATCCGTAATGTAGACATGGAGTAGGGCTCAGAGGTCGTAACCTCTAAGAATGAAGCACTTGCTTATGCTCACATTGAACATCTAGTGGGAGAATCAACCCAGTAGACTGATCTCCAAAATGAAAGTGCATGGGTTGAGTTTCCCTTCCAAGTAGGGGACAACAATGTGGATGAGGGCCTTGGCAAGGCACCTCAGCCTTACGTTCCGATCAACCCACGATGGATCAAGAAGTAGCTACGCATAGCGTAGCAATCCCACTGCTTTCTACCTAGCTGCTATCCCTTGTATGTTCACTGCTTTTTTGCTTTGTTAACATACCATCCTTTTGGCATGCTACGCTATGGCCTGAAATGGCGTAAAACTAGCATTCACCACCTTTTTCTTTGTTGACATATCATCCTTTTGGCATGTTACACTATGGCCCGAAATGGCCTAAAATTATGTTACACTATGGCTCGAAACAGCCTAAAACTAGCAATGGCCCAAAATGGCCTAAAGCTAGCATAAGTTACCAGTTAGCCATTGTTCAAGTTGTTAACGTATCATCTATTTGGCATGTTACGCAATGGCCTGAAATGGGCTAAAACTAGCAATGGCCCAAAATGGCCTAGAACTAGCACATGAAAGCATGAACATTTTATAAAAAATGTAGCACGTATGCAATGCAAAAGTTAACGCAGAGTCTATTTCTTTTTTGAAATTCTTTACTTTATTCAAAACTTTTGACTGTTGACAATGTTTACAAAATTTCTTTACAAAATTTCAAAATTTCAAAATTCCAAAAGGAAAACCCCATGTGGTCATGGGTTGTCTCTATTTGCATCATCTTCACCTTTTCCTCCTACATTATTTCCTTTTGCATTATCTTCCCCTGCATCGCCCTCTGCCAGTTCTTCATTCCCTCCCTCTACGGGCCTTGTGCCCTCATCTGGAGCCTGCATCACAGGAGTGAAGTGGTTAGTTAGGGCAAAAAATGCAAATTGCAAGAGAGAATAAGCATTAACATAGTAGAAAGCAACTAACTTGAGAAGGGCTTGCACCCATCTCGAAGGGTATCCGATCTAAGCTGAGCCCGATGCGGTGCCAGACCTCCTCTATCGTGATGTCCATCCAACACCTGTTGCGAGGTTTAGCATCCGCAGCAGCTCTCTCCTTTCGACGGTTTTCCACCTTGGTGGTCCTAGGGAAAAAGAGATGGTTGTGGTCTCTCCTATGGGAAGGCCCACTTTCAGGTTAGGAGATTCCGTAACCTTTACCTACTCCTTGAACTTGGCATAGGCATCAGAAGCGTCGATGGAATTTATGAATGCTTTATACATAAATGCCTTCACAACAGTGTCCTTGTATAGTTTACAATGGGTGGTATTTTCCTATTTATACATGTTTATGATTTCTCTAGGACTACCCCCATTCATAAATCTTGGCGCTAACATCTTTTAAATCCTAACACTTTTGGGCTAACAAGTCCATTTGCATCCGCTGTTCAATTATCTCGTGAGTGGCTTTAATGTTCTGACGCGTGACTGTCCAAAACCTAGTGTAGTCTATTACAGCTATGCACCAATCCTCGTTATTAGTGTCATGAGCTATGAGGAACTCATTCCTTGACCTGAGATCCTCCACCTTGACGACCAGGTCGGCCTCTCTTTGCTCAGCCCTTTGGACCCGCTTCCACAGGTCCTCATTGATGTGCTTATACTCCCACAAGGAGTATGCTGAGTGAAAAATGCATTTGCAAGCCTTTTCGTACATGCTATGAGATACCTTGGTCACTTCAAGTAAATGTAGGTACAACACCGACCTTCAAAGGTCGTGCCGAGTCCCATTTGAGTTGAGAGGCTGCCATGACACAAAGAGCATAACAATCATATTAGCATAACAAGAATAACAAACTCAAGGAATTCTAGCATATAACAACATAAGAGCACTTAGCACTACTACTTACCTGTGTCAAGGTCCACTTGTTAGAGGCAGTTGATCATGTCATCAATGATTCTCTGTACGAACATAAATTTATTAGGGATCTCGGCCCACGACTCTACACGAATCAGAGAGGGTCCCATAGTATCAACAGTAGTGCTTGTTACATAACTAAACATATCATAAATGGTTGAAAGAGGGTGTGATAAGGTAGACATATTGCTAAACTTACCAGCTTCCAATTGTGGCCTCCCTTCTTGCTGATGCAAGACGATGGTGGTAGCTTTGGAAGAGGTCCTTGCCAATTCTGTATGGACCTCTTTCTCATGCATTGGTGCCTTTCCTTTTAGGAGACCTTTCTTTTTTATTCAGAGGATCCTCTTTGTTAGTAGGAGGATTCTCCCTAATTACAAGAGCCCCTGCCTTAGCGACAGGAGCTCATGTATTCTTGATCGGGGTCCTTTCTTCTAAGACAGGGGCCTCCATGTCTTTATTCGTTGCCTCGATCTTAGGGGCCGACACCTCTTCATCACCTTCTTCTTATTCTTCTTTCTCTACCAGCAAAGAAACATGTTTTCATTAATACAAAAAAATTTAGCTCAAAGTAGGTGCTACGCTATGCTATGTCGCCTAGCGTAGCAAACAATAACAAAGTAAGCATTGAACAAAAGCATTTACTAATGGGGGGTTGTGTCCTCTGCAGTTTAAGCCGTAGTCTTTGCCCCTCCTCCTCCTCCGCGTGAAGGATTTCCTCAGCTGGGAAAGGCCTCTTCCACCACAACTCTTTGGGCATAATCTCAACCATGAGATGTTTGCCCTGTGACATGCTACCAGCTATAGTAGGGGGTGTCTCACCTATGCTATCTTGATAACAAACGTTGTGAGGCACCAGATCCTTAGTCATAACAGAGAATGACTCCCCAATTATTTTTGGGGAATCTTATGCTCGGATGGTCTAGAAGATTTGGCAAATCCATGGTTTGAAAATCTGATCATGATTTCACATGACCCAGACGCCATTCTCTTGAACCACCAGAAACTCCGCGAAGCACTTCAGACAACCTATGTAGAAGGCATAGTGTATGTTGGAATGGGACTCTCATTTCTAACGGTGTCCCAAGATTTTGGCCTGTAAGCCTTTACATAGGAAGCTAGCCCAGTTGTAATGGGCCCCCTCCTCCCTAACTGCACACATTATCCAGGCCTCCTCAATCCCTAGGACCTTCCCTTGGGTAAGCAGCTGAGGGAATGCATGAGCACAGAAGACCAGGTAAATCTCTAAGGCGGGCCCGTCTTTGAGTTTATCCATAGGGAGCCCCTTTTGCTCCTTGGAAATGCTCAACCACTCCTAAATATCCTTCTTTTGAAGGGTTAGCTCCTTCTTTCCCCTCAACCCTATGAGGACACCATTGGCAGGAACACGAAACAAGTCTGTAAACAGCTGGTCATTGATTTTAATGACCACCCGCATGTCCCGTATGTGTGTGTAGAAGTGGCCTACATTTTTAGAAAAGGAGTTGACCAGAGAGAGCATATTGGTGATAGGAATGCTCAGATTCAGGGCCAAGAATAGATCCATAAGTCTAGCCTTTTCGAGGTTCTGGACCAAGGAGTCTGAGGCCTCAGCATTTATCCAGCGCTAGCTCGCTTCTACTTCGCCGTATTTGAAGTAGATGTTCTCCCCCTGTGCCTCGGTGGTTACCACTGTCACCTCCTAGGGCTTCTTCACCCCTACAACAGTTTTTGCAAAAATGTTTAGCATGAAAACATAGAAAGTACAAAGATTGCAAAGACACTTAAGCATGCAACACTTACCGCTTGGCCTACCGGGCCTATACGATAACGGGAACAACAGAAGGTCAATAAGAACTTGCTCAACTGTGACCGGTTTGAAGGGTTCTACCCACTCCTCATCCAGCCAACCCTGCCTCTCACACTGATTATAGGGAATAGAATATGTGCTTGGGTAGGTATGGTATTCACCCCCACATTGACCAATCATGCCTACCCGTAGGTTCTTAGCAAAAAAGAACTCCTACAGGGCTATCTGTGCTGTAGCCAATATACACGATCGGTCATGAACCCCATCCTTGTTGATGAAGAACCTGGTAATAGATGCATACTGATAGCATTAGGATAATATGGCCAACATCCCATAAACACAGTGGAAAAAGGCTGCAAAACTCACCTGCCAACACAGTAGACAGTTCCCTGGGGGTTCAAGAAGCACGTCGTCATAAAACGTGCAAGGAATAGTGTGTTTTAATAGTGGTAGCAACTGTACTCAGGCATATCCTAGATCCAGTCCAAATGCTTTAACCCTATTGGGCACTGACTGGATCCTTCTCCCTGCCTGCTCATGATTGCCCTGTTTGTCAGAAACCTCAGAATGCCCTGACTTTCCCTAGGAAATATGGCTTCTACTATGCCGGCCACCTCCTCCTTCTCTAGGGATGACCAAATGATCACACTAAAATGGTTGAGGAGGAATTGTAAGAAGCCTTGTTTCCCTTTTCTAAACCTGATATCCCCCGCTACCCATATGTATCTGGGGAGGAGGAGCATTGGCCACATGTTTTCTCACATGACACAGGACCCTTCTAATTTCTAAAACAATCAGGATTGGCCTTAGCCCCATACTATACAACGCAACCAACAAGTGTTAGCATCATATCTAAGTGCAATACACATGTAACATAGAAATACTTAGCAAACCATGCATATAGCATAGTGTAACCCTCTTCCCACACATAGCGTGGCAAGAACATGAAAGTGGTAGCGTAGCAAAAAATAGCCTAACATAGCAACAAAGCGATTAACCCTAACAGGACGATTAATAGTACACCCCGATAGAATGCGTGTTGAACTATCACATCATGCATGGCCGGACCTTCCTGAAGGTCCTACGTCATGCCATTCAAAGGTCAAGTAACTTAAACTACCAAAACCCCCACAGTTATGACAACCGCGGTGATGGCAGTTTAAGCAATCTTACATACAACGATGACATAGCGTTCATGCATCCACCGTAGCTGAAACGACAATGACAATGACACAAAGGCCAAAATAACACGATGATAGAAAATGAAAATGGCTAAAACAGGGATGCAAAACAAAAGCAGAAAATAGAAGCAAGAAATGGTAATAAAATCACAAAAAAATAGAGGAAGCATAGGAGCCTACCAGACCAACGGCGTGTCCTTCCGAGCCGCGACATGCACTTGTGTCATGTGCCCTAGGGTTTGCTTTGCCTCCTCGACCATTGTAAGTGCCAAATTCATGCATTCCTTCTTCAGAGCCATTGTCTTGCTTACAAATTCTTCCTCATCACTATGCAGAAAACCACCTTGCTTGCTGATAGCACAATCACTCCGAAATTACCTTGTGCTTCGAATTGGGCTCTACGCTCTTACTGTGAGAATGACAAGCTTACCAAGGTCTAATCCCTATTTATGGTCATAATGCTAAAAAAGGGAATCTTGCTGCTCTCTCTCTCCATTTAATGTGAAGCGCACCATACAGCGTAGCATGCCTGCCACGACATCGTAGCACTATTAGCATTTAAACCTTGACACGCTTCAAGCTAATGGCTTGCTTTCCCAAAAAATGAAAAAACATATTTTCAATTATCATGGTTCGAAAAGACCTTAAACTAGCAATCGTAGCATAGTTATGCTTTTACTGGTCCAAAAGACCTTAAAATAGCAAACCCCAGCATGTTGCAACTTTCGTGGTCCAAAAAGACCTTAAACTAGCATTTTTCGATCTGCTATATGTTCGTAGTCTGCAATGACGCTAAACTAGCAGTTTCACAATTTTGCATCAGCTATATTGCATTCCTTAGCAGTTACACGTTTTTGCATCAACATTTGTACATTTCCTATTTTAGTAGCTTTACATCTCCATGCCATAATAGTCTGCCATGACTTTAAACTGGCAAAATTTTAATCTCTACATCTTACATCTTGTCACTATTTTGCAAGTTTCCGTTATACGCGATTGCTACCAACAGGTGCCTCTTAACCAGGCTTTCATCTCATTTTTATAGGTTAAGAAAAAATGGAAATTCATTGCAATCTCTTTATGCCTTTAGCCCTAGCAGGTCCACATGGAAATCTTGTAAGACAACTGAACCCAGACCTAATCGACTAGGGGTCGACCATAGCTAGCACCATATCATCTTTAGAAGCATCCCTAGACTAGCCCAAGCATCTAGTCCAAACCCTAGATTTGGAGGCTGGGGATGTAACCAAGAACCCTCTCATTGAGACAACTGTGACCACATCCAAGGGGGAAGTGAAAACATTAAATCTTATCTCCCTCCTAGATGCGCAGACGCACAAAAATGTAGCCAAAATTTTGCAAGACAACATCAAATTCTTCACTTGGTCATACAGTGACATGCCAAGTTTAGATCCAAGGCTGATACAGCACAACATCATCCTAGACCCGCGCATGAAGGCAGTCAAGCAGAAGGCTCGTAAAGTCAAGCCAGAAATCGTGCTAGCCATAAGGGATGAAAGCACCAAGCAATACCAAGCTAGTTTCATTCATGCAGTTGATTATTTGGAATGGGTGTCCAACATTGTCATAGTTTCCAAGAAAACAGGAGGAATACGAATCTTCATAGACTTTTGGGATCTGAACAGGACGATGATCAAGGATGATTTCCCACTTCCAAGCATAGATTAACTCATCGACACTACGGCTAGTCATGACCTGTTATCCTTCATGGATGGCTTTTTCGGCTACAACCAAATTCACATCAACCTAGAGCATCAGCTAATGATAACCTTTATGACCCCATGGGGGACCTTCTATTACACCATGATGCCTTTTGGGCTCAAGAATGCTAGAGCAACCTACCAACGAGCGATGACCTACCTCTTCAATGACTACATCTTAGAAACACTAAATGACTACATGGATGATATAGCAGTCAAGTCCCAGGACGTGGCTGATCACCCACACAATCTAGGGGTAGTCCTTAAGTGTTATCAAATGCACAACTTATGCCTTAATCCTAAGAAGTGTGTCTTCAGTGTGAGAACCAGACACATGTTAGGATTCGTAGTATCGAAGGATGGAATACGAGTGGACCCTGACAAAGTCAAGGCCATCGTCATCTTGGCACCTCCTACAAACCTTAAGGAGTTATGTGGCTTGCAAGGTAGGGTACAGTTCATCCGAAGGTTTATAGCAAAGTTGACTGACAAGTTACACCCCATGCAACATCTTCTAAAGAAGGGGGTTGACTTTGAGTGGATAACCTAGTGTCAACAAGCCTTCGATGACTTGCAGGAAGATCTCTCGCACCTCCCAATGGTGCATCCACCACAAAGGAATAAGCCTTTCTTCATGTACGTTACCATCTCCAACACATCTATCGTAGCACTGCTATGTTAGAAATGAGAAGATGGATCTGAGATACCAGTGTACTACCTAAGTTATGCACTAATAGTGCATGAGGAAAAATATAATGAAGTAGAGAGAAGTTGCCATGCTTTAGTGTTCGCACTAAAAAAGTGGAGGCACTATCTATTTCGCAATGCAGTCAACATCATTTGTAAAAGCAACATACTCCGGGCTATCACTAACAACCTATATGAAAGCAGTAGGATAGCCTGATGGAAAGTGATAATCATGGAGTTCAACCTACACTATGTAAGCCAACCGTCGACTAAGGGTCAAGCCATAGCAACACAGCTTACGGCCTCACCGGTCAATGACCATGCAACCATAGACCCCGAATTCCCATACGAACACGTTGGCACTATCAACGTCATCCCTTCGCACCTAGAAGCTACCTTACACTTCAACGACACTTCAACCATGTGAGGAGGTAGTGCAGGTGCCATCATTATGTTCCCCTTTGTGGAAATGCACCTTTCTACTTATCATTTTGCATTCCCATGCATCAACAACGTGGTAGAATATGAGGGGCTACTCAGAGGCCTCTTAGCTTCCCAAACACTATGCATACAACACTTGGGAATCTGTGGTAACTCGCAACTAGTTGTGAATCAAATCACCAGGGTCTATGCTTGCAAAGCTACGCACTTACAACCCTACTGTGACCTAGCAAAAAGTATTCTTAAGTAATTTTCAACCATAGGTGTGCAACACCTACCATGTAATGAGAAAACTGTGGTAGATGCCTTAGCAACCCTAGCATTAAACATTCCACCACACTCATTTGCAAGTCTACTGATGTCAATAGTCAAATGTACTGAGCCTATCACTTAGGTGGGACACGTGGCCTCCATCAGTGCCACTGATGGCTAGGAGTGGTACACTAACATTAAAGCCTACCTACAACATGGCAAACCTCCATGTGGACTGACATCTACCCAGAGAGATGCAATCCGTAAGCGTGCCTGACAATATATGCTCATGGGGAATGATGCCCTATGCTGACGCTCCTACGATGGGATATTGCTGGCATGCATGGGTGGGGAGCAGGTGCAGAAGGTAGTTAATAAAGTGCATGAGGGACTGTTCAGTGGACACATAGCACCTAGGGCTATGGCTAGGAAAATTAGATTCCTAGGGTACTATTGGCCCCACATGGAGCGTGACTACCTATCGAAAGTCAAGACATGTGACACACGCCAGAGATACGCAAATATCATACACGTCTTACCTATGGTCTTGCATCCAATGCAAGTCACGTGGCCTTTCCAATGATGGGAACTAGACCTCATAGGACCTATCACGCCTAAGTCCTCTGTAGTTCATAGCTTCATTATCACTACCACCAAGTATTTTACTAAGTGGGTGGAAGCTATTCCCCTGAGGAAAATGACATCTCAACAAATCTTCCATTTCTTCTTGGACAACATCGTGACAAGGTTTGGGCTTCCAATGACTATTGTAACTAACAATGGGCCACAATTCAGTAGTATGGAAACTTGAACCTTCTGTAGCAACCTAGGAATTAAGAAATCATTCTCCTCCCTATACTATCTGCAGGTAAACGGATAGGCAGAGGCTACAAATAAGTCCATCATCAACTTGCTAAGGTGAATGCTGAGCAATGGCAAGAGGTGATGGCACAAGAAAATCCTCTACATGCTCTGGGCCTACAAAATGGCATGCAAAACCACGACAAGTAAGACTCCCTACAACCTTATTTATGGATCTGAAGCTATGTTGCCTTTTGAGCTACAGGTACCATCACTCTGGATGATCCTCTCGGATGTCATAAGTAAAGCCTAGAACAACGAGTTGCAGATCATCAACCTCAACTCAGTAGAGGAGGAGTGCACGCAGATGCTGATATGGATAGAGCACTACCAGAGAAAGCAACAACAAAAGCACCATGTAGACATGCCTCAATGGCCAGTATAGAAGGGAGACCTCGTCCTCAAGACTTTCTGTGAACATGTGAGAAAATTCTTAGCCAACTGGGAAGGCCCTTACATGGTCACTAAAGCCTTCGGGAATGGATCCTTCAAGCTAGTGGACATGGATGACAATGAGTTCGCCAACCTGGTGAATCACTCATACCTCAAGCCATACTACATATGAAGCACAACGGTATCGGGCAACATCTGCTATGATGATAAACTGGCAACATCGAGTAGCATCCGTAATGACATTAAACTAGTGACATCAAGCAACGTCTACTACGACGATAAACTAGCAATATTGAGAAACGTCAACTATGACGATAAACTAGCAACATCGAGCAGTGTCCGCAATGATGTTAAACTAGTAGCATCGAGCAATGTTTGCTATGACAATAAACTAGCAACATCGAGCAGCGTTCACAATGATGTTAAACAAGTAGCATCAAGTAGTGTATGCTACAACATTAAACTGGTGACAAAAACAACAAGCAGCATCCGCTACAATGTTAAACTAGTGGAAATTGTCTGCTATGATGTAAAACTGGCACAACTAGTCCGCTAGGACTATAAACTAGCACATCACATCTGTTACGATGTTAAACTAGCATGTACGGTCTATAGGAACCTTAAACCAACACAACAGTCTGCTAGGACTCTAAACTACCAAACGGTCTACCAAGACCTTAAACTGGGTTCACGTCACGTCCCTAGCATGCATCTTCACCAAGTACACATCGAATGAGCATGTGCAGTGCTGACGCACGAGTTGGACGTTGCAGCTCTAGAACACAGTCCACAATGCAATGGGGGCACGCTCTGGAATGTATGCAATGCTGCCACCCTTGGCATTGTGTTGACCCTCCAAAGATGTCGTACAACATTGTACTGGCCCTCCGAACCTATCACATCATGGCCCATCGCCCTGACGGTAGCTCCTTGGCCAATGCCCGCAGTTGGAGTTCTAGCAGTATTGTGGCCTCGCCACAATATTGTCATCCTCTAGCCCCTTTCCAACCCCTAAGCTCACATGACGTTTAGCTATGTGGTAGCTGATCCCATAGCTGAATTGAGAATGCATGCCTTTGGCAAGGATTCTAGAGCATTCACACTCACAACAACTCCCGACACCTTCAAGGCCAGCTCCTCCACGTCGATGCTGCCAAGGCCACTGCTGGCCTTCCTGCTTTGGACATTGTGCACCAACATGGATGTCCAAGATCTTTAAAAATGTTTGCAGCAAGAAAGACTTTGGTTCTCGCTTTGCATCATGGCTATCTCACTCTCCGTCATGCTTACAGGATGCAGCCAAGAGTAAAACTCACCATGGCAATAAATGCTATGGCATCGCGAAGTGTGTGCCTTGACTAGCTTGACTACTTCAGGGTGCAAGTTCCATGATGTGCGTAACATAGCTCGCTGCATGGGAAGCATCTGTAGGTAGGCCAAAGCCCTGCACAAATGTAATGCAACTCATCCTAGGGGAGGAAACACCTATCCTACAGAGGATTGTAGGCCAGCAAAGGTAAAGATGAAAACGCGAATGAGTCCCTCATGAGCACTCCGACAAGGGACTCTGCTAAACATCATCTTTACCCTTCTCCTGAACCTCCTTCCTCCCTACTTCATCCTTCCACTCTCAAGAGTAGCCAAGAAATGTCTTGACACTTATCGAGCATCAATGTTAGCCTCGTGTCTTCGGTGGTGTTTCGTTTTCTTTGTCAACGTCTCTCGAGCCCATCCTCTAGACGTCGATAAAGAGGGTCCAATGAAACATCCCAAACTTTGAAGACATTCTTACTTCACCATGTCTTCACAAAACATGCAGCGTTACGACAGTTCTTCACGAGATGGATGCTCTGATTTTTAGACTGTCCACTTTAGCAAGTTTTCTAAGTCAAGGAGTCTTGCTACGCTACGCTTTGACATGCAGCGTGGTAGCCTTCAAAAGACATTTGTAGAAGCACAGTGCTATGCTATGCTATGCTACGTAGCATAGCACAGTGTAGCAAAAGTTGGATGATCAGCCCCCCTCACCTGACTTCAAGTCCTTCGGCAATGTCTCCTTCCGTCAGAAGGCGACAAACTTGGCCAACATCAGGTCATGTTTGCTGCTACACTACACTAAGCTACATGGCATAGTGAGGCGTAGCAATTTTATGGAAGTTGATAGAAGGAAACTTAAAGTGCAAGATCGGCAAGTTCGCAAACTTTGTAGTGCAAAAGGAAAATTTTACAGAGTGGGGATGTTTTTGCGACTAAGGCCAGTCACTACGCTATGCTATGTAGCGTAGCAAACATACAATGAACAACTTGCATGTTTCAAAGGCTTTCTACACATGCAGCAAGATGTGTAACAAGATGCTACACTATGCCAACATGCTATGCTACAAAGCATAGCAAAGTGGTAGGTGGTTACTCGACATTAATGCACCTCACCTAATTGCACTGTTGCTCTGATAGCATAATTATGACATGGTAGGATCATAATTGCAGCATGGCAGGTTTGCCCAATGGTCATGCAGGCATGTGTAGCATGGACAAATCAGCATAGGCCCAAGGCACATAGCATTCAAACTACATCTCTCGTGCACCCCTAGTCCTATAAGTACGCCAATGAGCAATGCTTAAACTCTCTCCAGCTTTTCACGCTCTCTAGCACATTATGTCTCTGGACTTTTGGCACTTTTGGCATCCCCCTTTTTCAAATCTTTTCAATTCCTAGTCTATTTTTTTGGCAATCTGGTCGGCTAACAGTCTGGTTGGCTAACGAGCAAAAGGTTGGCACTACAATCTCAAGCATTATAAGCTTTTTGTTTAACATTGTAAATAGTTATCATTCTCAGTTGGCATCCTGTCCTGTTCTTTTCTACCACCTTGGTAAGACTTTGCATTGTTAACGACTGAGCCCACATTCAAGCACACAGCCATCTTGTTCTACACGTCTTGGTTACTCTCGGGATCTCTGCACTTCCTAGCGCTGTGTAACCAATTGTGTCCATCTTGACAGAGCGAGGTCATAGCTTCGAAGTGGTGTATTTTTCTATTGCATTTTACATTATCTACAGTTTACTATTGCATTTAAGCTATTTTCTGTTTCCTCTATTGCATTTTACACTGTTTTCTATTTCCTCTACGTTTAAGCATTACTTCACTTTGTCAGTTTTGTTTTCAAATCACACATTGCAAAAGGTTATATAGACACTGACTAAGTCCTTTTATGATCGACCAGACAATTCAGGGCACCCCGTTTCCATCCCATCCAACACAGCCCTTCCGTGGAAATGGGGTCAAGACTGCCAGCAGCTGGTGGCCCCTCAGCATTTTTCCAACTGTTGACATTTTCAGTAGCTACAAAAATAAGCATCTTTATTTTTAGCCTTGCTAGGATAGATGTCTCCTCTCTAAGATAGACATCTACTCTATATATAAGACGTCTACACTATATGTAAGATGTCTCTTGCAAGTCATCTGTACTCAAGTAAGACATCTCCTCTAATCACAAGACATCTAATTTGATAAATATTAGAAATTAAGTTATATTTTTAAATGTAAAGGAAGATAAAAGATCATAAGAGAAGTTATAAATAAGTGTCCAAGGCCTACATTTAGACAAGAGAGTTAAGTAAGAGATTTAAAAGGTCTCTTGAGAGCTTGTGCAAGAGAGTTTGAGTGTAAGTAAAGGAGAGGTTATAATAGAACATTGTATCCATTTAAGTGAGAGAAAAGGGAGAGAACTTAAGAGAGGTTAAGAGATTCTCTTATAAATACCTTGTCTTAAGTTGATGATCCAAGTATGAGTAACTAAGGATTGAGAGGGGACATGTGTGGCCTCTAAGTTCCTTGTGTACTGCCCAAAATCGTCAGTCCGGGGCTGGAATGAAACAGAGACCAAGAGATCCCCGAACAAGCATAGAAGACCCTACCTTCACTTGAGGGCAAGCTAGAATTAACAAAGGTAGAGTACCTTGGGTGGTCCGCACGCGGACCAGACAAGGACTTCCCGAAATGTACACCTATATTCTGTACGCTGGGTTATATGTAAATGGCGTAACAGATGTAAAACCAAGTGTAAACGTACAAGAATGTAAACAGTAAGCACACAAGAATGAATGAAAACTGTAACAAATCTTGGCAAAAAATGTAGCAATATTATTGCATAATGAAAATTACAATGCACCGGTCTAGACGCAGTTGTGGATCTAACACAAGGTAGATGAAGAGCCCCGGTGGATGCGGAGGGATGATGGTGTGCTGGTTTGAACTGCAAGCACAGCGTAGAGGCTATATGTTCAACGTGCAGGGTTCAGGTCCAGCGTATAGGATGTAGGTTTCTCAATTTGCTTAGTGTGATCTGCCCCAATTTTTTGCCAAGATGCCTTCCAGTTTTTCCCACATGGATCTGGTCAAAAATCGGAGTTTTTATATGGGTTTCGACATTAGACTTGAGTCTAAAAGGGGATGAGTGGCTGTAAGGTGAGAAAAATTTGGATTGGGAGATAGGTGGTGCGTTAACTGAGTGTAGGATATGTTACAACTGTACAGCGTACAACATGCCAGCGTATAGCATGCCAGCGTACAACATGCCAACGTATAGCATGCCAGCCTATAGCATGCCAGCATATAGGATGCCAGTGTACAGCATGCCAATGTACAGCATGCCAGCGTAGAGCATGCTAGCGTACAGCGTAGAGCATACCAGCGTAGAGCATGCCAGCGTACATGCATGCCAGCGTACACCAAAAATGTACCCAGTGTACACACATGAAAATGCTTCATTTTAATGTTAAAACTTGATTTTCAAGTACCTGAGAGCCATTGTGGACCCTGGGGAAGGTCCTAGGGGGTCCAGACGCTTAGTTCTGGCATGTTTTGACTCATTTCTAGGGCCCAAAGTTACTCTACGTTGGGCTCTATGCTAGGCGTATACGCTGGGCGTAGAGGAATGAAAGACCATCATTTGGAGCCCAAAATTTCATTTTCAAGTGCTTGAGAGCTATTGGGAACCTTGGGGAAGGTCCTAGAGGGTCCAGACACTCAGTTCTGGCATGTTTTGACTCATTTCTGGGGCCCAAAAGTTGCTCTATGCTGGGCGTATTCGCTGGGCGTAGAGAAATGAAAGACCATCATTTGGAGCCCAAAATTTGATTTTCAAGTGCCTGAGAGCTATTGGGGACCCTGGGGAAGGTCCTAGGGGGTCCAGATGCTCCTTTCTGGCATGTTTTGACTCATTTTTGGGGTCCAAAAGTTGCTCTACACTGGGCTCTACGCTGGGTGTATATGCTGGGCCTCGAGGAATGAAATACCATCATTTGGAGCCCAAAATTTGATTTTCAAGTGCCTGAGAGCTGCTAGGGAGCTTGGGGAAGGTCTTAGGGGGTCCAAGAAGTTAGTTCTAGCATGTTTTGACTCATTTATGGGGCCCAAAAGTTGCTCTATGCTGGGCTCTACGCTAGGCGTAGAGGAACGAAAGACCATTATTTGGAGCCCAAAATTTGATTTTCAAGTGCCTGAGAGCTATTGGGGATCTTGAGGAAGGTCCTGGGGGTTCCAGACGCTTAGTTCTAGCATGTTTTGACTCATTTTTGGAGCCCAAAAGTTGCTGTACGCTGGGCTCTACACTGGGCATGTATAGGCCAGCGTACAGGATGCATACTTAGTGAAAACCAAGTATTTTGAGCTCAAGATTTGCCAATTTTGATGCCAGATGTCATTATAGTCTTATGTGGGTCCTAGGGAACCATTTCTTGTTGAGTTTGACTCTGCTTGAAGCTGTTTGTGAGGCCCTTAAGCTTCAGTCATGCTGGGGAGCATCATGACTTAGCTCGATTCTTGTTGGAGAAATACTAAGCTCAGAATTTTGTGGTGTTTCATTGGCCCCTCTTTGTTGATGCTTGGAGGAATCAACCCGAGAAGCGTCAAAAAAGAAGTACAAAACACCATAAGCAACTTAGTAGTATTGTCCTTTGACACTTGGCTAGATGTCATCGCACCATGTTCAGTAGTACATGGGATTAGGGAAATGAAGTTTGTAGCTGGATAGGGAAATGAAAATTTTTGGGACTGGAAACTAATCAAGGGATTGTGCATGGTAAAGGGGATGCTCTGGTGTGTATATGGGTCATGCTGATCCTTGTCAATAGCCATTTTTTAGCAGACTCGGAATCAAGATATGAGATGTGCATCCTTTTGCGGAACAAGACTCTTGTTTAGTGTTTAAGAGGACTTGTTGACCGCATGATGGTGGGTTGTGTTCTCTAGAAGAACAAGCCCCTTGTTTGGTGTTAAAGAGAACCTGTTGGTGGAGAGCCAAAGCTACGCAATGAGATGTAACTTGAGCTTTTGAGACATAAGTGTTTGTTTCTAAGACAATTGCCTTCCCACCTAAGGCTTATGGGAAGTGCCAAGGGTCTTGTGGTTCATTTTGCTCTTTGATCTTTGCTCTTTTCTTTTTCTTTACTTTTTGTTTTTTCTTTTTTTTTGTGTTTTATCTCTTTTTTTGTCTCCTTTTTTTTTTGTTTTTTGGCAAGAGCTTTCTTTCAATTTTGCACTCATGCTCATGTGCCATATTGTGTGTTGCAATTGCCTGAGAGTGTCGTAGCGTGTAACAATGTGCTAAAAGTTTTGGGGTGTACTGGGTGTATCTGGGAACTGTAACTGGGTAGGAAAGGGAACAAGAGTGTTGGGAAACTGGAGAATATATTGGGAACTGGGAATGTACTTTTGAACGGATTGATTAACCTAGTTGCGTGCGTCAGAAATAATGTGGCACCTTGTCACCATGATGAAGTGTATCCGTGTACGAGCACCACTGGGTGTCATCCTGCAAACATAACTCCAAGAAGATAAGAAAACCACAAGTGAATGAGTTAGTGAACACTTTAGACATGAATGTGACTGATGCAAATGGAGGCACCATGTGAAACTCAAGGCAAACAAAATGAGCAGCAATAGTGTTGTCAGAGTTGGTGTGATGAATGATGCAGCAGGCATTGATGAAGAAATTTCATGAATTACAACAGTAGATGAATGTGCCAAAAATGATCTAGCTAGTTTATAGTCTTAGCGGACTATCATGGGTTAGTTTTACGTCATAACCCATTGGACGTTGCCAGTTTATCATCGTAGCAGACGGTACGATGTTAGTTTATAGTTGTGGTGGACTATGAAGAGGCAAGCTAGTTTATAGTCTTAGTGGACTTTGGTGAATAAGTGTGACAGTTTAGTGTCATGTCGAATAGAGCTCTGTGGTGTCAGTTTACCTTCATGACACCAGGACATTCTATGGTATCAATTTTAAGTCATGATGCCAGGACTGCTCTGTGTGGATGCATGCGTGTGCGTCTGTATGATCTTGTAAACAAAAGCTACTAGAGAAAATAATATTAAATAACAACTATAGAAAACATGAACTGAAATGCAGCAATAAATAGAAAATAATGTGAAATGGTGGTAGTTTAAGGCCTTTTCAGGCCTTGAGAGAACGTGTAAGCTAATACAATACAAACTAAGGTGAGGTATGCACAACGAACAAAGGTGAAGAGTGGGCGGAGATCAGACATGTCTTTGGCCGTAGGGGAGTCTTGATTATGCGGTTTTTTCTTAGTCGAACATGGTCTAGGAGGCATGCTAGTTTTCTCTAAGAGGCTTTCAGTTTTTACCCCTCGTTCAGGCGTTTTAGCTCTAGGTGTTATGTTTGTTGTTGTGGGTGTTGCTTCAAGAGGCTCCTCTCTCAAGAACTGTGACATGTCTATGTTGTGATTAGCTTGGAAGGGAGTGTTGTGACCATGTATAATGACTTGTCCACCTTCGTATGGAAGGTAGATTTCTTAATGTATTAGTGAGGAAACAGCTCGTTGTTGTGCTAGCCAAGGTCTACCAAGAATCATGTTGAAACTGGGCATCTCTTTTATGATAGTGAATTCCGCGTTGGTGGGGAATTGTTCTCTTGCCACAAAGGCTAAGTTTATTGTACCCTTAACTGTGACATATGATCCATTGAAAGATTTTAAACACGTGGTTTCTGTTGGCATGATCTCATCTGCCATGCCTAGTTTGTCGATGACGGAGTATAGAACTACGTTTGTTGCTGCACCATCATCAACATGCACTCTAGGAATGGTACATTGCCCAACACGTACACTAGTCGATAATGGAGCTGTTATGACTTCTCCTTGTTCAGGGTTACGTTTAAATGCATCATCATGAAAGGCTAAGGTGTTTGAACCTAATCCTTGTGGTATGTGTTGTGAAATCGTTGCATGGATGGATTCCATGTTAGTAGGGATGTCCCCTATAACAGGAATGGATGCTAACATTTGTGCTAAAGCTTTGCGATGAGACGATGATGTCATGACCAAATCGTACAAGCTCATGGTTGTGTTCTTTTGTTTGAGCGTTTGTTTCACTTGGGCTAGTGTAGCTACAAAGTCTGTGTTGTCTGCCATTATGTTGGTTGCCTCTCTATGGGTTGAGGGCTTAGGCCTGGTCTATTTGGGATGGGGGGCATGGCCCCCAGTGTTTAGTTGTTGTATACTAGGTGTGTCCTTTGTTTCAGTTGTGGGTGTTGTTTGTTGTTCATTTGTCCTCTTCTGCTACCATTTGGTAGGCTTATCCGTTTTGTTGGTAAGGTTGACTCTTGAGGAAGGAGAGGTTGAGACATTTCCTACGGTTGGGCTCAGGGTAAGTGAGGGGCCATTGCGTGGTGGTACTTTATTGACAAATGGGAGTTTAGGAGGTGTTGTTATTATTTGACTAGCCTATTGTGACACCTTGATAATGAAAGGTTTATTTTCTATTGTCATTGGTACAACATGCCAGTTTAACGTCTTAGCGGATGACTATGGTGGTACTTTGACCACAAAGGGTGTCGTCGGTGCTCTAGGTGGCACTTTGATGACAATGGGAGGCCCCTTGCTCGTGGAGGTGGAGAGGATTGTTGCCTTGCTGGGAGGCACATGGATCACAAAAGGTTGCTACACAGGTTTAGGCTTCCTATCTATGCCAATGGAGTTTATGACATAGGAGGCATCATTTGTGCTAGGTTGATTCAGGTTGTTGACATTCAGTTGGCCCCATTCTATCATTGCTTGTAGATCATCCTTTAACGCATGGCAGGTGTCGGTATTGTGATCAGACATTTGGTGGTAGTGACAGAATTGGTCTAACTTGAAATGTCGTGGAACCGGGGGCTCATTTGGTGCTGCTAAGGTGGGGTTCCTCAGTAACTCGTAGTACTTGTCATGTCGGTGGTGAGCATTCTCCACCACATGTTTGTATTGGATTTTCCCAGCTTTAAGGAGTTGCTCTAGTAGTTTCGAAGGTCATGCAAGTAGTGATGTGTACTTATAGCGATCCTTGCATTGAAAATTGGACCTTAAGGTGGCCCCTGTTGTTGCAGGCGGGTTGGTATTGGTGTTTGTTGTTTTTGTGCTTGCGGCCATAGTTTCCGTTGTTGCCTTTTGTTTGGCAATGTGTTGGTTCTTGTAAGCCACATAGGCGGGGTCATTACTGGTTTGTGTAACTTGTTTAATGTTCTTGATCTGTGTGAACGCTTGGCTCAACGTTTGAGCACTTAGGTAGTATAGTTTTGACTTAATGAAGTCATTCACGGCTTCCTTCAGAATCGTAAGCAAATACTTTTCAGGGATGGGCTCATGAAGTTTGTTAAGGGTTGCACTCCATTGTTGGATGAGCTTTTGCATAGGCTCAAGTGGTGCTTGTTTCACTTGTATCAGAGTGTCTAGGGTTGCTTCAAGCTTCAGGTTGTACTTAAACCTGGTAACGAATTGGTGTAACAGATCCTCAAGAGAGGATATGGAGTTACATGGCAAGGCTTTGTACCAGTCTAAGGCTACGCTCGTTAAGGACATAGCAAACACGCACAAGATTGTGTGGGGCCAAGCTTGAAGCAATAGAGTTTCTGATCGAAATATGACTAAGTGAGCATTTGGATCTCCCTTCCCATTGTATTTGGTCAGCTATGGAAGTGTAATTCCCTTGGGCAAAGCTAACGGTGGCACTGAAGAGCTAATTGGATCATCATGGTAGAAGTCTAGTACTTTAACTTGTTCAGTGTTTTCCATTTTGAGGTGCTTTACCTCTTCAGCTAATGCTTGCATCATTTTTTTGGCTTTTTCCCACTCTTGAGCGGTAGGTAGATTAGTTGGTTGGGGAGGTTATTGGGTTGTCATTTGTTGCTGTGGAGCGATGTTCAGAGTTGTGGTTGTGGGTGTGGCACGTTGAAGTGAGTTGGTTGTTGAACAAGGGGTATTCTTCCTTGCCTAGCCACAAGCTATGAAGTGACACCCTGGATGTGCAGGGCCGATGTAGTGAAAGTGGCCCCATGCGTTTGCATGTGCGGTATGTACTGGGTGGAGATGGGGGTGGGCAATCTCTGTTGGGATACTGGTGTTTGTGTGCTCATTGACACTTGGTGGGTGGCTGTTTGTCCCATGTGAGGATGGACTAATGGGTTCACATAAGCATGGGGACTGAGGGTGTGGTATGAATCCTCAGGTTCAGATTATGCTTCGAAGTCATCTACATCATGGTGGTTTTGGGGCTCCTCATTGGATCATCGTGTGTTTTGGCCCCTTGCCAGAAGAAGCTGGGAGATGAGCCTATGATGAGGATCAAAAAGGGGGATGATGTCATATACAGAGGGGGAAAATTCATGACCTCCCATGTATATGTGCTCGAAGTTTTGTTTTGCCTCCTGTTCTGTGTGGTCAATGGGAAGGTTGGCCTGAATCTTCACATAGATGTAGTTATAATGTTCTTGTGTGGGGACTATGAAGGTGCATGTGCTGGAGTTTTGGGATGATTCCATGGTGATGTGTGATGGGGTAGCGTATGAGCTAGCTAACAAGTGTGAGTGTGTTTTGGGCTAAGTGTGCAGAGTGTCCGGCGTGTGAACACTGAAAATTTTTCTAAGTGTCCAGCATGTACAACGTAAATGGGAGAAAATTTGGCCAAGTATGAGATTATGAACCGTAGTTGTACACGGATGGCAATCTAGGGTAAGAGGAAGTCATCGTAGAATCGTTATGTTATGTGTATTGTATGCCTTGGACAAGGTGATCCATGTTAGTGGCCATTAGTACTCAGACTGGTTTGAAGTAGGTGCGAATCGCAGCGAATTCGGCTTTGAAACGGGCCCGTTTTGTGTGTTTTTGTTGAAAAAACAATGTAGCGGTACTGTAGCAGTGTAAACATTGTAGCAGCGTAGACATTGTAGCAGTGTAGAGTACTATAGCAGCGTAAACACTGTAGCAGTGTAAACACTATAGTAGTGTAGACACTGTAGCAGCGTAGACACTGTAGCAGCATATACACTGTGTTTGAATAGGTAACGTGATCAACGTTTTGATTAAACAAAAAACAAGTCAGGCACTCCTTCTAGCACCATTTTTTGTACTATTCGAAATCATTGGTCTGGGGCTAGAATGAAACAGAGACCAAGAGATCTTCAGACAAGCACAAAAGACCCTACCTTCGCTTGAGGGCAAGCTAGAATTAACTAAGGTAGAGTACCTTGGGTGGTCCGCACACGGATCAGACAAAGATTTCTCCAAATGTACACCTATATTTTGTACACTGGGTTATATGTAAATGACATAATAGATGTAAAACTAAACGTAAAATTACAAGAATGTAAACAGTAAGCACACAAGAACGAACGAAACCTGTAACAAATCTTGGCCAAAAATGTAGCAATATTATTGCATAATGAAAATTACAATGCACCAGTTTAGACGCAGTTGTGGATCTGACACAAGGTAGATGAAGAGCCCCAGTGGATGCGGAGGGATGATGGTGTGCTAGTTTGAACTGTAGGCACAGTGTAGAGGTTGTATGTTTAGCGTGCAGGGTTCAGGTCCAGCGTATAGGATGCAGGTTTCTCAATTTGATTAGTGTGATCTGCCCTGATTTTTTTCCAAGATGCCTTCTAGTTTTTCCCACCTAGATCTGGTCAAAAATCAAAGTTTTTATATGGGTTTCGACATTAGACTCGGGTCTGAAAGGGGATGAGTGGTTGTAAGGTGAGAAAAATTCGGATTGGGAGACAAGTGGTGCGTTGATCGAGTGTAGGATATGTTACAACTATACAGCGTACAGGATGCCAACGTATAGCATGCCAGCGTACAGGATGCTAGTGTATAGCATGCCAGCGTACAGGATGCCAGCATATAGCATGCTAGCATAGAGCATGCCAGTGTACAACGTAGAGCATGCCAACGTACAACGTAGAGCATGCCAGCGTACACCAAAAATGTACCCAGCATACACACATGAAAATGCTTCATTTTAAGGTCAAAACTTGATTTTTGAGTACCTGAGAGCTACTAGGGACCCTGGGGAAGGTCCTGGGGGGTCCAAACACTCAGTTATGGCATGTTTTGACTCATTTCTGGGGCCCAAAAGTTGCTCTACGCTGGGCTCTACGCTGGGTGTAGAGGAATGAAAGAGCATCATTTGGAGCCCAAAATTTGATTTTCAAGTGACTGATTTCTGCTGGGGACCTTCGGAAAGGTCCTAGGGGGTCTAGACACTTAGTTCTGGCATGTTTTGACTGATTTCTGGGGCCCAAAAGTTGCTCTACGCTGGGCTTAGAGGAATGAAAGACCATCATTTGGAGCCCAAAATTTGATTTTCAAGTGCCTAAGAGTTGCTAATGACATTGGGGAAGGTCCTGGGGGGTCTAGACGCTCAGTTCTGGCATGTTTTGACTCATTTTTAGGGCCCAAAAATTGCTCTATGCTGGGCGTATATGCTGGGCGTAGAGGAATGAAATACCATCATTTGGAGCCTAAGATTTGATTTTCAAGTGCTTAAGAGCTACTGGGGACCTTGGGGAAGGTCCTAAGGGGGTCCAGATGCTCAGTTCTGGCATGTTTTGACTCATTTCTAGGGCCCAAAAGTTGCTCTATGCTGGGCGTATACATTGGGTGTAGAGGAATGAAAGACTATCATTTGGAGCCCAAAATTTGATTGTCAAGTGCCTGAGAGTTGCTGGGGACCCTAGGGAAGGTCTTGAGGGGTCCAAAAGCTTAGTTCTGGCATGTTTTGACTCATTTTTGGGGCCCAAAAGTTTTTGTACGCTGGTCTCTATGCTGGGCATGTATAGGCCAGCGTATAGGATGCATACTTAGTGAAAACCAAGTATTTTGAGCTCAAGATTTGCCAAGTTTGATGCCAGATGTCATTGTAGTCTTCTGTGGGTCCCAGGGAATCATTTCTTGTTGAGCTTGACTCTACTTGAAGTTGTCTGTGAGGCCCTTAAGCTTCACTCATGCTGGGGAGCATCATGACTTAGCTCGATTCTTGTTGGAGAAGTACTAAGCTCAGAATTTTGTGGTGTTTCACCTTGGAAGAGGTGTAAGTTGAACATGGTTCCTCATCTTTAATGTATTTCTGTATATGTTGAGATTTGTCTTAATAAAAGGGAGAATTTTCTACATTCCTTTGTGTTTTTATTATTTGTTAAGCTTAATTTGATTAGAAAACTTGTGGAATGGATTTTTTGGGGTCTATTTGAAGTAATTTTAGGTAGCCAAAGAATTTCTTAGTTATCTTGAATTTATAATGAATAAGCTTGTAAATTTTATATTTTTGAAAATATTAAGAATTTATCTATAATTTGGAAATAAGAAGTACTAAAAAAGATATTTGAAAGCTAAGGTTATATTATGTTTTTCCCAACTTAATTCTAGTATTACAAACTTAAGAGATAATAACTCAAACTTTGTTAAGTTTTAGATACTAAAATTTTAACTAAACCTTTTCAAAAATATTACTTTTAGATAAATTTAGAATTACATTAAATCATTATATGATGAGAAAATGATGATCTAATTTTGGATTGTTGAACTTAGAAGGGGGGGATGAATAAGTTTCCCAAATTAAAACTTTGTTAAATAAAAGCACACATACATCGAATTTAATGTGGTTCCCCAACTTGGGTAGTCCACACTTAGAGGGTAGAGTGCTAGCACACCTCTAGAATTTATTACTCTCAAATGTGTTTGAAGGTTCCGCACCCTATACAATCTTCAAGCCCTGCTTTAGAGTGTTGTGTCACAACATCAACCACTCAACCTTGTAAGGTCCTGTCAGGCTTGGAATGTTTTTAGGCTTCCATGACCTTTACAATCTTGAGCTTTGCTCTAGAGTGTTATGCTGCAACACTAATCACTCAATCTTGTAGGATCTTAACAAGCTCAAGAAATATTCCTTCTTGCAAGAATCACATCAATCCCATAGGGCAACTGTTGGCGACCGTTTGGGACGCAACCGCTAACGAGTGTCCTTGAATAGGATTTAGGTGCCTGCTGGTCTTTGGCAACACCAAGGCC
>MNCI01013629.1:733841-755794 GCA_015680685.1 Gnetum montanum
GGGGGGGATGAATAAGTTTCCCAAATTAAAAATTTGTAAAAAAAAAGGCACAAACACACCAAATTTAACATGGTTCCCCAACTTGGATAGTTCACACTTGGAGGGTAGATCACTAGCACACCTCTAGACTTTTTTGCTCTTAAATGTGGTTGAAGGGTCCACACCCTATATAATTGTCAAGCCCTGCTCCAAAGTGTTATGTTGTAACAGCAACCGTTCAACCCCACAAGGTCCTATTAGGATTGGAATGTGGATTTCAGGCTTTCACAACCTTTAAAATCTTGAACTTTGCTCCAAAGTGTCATGTTCCCATTCCCAAATGATGCTACTACCTAATGAAAATGGGGTCTCTTCATAACAAGTGTTATTGTTATCTTAACAAGACTTGAAAGTGCAGTTGTGATTAAGACCTAAAAGGGCATGTTGTAATAACAGTTGTGTCTCATGAGGTAACCTTTGGGAATTTGACCTAAGGCATTTATACCTAGGCCTAGAGGTCATGCTAGTAAGGAGTGGCAAAGTTAGTATAGGCAAGTCACGGGAAGCTAGGTGAAGTGGAACAAGAAGTGAATTGGCCATCCCTTTTGGTCAGGTTGTAGGCCTAATTATGATGGTAGTGCTGGATTATCTCTAAGGAATAGATACAAAAGGAAGAAAACCCCAAGGAAAACTCTCATAGCATGATCCAAATACACTATTCCATATCAATAAAGCATTCTTTCCTTTCTCTTTTTGCACTTTCTCTATTATTTTTTTAAGCATAATGTCAAATGTTACATATAGTTGATGTTTAGTATAATGTCTTCTTATGCATAATGTCTAATATAACATATATTTTAAGTTTTCCATGAAATCTAGGGATAAGATGTCATACAAAGTGTTGTTTTACAACACCAATCATTTAAGCTTAAGTAAGATGCCTTCCTGTAAGAAGCACATCAACCCCACAGGGCAACAAGAAAGAATAATTACGAGGGATAAATGCAACTCAGTTTGTTGATCCTTGTACATTGAGGTAAAACACACTTTACAATGAAAACATGATGATATAATAAAGAAAAATAGAGATTAAAATGATTGACAAAATGATTGTACAATGATTACACATAAGCTTGCACATTTCCCCATGCATATAATGTCTTTGTATAGCTACCATGTTTTTAAATCCATCTTGGAACTCGTGCAATGGCTAGGAAATGATCACTAATAATTATGGAAGATGTCTTCTTCAAGCCTAATATGTCTTTCTAAATTTTCCTTCTATTCTGGGAAGACATCTTTGTCTGGGAAAGACATCTTTCTGAAATCTCCATTTTGGAAGATGTCTTTGTCTAGAGAAAGACATCTTCTAAAAATAGCTTGTATTTTGTGAAGACGTCTTTGCCTAGTGGAAGACATCTTTGCTTGAGGAAAGATGTCTATTGTTTCTTGAAGACATCTTTGCCTATGTTCACTATAATTTTTCCAAGACATCTACTGTTTCCCAGAGATGTCTTTCTTCAACTTTCTTTGTCATTTAAATTCATCTTTCCTTGTCCACAACCTTGATCTTCTGCATGCTTTAATGATGATAACTTTTCTTCTATAGTGTTTGGTCCTTGTACACATTTTTTGGAATTCTTGCATGTTCATTTGAGACCTTGTGAATGATCTTCTCATTTGAGCTCTAGACTAGTTCATTTCTTGTCATCTATGTAGGCTTTAGCTCCTCTTAGTTTCCCATGTATGTAGACATACAAACATAATAATCACACAACCATGCAAACAACCCTTGAATCCATTTTGCTTAAAATTTTAACACACCAATCATTGGTTATCATTTATTTTGGTAAAATTTCAAGACTCAGAAAATATACCAAATTTGAGAATGAATATTTCCAAAATCGCAATAAATATTAAGATGAAATCTTAACTAAATGTAGACACCTATTCTAGCTTTCAAATAAATTTTGTATCTTTGAAAAATATTGTAAAATTACTAATATATGATTAAAATAGTGAATATTCCCCAATTCTATGTTTAAATTTCAAAATTGAGTAAATAATGATGAATGATGTTGATGAATTGATGAATTTTTGAAAGATTGATAAATTGATAATGAAATAGAAAAATTATTACTTAAATTAAATTGATGATTCATTTATACAAATTTTCAAGAGATGTTGTAACACCCCTATTAATTATCTATAAGATTCTATAAATAACTAATAAAGATGCTACGAAACCCCAAGGATCTAGATTTAACCTTATTTACTAACTCAAAAGGAAGAAAATACATAAATAAAATTATTAATTAAAAGCATAAATACAATAAAGTAATACATCAAAGAAAAATTTTACAATATTTGCATATATAATTAAATGAAAATTATTTAATGAAAAATGAAATTTTGGGTAGCCACAAAAAGATAAATGTCTAAAAATTCCACTAAGTGCATCATAAAATAATACAAAAAATAACCATCCCAATGACACTTGTTTCACATCAATTGGACATCTAAAAAAGTTATTTACATTTTAAATTTATTAAATTATATAATAAAATATTAATATAAAAAATAAATTTTAAATTTTCCTGAACATATAGTGTGTACTGAAATGAAAAATGTTCCTTGTGACCTCATGATTCCAACGACACAAACAACAATTTCATATTTAATATACTTTACTATTTATTTACAAAAATAGGTATCTGGCTCAAATATCTAAGAAGTGAACAAGGCTTCTATTTTACAGAAATACAAAATATACAAAAATTATTTTTCAAGTTGAGAGGGTCCATCTCATACAGGTCCATCTTTCGTCTTATGTCCTTCTTTCAACACTTTCTTATTTATTCTAAGCTCTCTCCATTGAAATGCAAGAGGAGTCAGAACTCTTCAAATAAGAAAGGTTATTTTATTTCACTCTTCATGGAGCATAAAGGTTATGGGTCAAAAGCCTTAGGATTTGGGTTTAGTAAAGGTTTCTTATAAAATATGCAAAAATGTTATTAGGTCTAAAAATCCCACAAATTTTTATAAAATTTAAATAAAATCCAAGGATCCAAAGCAAACATACGTTTTAATTATTTAATCCCTTAGTGGTAAAAGGTATTACAAATTTGTCTAGCAAAATCTAAGGAATGTATATTTTAACTAAGCATCTTCAAAGGCTAGGTCTTGGTTATCCTCATTGCCAAAGGGACTCATCAATATCTTTTAGAATAACCTCACTATTATCATTGGATTAGTCTTGTGATCCCAAATAGGTCACTTATGGATAAGTCTTAGTGATAGCCTCACTACTAACATTCTCAACTATCGAGGCACATGTATCATTGGAAAGATGACTCTTGACTATGCTCACCACATGTCACTAGACTCAATTGCTTAGTGCCATGATCTTGGCTAAATCCATAACTTCACATGAACAGATGAATCAAATCGAGGGTAGAAAATCCATCTAAAAATCCTGGTTCTTGTGGGGTGGGTCACACTAATAAAGAACACTCCACTATTGCACCTAGAAATCACACCTCCTACTACCAACTGAGAAAAATTGGTCACACAAATATTATTATTTTATTTCAAAAGTCCAAAAGGTGTCCTAAATGGCCAAAAGTTCATAAAGGCTCAAATTCCTCAAAATTTTTATAAAATCATGTTTATGTTATAAGAAGATCCCAAATATTCATAAAATATACAAGGATAAGTTGGGCATAATTTTTACAATTTTCAAAACTTGCCAAAAGACAAAAAAAAAATGTATGAACAAGATTAAAATATCAATTTTCAAAAATGTCCAAAATCATAGAAATCCAGCAGCATCTTAGCACAATAATTAAAATCTCAAAAGAATCCAAAAAGAAGGAAGCAGGAAGGAGAGATAGAAAATTCATAGTAATATGGGATAGGCATGTAAAAAGAAAAGAAAATAAACTTCCTTACATTGGCAAGGCTTCTAGAATTTTCTTATATCTTCTTTTCCTGCCTAATGCTCTCAATTAGATTTTGCCTTGCTTTATTTGTCACCCCAAAAATCCTTCTTCAAGCCATGATGAGATATATATAGGGCTACTACCTATTTATAGGGGAAAAACAAAGGAAGCCAAGTTGAAATCGGCTTCAAAATGAAGAAGGAAAGGTAAGAGACCCTTTTATGAAAAAACGCGATAGAACACAGTTTTGGAAAAAATGGCAACTGTAAATCAATAGCAAAAAAAGAATAAGTGATGAGGAAAAGGTGGAGAGGTAGTAGAGAAAAAGATAGTGCATGAAGAAAAACAAAACATATAATATATGCATTATGCATATATGCTATGTGTAGTATGTATATATGTTTCTAACCATATCACGTAACATGCATAACGATGTTGGCTTAAATCAAAATTTGATTTTTAACTTATAAATTTTAATTTTTCTAAAATTAATTTTCATAAGTCCTTTTCCCTAATTTCTCTCTCTTCACATACAATTACTTGTACCGCTTACAACAAGACTCCAAGTCAAACTCTATTTGTACCCAAGGGATCCTCATCAAGTGCTCTTCTAACTCGTACACTAAAATCTCATCTAAGTATGAATTTTTATGGTTGCCTAGTTCAAATGCCAAAACTTTTACAACATCTTAGCAAACTAAAAAATGTGATATCTCAAGAACCTTAACAAAGATGGTTTATTTAGTATTTCCTTATAATTAAAAATGAACTCCAAATCCCAATTGAATGATAAAAGGCAACAAGGGGTATGGTTTGGGTAGGATCAAGGTCCATAATTGCTCCATGAACAAAGTATTTACATAAGCACATGTACATAATAAAATAAAAGATACATGATTAAATGTACATAATAGAGCATAAATGTGCAAAGGAAATAAATATGCATAGCCAAACACTTGTAAGGACACAACAACGTTTAACTAATAAAAGGAAAACTTTCTAGGATAACTAGATTTCAACATTTAATCATAAAATATGAAGTAAATCTATGATTGAGATCCAATAATAGTAAAATAACAAATACATAACTTTAACAAAACATCCTAGCAAGTGTATTCATTCACTTATGTAGGAAATTAGAAACAACAATAGTAACATCAATTATAATAGTAATGATGGTAATGTAATCCCATGTTTTAATTAAGAATACGAGAGCTAATTCATTGAAATGTAATTGTCAATATTAAAGGATTAATCACATGCATTAAATTAAATAACCGAACTTTGCAAATTCTTAGGTTGTATCATCCTCCCCTCCTTCCAGAATTTTCCTCTTGGAAAATATGAGAAAATTTTGTTCTCATATTTGCCTTAGTTTCCTAAGTTGCCTCTTGATTTCCATGCCATTCCCAAAGAATTAAGAAATTAAGAAATTGAACTATGAAAATCAAATCATTATAAAATTCACTATGAAAAATTTAAAATTGTTATAAAACTTGAGAAATTTAAGAATTGATAACTTCTTCCATTTTTAAAAAAGACGTTACATCAAGTTTTTTTTTTTTTTTTTTTTTTTTGCATAATAAGGTAGCTCTTCACAACTGCATTGATATTAAAAAGAAAACAAACACAATTTGGAGTTAAAATCATCACAACTAACCTCTAACTAATAGAAAAAAATTATTTTTTTAAAAAAATTACATGATAAAAATATTTTAATAATTTAAAAACTTTACTAACCCAAATTTTTTTAAAAAAATTATTCAAAATAGGATAAAACAATTTCTACACTACATAATACTCAACATTCCCTCCTTTAGTGTTGACATTGATTTAAGAATAGTTGAATTAGAAACTTGAAGATCTTTCTTTTCATCATCTACTTTTCACATACCAATTATGTTCAAAAGAGGCAATTTGATGCGTTTTATGGGAGGTATAGCACTTTCTACAATGGAGATGCATGCATGGGGGGTATAATTTACCTATCCCTAGTGTAGAGGGGTAGATCTCACCTACCTCCAACATGGAGGGGTACAACCCACCTACTCTTAGCGTGAAGGGTGTATTATCCATCATACATAGCATATAAGTGGGTATGACCATTCCCCTAGCATTGATTCATCTACCCCTAACATGGATGCATGGGTGTGCAACTCACCTAACCCCAATGTGGATGCATGGGGGTGCAACTCACCTACCCCCAACGTAGATGCATGGGGATGCAACTTACCTACCTCTAGCGTGGATGCATGGGGGTGCAACTCACCTACCTCTAACATGGATGCATGGGGTTGTGACTCACCTACTCCCCTAGCATGGATGCCATCCCCCAATGTTGAAGATCTACCTCTAGCATGGAAGATTTACCCCTAGAATGGAAGATCTGCCTCTAGCATGGATGGTATGTCCATGTTACTATTTTTAGTGAATGCAATGACCATGGGGCTATGATACTTACTATATATACCCCCAACATGAAGGGGTACAACCCACCTACTCCTATCATGGAGGGGGATATGGCCATTCCCGCAACATTGACTCACCTTACCCTAGCATGGATGCATGGGGGTGTAACTCACCTACCCCAACGTGGATGCAGCTCACTGACCCCTAGCATGGATGCATGGTAGTGCAACTCATCTACCTCTAGCATGAATGCACGAGGGTGCAACCCACCTACCTCCAATGTGGATGCATGGGGGTGTGACTCACCTACCCCCCAATGTGGATGTCATCCCCCTAGTGTGGAAGATTTGCCTCCAGTGTGGAAGATTTCCCCCTAGCATAGAAGATTTACCTCCAACATGGATGTTGAGGCCCTATTACTATTTTTACTAAACAGAATGTCCATGAGGGTATGATACTTACTATATATGTAACCCCCAAATTTGGGCACCCATCTAATCTAAACATGGCAGAAATTTGCAGCCAATTGTAGCTTAATTTGTAGCAAGATTCAAGGCCCAAAACCTATAAAACACAACTCTAAGAACCATTTATAGGTTTCATCCTTTGGCATTTTTGAGCATTTGTCATTTTGGGCACCCGAGAGCTCTTGCAAACTTGCAAAAATGTAGCTTCTTGGAGCCTTCCAGTGTGGAACCCTTGTGGCCTTGTTACCTCCATTATCCCCCTTGGGATTTATGAATTTTGGGCATCCACACTGCACTCCTAGGATCCTCAACTCCCAACATAGAGCATTCTGGTAGCTTAGATCCTTTACACTTCTCACCCCTCAATAGTAATCAACATTGTAGATCTGGAATAGCAGTAGAGGAGGTTTTGATAACATTGGGAGTGGTGAAGCATCCAAATTGTGGAGTGGATTTCATCAACTTCAATGGACTTTGAACCCCCATCCAAGTAAACCTTCTTTTTCTCTCATACAGGCACTTCCTATACACATCTCCTGACCTCATTTTTTATTTTTTTAATAAAGTTTTAAGATTTCAATTTTGTGTGCAATTTGTATTTGCTCTTGATTATTCAAATTTGTATTTTTCTTTTTGCATTATTTGTTTTGCATTCTCTGAGTCCCTGGCTGATCTTCCAAACTATCTTGGGCATCTTGAATCCCACTTTTTGGACCCTAGGAATTTGGAGTTGAGGCTATTTCTTTGGGACTTTTAATTTTCTAGTGATAAAATTTTTTGGTAGCAATTTTTTTTTGGCTCTAGAAGGAGGGCCTCCACTCAAATTCTACAACCAAACCTATTATTGGTATACTAATGTTACCTACAACTTGAAAATTTTAAGATCTATAAAATATTTTTTGCAAATTTTGTTAATCCCTATTTATGCTTGATGAGACGTGATTCGCATAGGCCGCAATATCGCATCTTCCCCTGCGATGTCACGTACGCAATATTGCGGTCTGCCGCCATATCTATAAATAAGAGGCGACACTCCCTTATTTTTCCATATTGAGTTAGAAGTAGGGAAACTTTGGTAGTTTGATCACTCCAGAGATAGAATATTTTCCATGTGCCCGCAGTTGGAGTCCCAAAGTGAACGGATCTTTATTCGAGCAACATTGTACCTGAACACAAGTTGTGTATGGAAATAAAGACGAGCTTTTTGGATAAACCTTGTAGTGCATGGAATAGGATTTTATTTATTATTTCTCTCTCATCCTTAAACTCCTAGAAAGCGATATGAGTACGACTTGATTACGAGCATCTAAGGATGTGTACGGATAGTCAAGGAATCAACTGCTCATCGCATGCGGTATGAGTATGACTTGATTATGAGCATCTTGTGTGACTACTTGGTAACTCAGTGGCGTATTCAGGATCTATGCTTGGTAATCCTAGTGGTAGTCCTAGATGTGTATGGTTAGTCAAGGAATCAGCTGCTAATCGCACTTAGGCTAGATAGATTCTCTCAACCCTTTCCTCCTAGTTAAGTGCCTCAGTACGACCACTTCAAGCATGTGCGTTACGCGCGGTGATCCCAGTAATGATTAGCGTTTGGTAGCTGTGGTTGCATCGGTTCAGGGTGTGTATGGTAAGTCGGAACGGATGTTGATGCTAGTTAATTTAGACTTAGTTCATTAGTTAGAGTTAGTTAGTTTCTCAACCCTTCACCTCGATAGCATAGATATAAAACATAAAAGACTATAAAAATCATATACCTTGAACTTACTTAACCATACACTGTGACAACTACAAGTAAGTCTGGGAAGACAACGAATGATTAACCCCAAGTGTTCCATGAGACATGTAGGCACTTAGTCTGTAGAGTTCAACTAGATCATGCATGCTGCGCTCGTTTTGTATAGTTGAGTGTAGGGGCACCTCGCCACTCATCATTGGCGCCGTTGCCGGGGACTAAGTGTTTGTGCATCGAATAGAACATAAAGGATATCACTCACATCGTTGGGAGCCTAAACGAACCTTTGGATTAATCAAGATAGAAAATTTTATAACAATAAAATTAGCACACCGATAACAATGTCTTCTTCTCATAAGAGCAACTCACCACCTAAGGACCATACACAAGACAGTCAGTAACATAAAACACATAGCTGAAATCAGCCAAGTCCTGAATAATACAAGATAGTTTATACTCATCCCGATGAGTATATTCCAAACTTTACCTTTATCCTCCATCAAGATGAACAGCTGCGATGGAAAGATTTTCAAGGTAACATCGTGTTACCCCCAGATCGATCAGTCTCTAACATGCTCTTCCATGCTTTGGCACAGATAGGCATGACTAAATTATATGCTGAATACATTGTAGAAGACTTTGATATGAGGGATTATCATCCCACAGATGCACAACATATGAGGGACTTAAGGAAGGAGAGTCAACATACACTTTTGAAGGGCAAAGGTCCGCACGTCCGTAGCAAAATAGGAGATGAGGAACCTCTTATAACGGGTTCTTTAGCAAACGATGTTTCCCCTCCTAATGATGAGGAGGAGGTTGGGTATTAGAACCTATGATCACTGATACATAACCATGGTTCTGATGCCTGTGAACACCAACTGTTCACATAGGGAACAACCACTTATGCCAAGGATGGGCACTTAGATTGTCACCACGATCGGGGCCATAGCAGCCAAAGAGAAGGTAAGAAACATCATCATGGCGATGGCTCTCCTTCTTCTTCCCCTTCTTCAGATCACTCACCCTTTCCTTCCACATCTAGGCATAGCCATCATGGACACAACGAAGAGGATAAAGGTAGAAAAAACAAGAGACCTCAACGGGAAATTCGAGAGAGAGGACAAGGGCAAGGATGTAGGGAGAGTAGGGAACAACATAGACATCATAGGCGTCATGAAAGAGATGATCATGATGAGCCCGTACTCACAACCCAAAGTATGCTTGACATAACGGAGGTAGTTAGGATTCCCACAAGGCATTTAAAAGATAGTCGGATCAAACGTTTAGACATGAAAAATATCCCACGATTTGAAGGAGGATACAATGCAGATCTGCAAAATCATTTACAGGCATTCCATGATGCTTGTTCCTTGCAAAATATAGAAAATGAGTGGCAAAAACTTAAGTTGTTCCCAAGGATACTCACCAAAGAAGCAAAGAGTTGGTACCGGTCCTTAGAATTGAAAACCATCAGGAGGTGGAGTATGATGTTAGAACTATTCCACGATAAGTATCATACATCCTCCAAAGTGTCCAATTTACGTAAGTAGATCCAAGGCTAGAAGCAAGGTACATATGAACCCTTGGATGCTGCCATGGCCCGCTACTACACATTGTTATATCGTTGCTCGGGCCATGGGTACGGTTAGTGGATCAACTTTGCCACATCGTGGATGGGCTAAGGCATGAAACGAGAAGAACCCTTGACTCTTATGCCTAAGGGAGACTCTCACAACTTAGAGCCCCTGAGGTACATCGCTTGTTGAGGCAAGTAGCAAAAGAAGAAGGTGAGCTACAAAAAAGGGAAAGTGCAGAACAAGACAACCATGACCCCTCTCTTCAAAAGAAGGGAGTAAAATTTTGTGATGAAGAGGATGAGTCACCAATCAAAGAGTTGGTGAATAGAAAGACCTTGCCGCTTCAAAAGCTCACAACAGAAATAGCGGCTAAGGTAGATGACGTATGGAGTTCCTTAGACTCTAAAATTAAAACTGTCTTAAAAATTGTAGAAGAGTCTATGGTAGAAAAAAGTAGTAACAAAGGTAAGACAAAGTGGAGAGATTTAGGCCCTGCACATAACAAGGGTAAGGGGAAAATCACTAACCCCGATGTGGTTGTGGAATCAGACACAGACGATGACGGTGGATGTGAGATCTGCCACTATGACCATCCTAAGGGATGTTGCCCCATCATCTCACATCTACAGGAGTCTGAGGTGTATGCACTTAATCCAAGACTTAATCAATGGAAAACACCCCATAGGTTACCTTATCCCTAAGGTAACCCAAGGAAGTTCTACCAACCATTAACGTATTATCCAAGTGGAACTCCCCCACAACCCATCGGATAGCATCAGCAATGGCAATATCCATAGTTATGGGGGATGCCATCGTCGAAACATCAATACCCTTACCGATAGCCTGACCCTTATGGATATTATGTGCAGTAGCCGATTTCTCCAAGTGACTCTATGAGTCACACAACTCCCCACCATCACTACCAAGTTTGAGAGTACTTCAGGAGGACTCCTTCTCCTTCAGGAGATACTCCATACCCACACCATCTTCCAAATCCATCTACACCTCTTCCATAAGTAGTTCCCATAACACCTCCTGCTCCAACAATGCAAGGGGAACTTCCTACCCAACTGTAGCAACGTCACGTTGCGAGAGCTATAAATATCCAACCTGTTGTTGGTTCTAAAAAATATAGAAAGAGAAGACCTTTCTTCAGAACCAAAATCCCAGACAAACTCTCACAACAACAAGCAGTTGGGCCCATGTACACTCCTCCACCATCTAACACTTTGGATCACTCTTTAGTCCAACAAAGCTTAACGCATACGGTTATGTTAACACATACCGTAAATGACTGGATCAAGGTAGGCCACCTTCCTAGGAAACTAACTGACCTTGGGAGTCCCTTAATCTATTTACAAATCATCAAAAATAAACCACATAGGGCTCTTCTTGAATTAGGTTCCAGGGTTAAATTAATTTCACGAGAGATGTATCACGCTTGGAACTTGCCCCAACTTAAGAAGAGCAACATTCAACTAGAGCTGGTAGACCAGTCCATCACCATTCCCTTGGGATTGGTGGAGGACATCATTACCACTGTGTGTGGTTGGTCTTACCCAGCTGATTTTTTGGTGATCGAAGTCAACAACAATAAAGGAGACTTTCCAATTATAATGGGAAGGGCATGGCTTAGTACAGTAGACACATGTCTTGGGATCCACGATCTTTCCTTAGAAATTTCTAAGATGAACATTTATGGGAAGATCGAGAAGAGGAAATTTCCATGCATCACATACAGTGATTCATCGGGTGATGACATGGAGGAAATTCCTCCATGTAATAGGTGTGCCCTTGAAACTTTACAACAAAGATGCCTGTATGTAGCAACCACACAAGAAGTAGTAGACACCCCATGGTTGACAGCTACTAGAAGGAGCAGAAAAATATGCATGGAATGAATTGAGAAGACCAGTCATGCCAAAAATGAAGGCATAGACACATTGGAATATGAGCATCTCCAACTTCCATCCCTTAATCTAAGATCATCAATTGGGAGAAGCTGGGCACTTCTACAAAGTTCAAACAGGCACTCATTATTTTGGATCTCTCGCTTTCCACTCAGTCATGGGGAAGATGGCCACCTATGCTAATCATATGGGGCCCTCAGTTCTTTTAAGTTTTTGTCTTTCATGTTTTTGTTTTACAATGTTTTTGTCTTACACATTTTTGTTTTACAAATTTCTTTAACTTTTCTAGTTTTTGTTTTACAACTTTCTTTAACTTTTCTTGTTTTTTGTTTTACAACATCATTATACCTTTTCCATTTTGTGTGTGTGTGTGTGTGTGTTTCACCATGTAAGTTTGTCACCCAATAAGTGTTCAGAATGATGGCATGAACTGTTTTCATATTGATTGCTAATGTTTGGTTTTTACCTTAAGTTATGATGTTGATACTAAGGTATGTTTCTTTTGATATGGTAGGCAATGAGATCACTTCATCCATCCATCCACTAGTTTCTATGGTCTCTCTTAGCTTGGAAATGTACAGTCCCTTTCATAATAAGAAATTTAATGAATCTGTGACTGGGCATTTTTGAAACTAAGGAAGGACTCAAGGATTGAAAAGGGTATGACTTCAAGGGAACTTGATGCTTTTGTGTTTGCCATTCTCTTGGGTGCTTGGATGTTTTCTTTTTGAGTTTTTCTTGTGGTTCCGATGTTACCCAATTATTGGAAGTTGAGTCAATAAAAATAAGAAGTCTTTGCATGGTGTGGTTCTCATGCATAAAAACACAAAACACAAAAAGGAAAAAAGAAAAAAAGAAAACAACAATTAAGTGAGAATTCAAAGCACACCTCTTAGACGAAATAATTCCTTGGGCTACAAGCACTAGTTATGGAACTAAAAATGTTTCCTCTAACTAAGGTCCTTCTCACTTCCCATTATCTCCTTTGTTACATCAGAATGGTGGTGACTCTTGGAGAAGGCATTCTTATTATCCAAGTGGATGGTTTAGCCGAATGCATTGATGCAAAGTCACTGGATGTGGTTGGTTTGAGGCTAGACTTGGAATGCGATTTGCTAAGTCACATTAATCATGAAACACACAAGGGGCTGTACACCACCTTGTTCTTGGGATTCCATTCCATTCTTTCTCTCCACCCTTCTCTCCATTGTTCACCTCATTGCTGGTTGTATCATTAGTGTATATTTTGGTTGATACATTGTTTTCTTTTTGGTAAATTTTTACGATTAAGACTTTAACTCTTGTTCCAAATAACATTCCTAGAGCCTAAGGACTCTTTGCATGTGGGTTTGTTAGGGCATTAAGGGCATGAGCCTGCTTTGGGGAGGACCCACTGACATTCCAATTTGGAGCATTAGTTAAATTATTTCCTTTAACATTTTGTAATTAATTTTATTTTGTTCATTTCCATCTTGACATCCATTTCATCAATGCCATAGTTGTCCTTTTTTATCTATCTTTCTTACTCCTTTTCCTTCTCCATTATAATGCTACTGGAGGTTCACAATTAGTCATGGGGGTATGGGGCCCGATTTTTTCGATTTTCTCCTAGCCTCAAATTTTTTGATTTTCTTCCTAACCCCTACACCTTCGATAGTCATCATTAATATATCCCCAGATCCGTATTAGCCATACCACAACCTAGCCAATGGACCTACACCGAAGCAAGGTATCAACTACATGATGATTCATTTACCCTTGCTAATATAAGATTTTTTTGTATGTGCAGATGACGATCATACAAACAACGGATTGGATTTGGAGCAAACACTTGGAATGGAGTAGCGCTGAAGTAGCTATGCAAAGAGTAAGATCGATGGCATGCTTATGGATGGAAAACAAAGGCACAATCTTGGCGTTGGCAGCAGCAACACTTCTCTCTCTCTTTCTTTCTTTCTCAGCTACCAACAAAGGCCTGATGTCATTGTAATAAGGTGTTCACCCTTTTTTTCATGAACACTAGTTTTTTCAAGTCTTGTAATGATGATCTGTTCACATGTCATCCCATTAGTTCCATTTTCCTAAATAATCCCATGCCTTCCCAATATTATTATAAGGAACTCGAGGATGAGTTTTCATTCAGTCATGGGGGTATGATGAGGCGCAATTCGCATAGGCCGTGATATCGCATCTTCCCCTGTGATGTCGCATATGAGATATTGCAGTCCGCTGCCATATCTATAAACAAGAGGCGGCACTCCATTGTTTTGCCATCCTGAGTTAGAAGTAGGAAAACTCTGGCAGTTTGATCACTCCAGAGATAGAATATTTTCCATGTGCCCGTAGTAGGAGTCCCAAAGTGAACAGATCTTTATTCGAACAACATTGTACCTAAACACAAGTTGTGTACGGAAATAAAGATGAGCTTTTCAGATAAACCTTGCAATGCATGGAATAGAATTTTATTTATTATTTCTCTCTCACCCTTAAACTCCTAGAATGCGGTATGAGTACGACTTGATTACAAGCATCTAAGGATGTGTACCGATAGTCAAGGAATCGGCTGCTCATCGCATGCGGTATGAGTACGAATTGATTACGAGCATCTTGTGTGACTACTTGGTAACCTAGTGGTGTATTTAGGATCTGCACTTGGTCATCCCAGTGGTAGTCCCAGATGTGTATGATTAGTCAAGGAATTGGCTGCTCATCACACTTAGGCTAGATAGGTTCTTTCAACCCTTTCCTCCTAGTTAAGTGCCTTAGTACGACCACTTCAAGCACGTGCGTTATGCACGGTGATCCCAGCAATGATTAGCATTTGGTAGTCGCAGTTGCATTGGTTTAGGGTGTGTATGGTAAGTGGGAATGGATGCTAATGCTAGTTAATTTAGACTTAGTTCATTAGTTAGAGTTAGTTAGTTTCTCAACCCTTCACCTCGATAGCATATACATAAAACATAAAAGACTATAAAAATAATATACCTCGGACTTACTTAACCATACACCATGACAACTACAAGTAAGTCTGGGAAGACAACGAATGATTAACCCCAAGTGTTCCATGGGGCATGTAGGCACTTAGTTTGTGGAGTTCGACTGGATCACGTGTGCTATGCTCATTTTGTATGGTTGAGTGTAGGGATACCTCGTCACTCATCAATGCTGTAAAACCTAATGAAAAAACCCATCCTCTTGTCACCAAAAACCTAGCGTGGATGTTTGGGTTTTGGCAAAAATTTCATAGAAGTTGTTGGAAATTTTAAAGCTAGCGTGGATGTGTGTCATACCCCCCTTAGCATGGAAGATCTATGTCCCCTTAGCATGCATTTTTTGGTTTTAATAGAAAATTCATTGTAGTTGTTGGAAATTTCAAAAATAGTGTGGGTGTTTCATCCAAAACCTTACCCCTTGCTACAAAAAATTTTCCAACAAAACCAACATTAGTATTGCACTTTATTATAGTTTTTCCCACCAAGAAAAACATACTTTTGGAAAAATTAAAGTTTCCACTTTATTATTGCACAAGAGAAATCATACTTTCCAAAAAGTAGATCCCCTCTCCACCAACATTGGAAAGAAAGGTGTAAGACCTCCCATCTTACCCCCTCCTTCTCTTTTCCCTTGCTAAATCCAATGTAGATGTAACTAGGAAGCCTAGTGAGGATGGGGTTGATACCATCATTTTCCATATTTAGTAAAGGGGTATATCTCTTTGACAACCCCCTTACCATTTATAGTAAATGACTCACTTTGATCATTTTTTATCATTTTTTTTGTTATTAGGAAGCCTAGCATGGATGAGGTTGATAACACCCTTTACCATCTTTAGTAAGGAGGTATAGCCCCTTTGACAATTACCTTACTAGTTATAGTAAATGATTATTTTTCAGAAATTTCTTACTTTTTTAGCCATTTTTAAATTCCACTTGTTGGAATTTCTAGTTTTAGCCATAAATTCAACATTTTGTTGAGAAAGCTTCAACCTTTTCACCATGTCTTTCAGTTGATCAACCGTATTGCCCCTTAACTTAACAAACATGGTATCCAACTAAGATGTGGTTCATGTTTATGACCCAAAAGATCTTGTAGTCATAGAATGAAGGTAATCTCTTAGCAAAAGGAATAAAAATCTAGATTTTGTAGTTATCAATGAAGAGTTTTACAACTTCCTTTGTTCTAAGATGTAAGTTGGTCTACTAATACCACACTCCAAATTTGACACTAAGCATCAATTTAAAATCATATGTTAGGATGAGAAAGAATACATTCCATCCCCTTATGACCAAATCTTGCTTACCAAAATCTATGCACAAATGCTCATATAACTCATAGAGGTTGATGAGTTTAGTGAGGGAATTAGCTCAAAGGATCAGTAAGAGGAGGATGAGGATTTTGAAGCTGAATAGAAGCTAGAAAACCTCATTGGAAGTCTTTTCCAATCTTCGGCTTTGCAAAAAACCACATTCAACCCCACATTTCTTACTTCATCGATGAAACAAGTCACTTTTTCCCAACTCTCCTCCTATCCATTCTACCATTTTTGGGTCCACACCCATCATCGCTATACGATAGACAAAACTAGTGTCCCAACCCACCTCTTTATTCTCATAAATGTCCTTTTCCACACAACCTAACTTTTTTTACCTAGCCATGGTGATTTCTACCTTATCATCTCCCTTTGACATATCAATGGAACCTACATTGGGACCCCAAGAAACACACATATCTCATATCTCATTTATCCCCTTTGTGCCTAAAGTTCCAACACAAACATATTTCTCCTTGTTTAGCCCACCTATGACCACCATGATCCAACCTCTCCCTTTGATACTGTGGCCTATCACAAGAGCTCAAGCCTCACAACTTTCTCATCAACCATCAATGCAAACAATGTAGCCTATAGGGATGCCCCAAGGCTTGGATCAAGCCTTCCAAATGATCCAAGATCTTACTAAAGGGTTGTAGAAACTTAAGGTTGATACAACTCAAATAATCAAGGTGCTAGATTTCTATCAAGATGATTCCATAAGCCCTACTATACCTAAAATAACATTTCCCATAGGCTTACCTATTTCAAACATCACCAAATACAATGGTGAAGGGAATCCCAATGCACATCTAGTCACCTTCTAGTCTAAATGCCTATTTTGACAAGCTTGGCCTCATACGATACTATGGGTTTCCCTCATGTCACTTAAGGATAAATCTCTAGCTTGGTATTAAACCTTGCCTAGAGGTTCTAACTCTTTCCTTAAGGACTTGATTAACAAATTTGTTAACCACTTCAAATACAACTTAAAGTTAGATGCCATGTTGGACCAATTGATGAAGGTGAAGTAGGGGCTACTTGAACTAGTCAAAAGGATCATTCAAAGATGGAACTCAATAGTTAACAAGATGCTAGAGCCTATTTCGAAAATCCAAATCTTGACCATCTACAAGGAAGTAGTAAATGACTTTATCAAGTCAAAGTTGTACTACCTAGAGCCCTAGTTACTAAGCCAATCCTTCTCAAAAACCAAGAACATTGAGGAGGTGGTTGAGGCAAGCAATGATCTAGCTTATATGGCCTATAAAAACCAACATGTGAGGAAGAGCACTAAAACTAAGTAAGAACATACAATCATGGCCACAGTAACAAGAGAGACAAAACAAGTAGAGAGGAGGGGATCACTACCATGCAACATATCCCTTGAGTCATTACAACCATCTACTTCCTATGCCCCAAATCAACTAAGACCAAACTTTGGATGGAAGGATAGGTCTAAGTACACTAGGTTGGCTTTAAAGTACTCTAAGCTCTTAGAACAATTACTTAAAGACAATGACATACAACATAGGTGATTTTTTGAAGAGATTTTTAAGAGGTACGATTGTCTTTATGACATAGATAAAGACCCAACGATAGCTACCGAAGATGATCCTAAGCTATCAAGGTACTTTGGGCTGGATAGGTATTATCATCATCATCAAATGGCTAGTCATAACATCAATTTTTGGCTAGCATTAAAGTATGACCTCTAGAAGATGATAAACCTTGGTGAGTTAGTAGTGAATGAGCCCAACTCTTCAAGTGCTAACAATAATTCCTATACTATAGCCTCAATCATAAAAACCAAATGGTTTAATCCTCCTAGAGAATTATTTGTCATTAGAGTGCCATCATGATCCCAAAACACATAGCTAAGAGAGCCCTTCATCATATGAGTACCAACACCTCTAGCTCCTAAGAAGCCCTTTCATCATATGTGTTCCCCTTTCAGTGGCTTCAACATCACAACATAATTAACAAGATACCAATCTTATGAAGCCTAGGGAACCATTTTTTATCTAGGTTCATCCACCTTAAACAAGTAAGACCACAACAACCCATGACCAAAGCACACCTAGAATGGCCCCCAAGTCAAAGGTTGGCAAGAAACCATCATCATAATGGTAGTGAAAGCAACCTATCAACAAAACAACAAATAAGCCCACTAAATGTAACCAACCAAAACCTACACCAAGAACAACTACACTAATGGACAAGGGGCCCAATGCACATGCACCAAAACCCAAACCACAAACTCTAGGAAGGTTGGAGGAGGTTAGAACCATCAAGGTTGAAACATCGCATGCTAAGGGAAAGAACTTCCTCATAACAATGGACCAATCCAAATAGTCCCTTAAGCAAAAGAACACATCATCAAACTTGTACAACTTGGTCATGACTTCTTCAACTCATAGAGATGCACTAGCTCAAGTGTTAACCTCTATCCTTGTGAGTAGAGACATGCCATCCAACAAAGAGTCAATCCATTCTATCATTGAGCAAGCTTCACTTAGGGAAAATGGGCATCAATCCACACTCAACTTCCATGAAAGTGAAGTGAAAATTGACTCTCAAAATAAAGAAGTGATATCTATGTCTCTCCTTATCACCATACGTGTTGGAAGGTACAAGGTTTACCATGTTCATGTAGATGATGAAGTGACCAAAAATGTGATACTATATTCTATTGTTGACAAAGTAGGCCTAACTAAGAACATCCAAGTAACCACTACCTCAACACTCAAGTCATTTAATGGATCAAAAATAGCAGTGCAAGGTTCTATCCTCTTGGATTTTTTAGTTGGGGAATAGTTTCCCACATCCACCAACTTCCTAGAAGTTGAAAAGACACTTGGGTTTAACTTGATCCTAGGAAGACCTTGGCTAGCTAAGCTTCATGTAGTTTCATCTCCTATATATTAGGAGATTCACATGCTATATAAGGGTGGGGAAATTATGATCCATGGGGATAATGTATTGCTACACTTAGCTAACTATGTTAACATTGATCGAGGTTTGGATGTAGAGTTTTAAGAGGAAACTCTTGACACTTAGGTTGGGGCGAACCACAATGAGAACAATGACAATGCAAATAGTGCCAACTCTATGACACGAGATAATTAATGAAAATGCCTATAACTTGCCATGCTAAATGAGAGAAATAGTGACCATAGGATCATGCCAAAATGATTTGTTAATTTCTTAAAGATCAAGCAACAATTTTATGGTAAACATCTCATCCATTCTTTTTCCAATCGTTTGTTTATCTTTATAACATTATATCATGTTTCAATGTTGGCTTTAGCCTTATGTGCTATTTTGAGAGCATCCCATACTTGCTAGACAACATATGGACAATAGCCCACTAAGGCCCAAAATTGGCAACCTCATGACCTATTAAGGCCTAGAATTGATGAGCATAACAAACTCTTACTCTCCTCCCTATACAAACATCATAACTAGTCTACTAGATGGCATTGTTTGTGAGTTTCACTTCTCTGCATTTACTTTACTTTACTTTATAATAATTATTACAACATTTTTATAGCCTTGTTACATTTACCCTTTATGCATATAAAGCATGATAATGTAAAACTAATATGTAGCCATCATCATACTATGTGATAATAATCAAAAAATGTCAAATGTCCATATGTCTATGGCCATAGTTGCACTATGAAACATACAACAACTAGAACATTACATAATGATTAGAAAATGCATCAAGTAGACAAAAATTAAGTCATGGGAGGAAGAGTAGGCTCATCAAGTACATCATCACCAATCACATCAATGCCATCTTGTGAGGTATACAAGAAACAATGAACTAGATAAACCAAATAAATTTTAGTATCCATTATAGCTATAGCACATGATCATTAAAACCATTTTAAAAACAAAAAAATATTTATAGTTAAATGAGAAGTTATAGAATAGCTAGTGAACCTGTATAGGGATTCCCATCTCAGGAAGAGATTACCTACTTATGATGTAGGGAAGACTCTTTACACTATTGGGCCTCTTCTATTCTCATCCAAGGACTTTGTTATTAGCCTTATCAATGAAGACGATGGGATTGGAGATCCAAAGGAATAGAAATTCAACATGGTGATAAAGATTTTTGTGAGGGTAGAACTTCATCATCTAGGATCTAGTTCTTAACAGGAAGGTAGGTAGATGCATCATAAGAAGCCCTACAAGTACTTGATATTGTACTTCGGTAGTTGCCCATGCATAGGTATTCTCCTATGGGAAGGTCCTTTTATTCCATAGATCTTGGAAATTATTAGAAACTTGGAGAGGGCTTGGAAAGTTGATGAGGTTTTTACTAGAGCATTAGCCTACATAGGTAGGGATCTTGTTCAATATTAATATGTCAGATACAACATTTATTGAACCAATTTTTGTCATAAATTTTATGGTTCAAATATTAAACAAGAATATGCTCATAAGGCTACTATCTGATGCAGATAGAGTAAAGATGAGAAAAAGCACTTTGTGGTGTAAAAGTTGGAGTCACTCATCATGCAAAAAAGTAGAGAAAATATCACATTTTTGGATTGACAGCATAGCCAATTAGGGAACTTACATACTTTGTTGATTGCAAAGGAACTATGTAATCTATTGTTGAATACTTTCAAGAGACTTATGAATTCATAATACATCACATGAACCTATCTTACCTACAAGTTGGAATCCAACAGTGGCCAAATTACCTGCTAATGGAAGTCTGCAAAGTTGTCAATGGGTAGCATTATTTGAAGCATTTAAATGAAAAGAAAATCACAAAAATTTTGCAAGTAATATGCCTATGAGAAAACAAAAAAACCTTCTACTGAGATGCTATGCTTGCTACTATGCACTACCAACCATTGCTGGGATGCTGGTTAGCAGTGTAGCCTTGCCACATTGAAGTGTGGTAGGGCTTAGGCATAGCCCTATGCCTTCATGCCACTACTACACCCACTATTCACTCCCATACACTAGGAACACCCTATAGCTTTCCTCACCCTCCTCATTCCACTCCATTACTTACCACATCCCATGTCTATACCCATTGGTGACTACCACTATCAGTGCTATCCAGTGACCATTGCTACTGTTTCAACATTGCTACTACTATGCTACCTATTTCCTATTGCTCATTAGCCATTGCTCTCTCACACTCTGCTACATTGCTACCTCAGGCCTTAGAATGACATTTCTTGACATTGACCAAGTTAGAGTAGTCCCTCATCCATACTAGATCTACACTGACTAGTGTAGAGCTAGCATGGATGCCACACATAACACAAACCCTTTACTATTTTTCCACTACATGTTTGAGTTCATCTCAATCTACTTCCCATGCATGCCACCGTTTCCTGTCACAGTGATATGGAGTCATCCATTGTCACTCTCATAGATTGCCTTGGCATTTCTACCATACCTATACAAGCCATTTTGGCCCTACAAGGGCTCTACACCATAATGCCTAATCACATGCATGACTCTCTATTATACCATCTACTCTTGTAGTGCCTTTCCACCATCTCTTGCCTCCAGGGCCACTGTCGTATGCTACCCTTGCACCTTGTAAATCGCTACCACATGGAAATGCTCATCCACATTCCCC
>MNCI01013629.1:755874-799296 GCA_015680685.1 Gnetum montanum
TCATGCTGGTTAGCATGGATGTTGCCATACAATGCTACCCTCACACACCCTGCAAACCACTACTACATGGAAATGCTCATCAACACTTCCCCCCTCTCATCCATGCTATTTAGCATGGATGTTGCCATCCAATGATTCCCCCTCTTCTTATTGATGCTGGTCATCATGGATCTAGTGTGGATTCCATAATCCACCTCACCCCATCATCCACACTAGTCTATGTAGATCTAGCATGGATAAGACTGATCCTCAGTAATACCACACCACTCTACCTATGACATTGCTATTACACTACACAAACATTGATGAAAACCACACATGAACTATTCAATTCCTATAATCAGCCATGCAACCATATCTTTCCTCCACCTGCAAGCTCACACCACCAATTGCCTCTATGTCGTGTGCCCTTAGTAGTGCCATGTAGCACCAAAATTCCCCCTCATAGGCTGCCTCCACCAAACATCATCACTTGCCATTACCATTCCCTTACCCTTCCCTCTACATCATAGTGCCATCTCTTTGCCTCTACTATGTTATTTCTCTTCTTCTTCCACCTAAGCCTACCTCCTAGCCCATCCTAGCTTGTTTTGTATATGCCTCTACCATTTTTTTTGCAATGCTAATTAAACCCTCATGTGTGCAGAGTAGGCCCTATGATAGGCCATGCAACCTTTACTGTTATGCACACTTACACCATGCAACATAGTTTCTACACTCATCACGGTATGTGTTATTGCATGTCACTACCCACTCCATCCATGCTAGATCTATGCTACCTAGCATGGATCTAGCATAGATAAACATAAACGCCTACCATACCCCCTCATCCATGTGAGGGCAATGTTGCCTAGCATGGCTAGGGAGGGGTATAACAATCTTTTGTTGTGCATCTCCCTCCTTCTGTTCCACTACTAATGAAACCCTTATTTACATCAAACCCTCTACCGTTGTCGTGTCTCCTTCATGTGTTGCCACCATGTTGCCTAAATAGGTTGGCCTACCCACCACCACCATGAAGCTGCTCTCTCGCACTCCACCCTTCACCTCATGTTTCTTGTTGTTGGCTATTTCTTGTTTCATGCAGCATACCGAACCCTCACAGGCATCTTCATCACCTCTCTCTCCCATCACCACCACATTCTCACCTTCCTATAGGCCTTGCAAATAGTCACAAGCCACTAGGCTACAAAAATGTTGACCACCATGATGGTCTATGGTAAGACTGCTACACTATTTTCTGGGGCTACTACCTAGGCCTTACTATTGTAAGGTCATCGTATTACTAGAATCCCTACTACTACCTCCCTTACTGCTTCCTTATGCTTCCATAGGCCTACATCACTTGTGCCATGGCTATCATGGGGCTCTTCACTGTGCCTACATTCCACCATTGTGTATTCACTCGCTCCCCTGTTGTCTTGCCTTTGCTTCAAAAAATAAATTATATCATTCTCCTATATGCTTCCCTTTTTTATATTCTTTCTCCTCATCCAAATTTATTTGCTATATATTGTCATACATGCATTCTTATTATTTTTTACATACATATTACTTGTCTTTATATTATATACCCTTACTTCCATGTACCCACATTCTTCCTAGCTTACACTTTTTATTTCCACTATATATCATTTAACATTCAACGTTTATGATTTTTATTCTTCTTATATACTTCATCATACTCTTTATAATGCACTAATTACCTATATACTTCTTATCTCTTTCTTGTTCATATTTCTTAGACTTTTATTTTACTTTTCTTCTTTCTATTTGTCTTATGATCTTATATATTGATCCATGTTGTCTCTATTACTTACTAATACTCATATATACAATCGATATTATCTATTAATAGTATGTTTAACACATGGCCTACTAAGGCCTAAAACTAGCAAAAGTATAACCATATTTGACCTTGCATTGCCTTGTATTACCTTATAGACTTTGTTGACATTACTTGGATACTTGTATGGCCTTTGTTGCAACATTTTGTCTCATTGCATTATCACCATAGCATTTTGCATTATTTTTAGCATTACTTTATTAGCTTTATAAATTTTTATCATTTTGTTACATAAGTGCCACTTGATGTGCTTATGTTGTCATGTAGATTGAGTTAGGAGGATGAGAAAGAAAAATCCACTAGCCTTAAAGCCTTAATAAATCCCTCTTTTAATGATTGACCAAGTTGACCTTATGTACCCAAACATCAAACCTTGAAACCATTGTACTATATAATTATAATGCCCTATAGTAGCCCAATGACCATTGACCTTAAAACAAAAAACATCATAGAGGGTTCTTTAGTCAAAATTCCCATCTAAGACCATAATGGAAAGGAGAAAACACATGAAATCAAATTTCCCAACAAAAATTAAACCCACTCAAGACCACATCAAGCCCTTGTTATGCAACATTAAAGCCATCATATAGCCCCAATTATGCCTTACATTCAAATGTTTATTTGTAGTATTGTTTACCATTGTTGATAGGTTGCAAAAAATGATTGATGTTGACAACTTTGATGACCTACAAAAAACAAGCCTACATTGAAACACCCTAAATTTTCAGGGTATCCTTGGTTCACTAGGTTGTCGCAATTCAGGAAGCATCATGTCACTTCGGAAAGAAATGGATGTTTTGAGTTTAGGCTGTACAGTTTGGCAAATTTTCTAGCTAGGTAATTCGTCCAATTGATAGCCTACACAGAAGCCATGTGGAGAGTTGTCAGCGGTGTTCAAAATGCACAAAAATAGTTTGGCAAGTTTTCTAGTCAAGGAGTTTTGCTACGCTATGCTATATAGCATAGCAGGCTTCAAGAGATAGTTGTTCAAATAGTCAACTGTAAATTGTTGCAAGACAAGATGCTATGCTATGCTACGCTACGCAACATAGCACAGTGTAGTGAGAGCAAGATAGGAAGGCTCAACCTACTTAGTGATTTCAAATGCACTCAGTTAGCACCTTTGACCTTAGAAAATAGTTGCTTCGCTCAACTCCAAGTTCTTCAACAATGGCTCCTTTACCAAAAAACAACAAAATCAGCAAAAAGTAGGTCATGTTGGTTGCTATGCTACACTATGCTACGTAGCGTAGCAACTCTACTGGAGCAACGAAAGGAATCTCAAAGGGTGGGATTAGCAAGTCCACAAGTTTCGTAGTGGAAAAAGAAAAGTTTGCAAATTGGCAACTTTTTCATGACTAAGGCCAACTGCTATGCTATGCTATGCTACGTAGTGTAGCATAGTATAGCAAGTATGAAAAAAGCAGTTAGAGCACTTCAAAGGTTTCCAACACATGCAGCAAGATGCAATGCAAGTTTTTTCCTTGAATTGGTGGCTACGCTATGCTACGCTTCATAGCGTAGCACAACATAGCAAGACGCTACGCTACGTCAACATACTACGCTACAAAGCATAGCACAGTGTAGCAAGCAGTTATGCTACATCAATGCACTTCACCTATTTGCACCGTTGGCACACATCTCCAAGTTTTAACAACGTAATTACAACATGGCAAGCTCGTAATTACAACATGGTAGGTGTAACGATGGAAAACATCGGTCGCTGGAAATACCAAACGAGAGTCCACATACACAGTTCTAACCCCGGATCCATGTGAGGGCTATGCTGGAGAAGATGAATCCGAGGTGCCCTGAATGGTCTTGTTAATCAGATAGGTACTTATTTGATTAGTAAAACCTTTGTAATAATCAGATGGAAAAAGGGTGATCCCAATGAGGAGATATAATGTTGTTAATCCCGAAAGTAATTGAAAGTAATGTAAATGATTTAAAGCGATTGCAAAATCTATATAAATAGGATGCCAGAAATTGGATTTCTAGAGAATGCAATCCCAAGATCTGGGATTTAACTTATGAACAAAGTATGTTGAATACAATGATTACAGGTGGACTTTAGTTTGGAAGAAGCACATGCCAGTAGCAAGAATGTTATTTAAAGATGAAACAAGCAAAGGTCCATCTACCTTGTTCTAGCCAATGTGGGCGCCAGGAATTCAGACCCGAGGTAGAATATCTATTAGCCAACTGTTTCTGATCAAGGGTTCTTGCCAATCACCTCTGATGTTCTCATGATCGCTGATCCTCTTTTGCTCTCTTGCCAATCTTGGAAGAAAAGTTTTTTTGCCAATACTTTGATCTTTGTCAACTAGAGCATTTATAAGGTTAAGGTCAGGAGAAAAACATAGTTTAGATGACGTGTGTCCTGAACTTATAAGATGCCTTTGACTTGATGTGTTTGTGTTTGAAGCTTGCGGTGCCACGCTACATTACACTTTTGAAGTGTAATACATCGTAAACCACTTTTTCCGGAGCTTTGGCAACAAATTGTTCCTTGATTATGCTACATTACGCTAAAGAGCATGTTATGGCGTATGAAATGTTGATGCCTACATTGCGCTATCTCTGTCATTGCTTGTATTACATTGCGTCATGCTAGAACATGTTGCATAGCGTAATTCAGCATAAAATAGCGAACCTATAGAAAATTAAAGTGTTGTCGCTACGCTTCCTTTGTTTTCTGAACAATCCTTCTAGGGTTCATTATGCTACACTGTGTAACGTAGTGTAATAGGCCCCTCAACTGAAAAACTTACTAAAATATGTGGAACACTGAAAATCGTCGTTTAAGCCTTGAGATTTTTTCTGGGTCGGCGAAGTTTCAAATTTTTGCCATCTCTAATGTTGCGATGGACTACCTTCTGGAATTACACTACGTTATGCCACATTACGCTATGTTGCATAATGCTGCGTAATATGCCAAAAGTTAAGATTTTTTGGGTCATGGGAAACTTGCAGAGTTGAATGCTTATTGTCGCTGGGAAATTTGCAAATTTGAATGCTTGCCATCATGCACTCCTTGTCTTGTTTCATCTTTTGGAATTTATTATATTGTGCTGCATAGCATGGTGGAATAGCCCCTTTAGCCAAAAAAGGGAACTTGCTGAGCCGTGCCTTGTCATAGATTCTTGCCTAAGTCGCAAGATTTTGCTGAACCATTGAGGCCTCGAAATTTTCACAGTGTTTCAATGGCCCCTCTTTGTTGACGTTTAGAGGGCTTGCCTGAAAGACGTTGACAAGGAATATGAAACACCCGAGAAGTAAAGGCATCAACAGTGTCCTTCGACAACTGCTCAAATGTCGCTCTATCAAACTTGGAAGTGCGAAGGTAGGGGGAAGAAATCATAGGAGGGATTTTACATGACTGAGAAGAGGGAGGTTTGGGGAAGACTCAAGCATGTGAACATGAACCTTTCATGAACAAGTCATTAGGTATCCTTTCACGAGTGTAGTTGCGAGAAGTTACGCCACCTCACTGTATATGAAGGGCTCGCATGGACAAGTTGTGTTATGCCCACATGGCCTAGATGAATTGTTTTACATCCATTTTTCTAAGTTTTTCCCTCCCTTTTTTTTGAATTACATTTGACTAGGTGAGTTTCATTACACCAGTTCATGGACATGATGATGCAAAAGAATTTGATTGAATGTTCACACTCTGTACAAACAAAGAATAGGATAAAGACGGTCATAAGGATAGGGGAAGGGGAAAGTGGTTGATGGAGGGAAAGGTAGGGTTTGCACTCCCAAGTAGCCAAGATAGTCTGAACAGCCACTTTAGAACACTGCGACACCTCACCTTCTAATGAACACATTCTTGATCAATGCTATCGTAACAAGTAACTTGCAAACCATAATAGAGAACAGAGAGTAAAAGCAATCATCCTAATCGCTAGGGGAAGCATGAGGTTGTTGAAACAAGCGCTGTCCGAAGCAAAAAGGAGCATGAAGGTCACAAAAGAGGGACTGTAGCTAGGAGCAAGGGTCCCAATGTTGATGTCGCGGTTCAGGAGACTATCGTCGATAGCCAGATTCATCTTACTCCATCGACTGGGCAAAGAACCAGTCAGGTGAACCTACTAAGCCAGAATCTGGAGGCGACGATGGATGGAGGCCACCGAGACTATGGATGACCATAGTTTCTTTGGGACCCCAAGTAGTGAAGTTGATCCTAGGAGCTACAACTACAGAGTGATTATCATAGCAACATCTCCAAGGGATCAATAGCATGCCTTTTGGCATATTCGAGGAATCAGTAGAATGCTAGTGGTGTAGCGGCGTTGCGTCTGTTCCAACGCCTTACTTGTTCCATCTGGTAGGGATGTAGTGCAAGAGTGATCATGCTTGCTTGATTCATTGATTATTCATTGAAGGATTCTAGTTTTGAGTCTTGGTTGACTATTGTTGCTATTTTTAAGCCTTAGCAAGCCGTGGTCCCAGTTTAAAGTCTGGGAAGACTGAAACCTGCTAGTTTTACGTTGTAGCGGATGGTGGAAGAGCTAGTTTATGGTCCTAGCAGATCATGCTGTGGGTGTCAGTTTTATGTCATGACCCAGGGACAAGTCTGTGTTGGTTTAGTGTCTTAGCAGATGTATGCTTACCTTGCCAGTTTCACGTCATGGCGGACGATCAGAAACTTTGCCAGTTTAGCATCTTGGCAGATGCGTGCAAGAAATGCCAGTTTTACGTCATAGCGGATGTGTACAAATTTGCCAGTTTTACATCGTAGCAGACGTTTGTTACCTTTGTGCTTGAGCTGAGTCGGTGTTTAGGTGTAGTACCACTTTAGATACAGATGATTCACTAGATTTGGGTGCTCGTTGTCATCGATATCTGCTAACTTGAATGCCCCGCTTCCATATGCATCGACGACCAGGAAAGGGCCCTCCCAGTTTGCAGAGAATTTGCCTACTGGTTCGCGAATGGCCTTAAGAACTAAGTCTCCTTTCTTGATCGGTTGTTGATGCAGATTGTGCCAATGCTTTCGTCTTTATTTATCCTGATATCTTTCGATGGTGTCAAGTGTCTGGATGCGCTTCTCCTCCACTGAGTCTAAATCCACGATCCTAGACTCATTGTGTTGAGTCTCATTTATAACCGTGGAGAGGACCATCCGCAATGAGGAAATCTATAATTCCAAGGGCAACACTACTTCAGATCCATAGACTAGGCTATAGGGCATCCTGTCTATAGCTATTCTACATGTTGTACGATACGCCCATAGCACATAGAAGATTTTCTCGTGCCATCATTTTTTGTTGTTGCTGAGCATCTTTTTTAACAAGTTGATGACCACTTTTTTCGTTGCCTCTACTTAACCATTTTCTTGCAGGTAATAGGGTGAAGAAAAAGATTGCTTGATACCAAGATTATCACAAAAAGATTTGGTTTCCGTACTACTAAATTGTGGCCCGTTGTTAATCACAATAGTCATAGGGAGCCCAAACCTAGTTACTATGTTGTCTAAGATGAAATGGCAAACCTGTTAGGATGTAATCTTCCGTAAGGGGATAGCCTCGACCCACTTCATGAAGTACTCAGTGGTGGTGATGATGAAGCTATGTCCCATGGAAGATTTAGGCATAATGGGACCTATGATATCTAGTCCCCATCGTTGGAATGGCCAAGTAATCTATGTAGTGTGTAACTCGGTTGATGACACATGTATTAAGTTTGCGTAATGCTGGCACGTGTCACATGTCTTAACCTTAGTAAGGTAGTCTTTTTTCGTATACGACCAATAGTACCCTAGGCATCTGATTTTAGCAACCATAGCTTGCAAGGCTACGTGTCCTCCACATAGCCCCTTGTGGACTTTGCTAACTATTTGTTGTGCTTGGTAATTATTAATGTAGGTTAGCAATACCCCATCAAAAGAGCATCTACAGAGAGTACTGTCTCCAATGATGATGTATTTCTTGGCACACTTATGTACTATGTATTTTTATGCATGTGTTAGCTCGTGCGATGGTTCATCATGCAGAAGGTAAGTCTTAATATTGTTGTACCATTCTGGCATTCCTCCCATGTTTCACGAAGAGATTTGCATTGCTTGAATGACAGGGTCTGTACATTCCATCATTAAAGTAGGCCAAGTGGCAAACAAGGGTGGTGGCACATTTAGTGCTAGTGTGGCTAGTGCATCGGCTCTGGCATTTTCGTTACGTGGCACATGTTGGGCATCAGTTGTCACGAATTGCTTCAGGAGATCTTTAGCCATATCATAGTAGGACTACAAATGCATAGCTTTGTAGGCATAGACTCCTATTATTTGATTAATGATGAGCATCAAATCACCTCGGATTGCCAGGTGTTGGACATTGAGTTCTTTGGCTATCAACAGTCCCCTGAGAAGCCCCTCGTACTCTGCCACATTGTTTGTATAGGGGAAAGCCAAGTGGTAAGATAATGGATGAACATCCTCAGGGGAAAGCATAATAACAGTGGCAAAGTAACTCAGCTATAGACATGTCTGAGTTCGCTAGATAAATGTAAAAAGGCTGATCCCTTTGTGGCGGGAAAACCATTGGTAAGTGTTGTAGCTCCTTCTTTAAGTTGTCAAATGCATGCTAGCAGTCATCGGTCCATTCAAAATTAACACCCTTCTTAAGGAGATGTTGCATAGGATGTAATTTGTCTATTAATCTTGAAATGAACCACTTGATAAATTGTAGTCTGCCTTGCAACCCACGTAGTTCCTTGAGGTTTGTAGGTGGCGTTAAATTAATGATGGCTTTAACCTTGTCGGGGTTGACTTGGATGCCAGTCTCTGATATCATGAACCCCAACATGCATTCGATTTTGACTCTGAATATGCATTTCTTTAGGTTGAGCCTTAAGTCATGCTTGAGACATCATTGAAGGACTAACTCTAGATCTTCTGAATAATCTTTTGACTTTATAGATTTGACAGCTATGTCATCTACGTAGTTGTTCAATCTCCCTAAGAGGTAATCGCTAAAGATGTATGTCATGGCTCGTTGATACGTTGCTCCAACATTTTTTAGTCTGAAGGGCATCATACTGTAACAGAAAGTCCCCCAGGGCATCATGAATGTTGTGGTTAATTGATGCTCCGGGTTAATACGAATCTGATTATAACCTGAAAAACCATCCATAAAGGATAGAAGCACGTGACCAGCTGTTGTGTCGATCAATTGATCAATACTTGGTAATGGGAAATTGTCCTTAATCGTAGCTTTGTTTAGATCTCAGAAGTCTATGCAAATGCATATTCCTCCTGTTTTCTTAGAGACCACTACAATGTTTGACACCTAGTCTGAGTAATCAACCGTGTGGATGAAACCAGCTTGATGCAGCTTGGTGATTTTATTATGCACTACTAGCACAATTTATGGCTTAATCTTTTGTGCCTTCTGTCTAATTTCTTTGATGTGCAGGTCTAAAACTATGTTATGCTGTATTAATCTCAGGTCTAATCACGGCATGTCTTTGTATGACCATGCAAATACAACAACGTTGTTTTGGAGCACTTGCATTATGTCACTCTGCATCTATTGGTCCAGGAGGGAACTAACCCTAAGAGTTTTACTTTCGCCTTTGTGCATAACCACAGGGATCTCGTTGAGCGGGTCCTCAGTCACATCACTAGCCTCCAGGTCTAGAGTTCGGGCTAGATGTTCTGGACAATTTAGGGATATTTCTGATGTTGCTATGGTTGCATCACAAAGGGAAGGGTCTGTTCCTATTAGCATGTGATTGAGCTATCTAATGGTTTTCCCATATGGGCTTGCTAAGGCTAGGGATGCGAATAAAGCTGTGTCCATTTGCAAATTGCCCTGCAAAATTGCCAAAAATAGAAGTTGTTACATTATTTTCTGCCAATCTGTTGAAATGATAAAAGTTTACTTTCTTTGTGTTAGAGTTGCGTATTAGAAAAACTTCCAGTTTAAGGTCTTAGTGGACCGTTGCAAATATGCATAGTCTATAAGAAGATGGCGAGAAGATGAAAGATGTAACGTGGTGTGTCTAGCGTACTAGAGTAAGGAATTTAAATTTTTGTATAGACCGTAGTTAATGTTGGCTAGATTATGAGGTGATAAGCTATGGATTAGTTTAGGGTCATTTCAGACCGTAGTTCATATGATATCTATGAAATTAATGCCCTGATCTTCGCATTTCATGTAATACTGACACTCGCATTTCGGGAAAGTTCTGCATCGATCGAGCATAAAAATCAATTAGTTTCAAGAAATTTCTTTTATAAACCAGTGGTTCATGCTCAAAGCAGGCCATAGATATTGCAAATTTACATCTAGCTACAACAGAAAAGGAGCGGAAGCGAGGTGTAAATAGACGATTTCTCGAAGACTTGCTCAATTGCAGCTATGGTACCAAAGGTCAGAGGAAAGAATGCCAAATTGGCGAGGATTGACGAAGTGTAGGAGAGTCTACAGTGAGCTTCACAGGCCAGAGTCGAGGCTCAGGAGGTTACTCCGCTTAACCGATAAGTCGCCCTTCATCCTCGTGCACTATTGTTATTTTTGTTACAGCGTCGTAGTCGTATTTATTTTCAATGCATGTTACATTGGGCGTTAATATCTGTTTACATGGACTAAGCTATTGTAGTTTGTTGCATTACCTTTGTCTTCGCTGTTGGAGACAGACCTTGTGTTGTCACGAGGGTTTAGGTAACGTTGAGCAATACTGTGCAAATGTAGTGTATAATCGAAAAGTCTAGGTATTGTATCTATGTGTAGTGTAATCAGGGTTTTATTTTTCTTTTCTTTTCTCACCCTTAATAGTTGCATATTACGCTAGAGTAATACGTAGTGTTGCTTTTATTGCCATTGTCAAAGAAAGACCTTGAGCTGTTGCAAGGGTTTGGGCAATGTTGGCTATGCATTTCCAGTATAATCTGAAATATTATGGGAATCAAGAGAACCCCAATGTGACGTGATGAACTTCTATGTCTGAATGGTGTGTCTAATAGTAATGTGTTTTTATTATATAGTATTATGCTAAAGCCTGTCCTAATCATTTTGGACATCGTGGGCATTCTATGTTGCTCTCATGTTCCTGCGGCCAATGTTCCTCCTCATGCTTGTATAAAGGAGGCAGTGGTATGGTTCCGAAGAGGTGCACGGGAGTTCTTGTAGTTTTTACTTTGTAATTTTAGTGTAATCGTCTGGTCGCATCTACCAGGCGATGTAGCTGTTGCTACTTTAGAGACGTTACTGGTTGGTTCGACGCAGAGCATTTTAATGTTCCTGACAAATGGCACAATTGAAACTGTGTAGATGCAAGACCGCGAATAGAGCTCCAAAGGTTTGAGACATTTGAGCTGGATCTGGGAGATGCCCATGTTTAACTTTTATCATGCCTACAACACTCTATTCGTGGCTCTTCATCTCACAACCTACTTCTAGAATCTGCTTGGCACCGTGTATTATGCAGGTGTGTAAGTTTTCTTGTTTCTCTTCACAGTGTTGCAGTATGCTAACTATTGTTTAAATTTGCATTGAGCATAAAGAATTTACCTATCCTCTGTTGTGTAGATTTTTTATCAATGACAGTGGTCTCCTGGGCAATAACGATACATTGTCATTGATCGAAAGGGCTATAAGGGAATTTACTTCCATTAGCAATGTACAGGACGATGTCATGGGATAACTAGCATTCGAAATCCTAGAATACCCTACCTGCTATGTCAAATTCTTTTCTTGATGTAAAAGACTCAGATGGCTGGATAGGGAATGGACTTTGGATCCTCCCCTCACTGTCGTGGACGTGCAAAGGAAAATCCCTCCGTTTCCTTTACCATGTGGGCCTGGTAAACTTTATTATAATGATCAATGGTATTAATGTTATTTTCTAGAAATGATGTATGAAGTTTTCTCATTTTGCCTTAACTATTGTTTAATGTTGGCAGTTAGGGAATCATGGGAAATCATGATTATGGCCTTTGATCGTGAGGCAAACAGTCTCTTCTTCTGTTACGGTGATATAAAGGAAACACAACATTGGCTTGGCCATAGAGCATCCCCAGTTGTATTAACCAATAACCTTCGAGAGGCTAGACTGATGGACCTATTTTTGGCCATAACCCCCGATGTCACCGTGGGTGAAATGTTGACCCTAGTCAACTCCTTCAGCGAAGAAGCTGAGCATCTCTGCATGCGTGTGCGTAATGTGCATGTGAATTTTGACATCGACACTTAGCTATTCATCGATCTCTTTGGGGTTCCCTCCGATGGCTTTCCTATAGAGGAAAAGTCGAAGAGTAGTTCTAAGTACCAGCAAGAGATAAAGGAGTGGCTAGGGGTTAAAAAATAAGTTAAGGGAATCCCCACCGACAAGATCGAGTTGGAGGTGGCTAACACTATTTATCCCCTTTTTCAAGCCCAGGCCTTCCCCAAAACACTCTCCCAAGGGAGATTTCTTACCATAGAGCAGGATCAAATTATGTGAGAGGTCATGGAGGAGGGGATGCAGTTCAATTAGGCTAGCTATTTTGCTGAAGGCCTGCATGTTGAAATGGTCAGGCTTCGCAAGAAGCTTGAGTCCCATTTCAATGTGCATTTTGCCTTCTTCATAGCTTTCTTTCGATGTTTTGCCAAATTTTTGGTAGTCCAAAGGAATGAGGTTTGGGTGCAACAAGACCACAATCAGATTTCCATGGATTTTCCACGTTTTTGGCACTATCTGGTCGTAAGACCCTCCTGAAGGAATCGGGAAGTCATTGTCTGTAATGACTAAAAATATGGCAGCACCTCAAATGTGTGGTCAAGATAGCATGGGTGGGGCACTTCCCTCCTACATTGGAAATGTGTCGAGGGGGAAGTGCCTGGTAGCTGAAATAGTGGACTTGTTGGTGCAACAGAAGAAGCCTCGTTTGACCGAGGAGCCTTTCAAGCCAGGAAGTGGTGTGCGGCAGAAGATGCAGGTTAGATTTCAGAGGAGTAATCCTCCAGCCAGTAAGCAAAGAAATGTGCTAATAATTATGGTTATGTTGCGTATAGATACTGTTGCATTGCGTAATGTTTATTGAACTAGAGTGAAATCCTATGTTAACTGACGATGTTGTGTGACAGCGAAGGAGAAGGCTGTGGAGCATTAACCCCTAAAATAGGGGCCATAGTTTTGCGGTGCGAGGAAGGGGCCTCGACCTTGGAAGAAGAGGTTCCAGTAAATAAGGTGAGTAACGTGCAGATTCCTGTGCGTGGAAAGGAAGTATTAGTGGAGGATGCTGAAGTCCTTTTGGCTAGGACAGGAAGAGGTAAGTGATTTGTCACTCAGTGAGGTTAACTTTTACATCGTACTAGACTCTAGAAAATTGCTTCTAAAGATTATACTAGTCATTGTAATGTCTCAGTTATGTCTTTATATGAAATTTTTTCTGCGTAATAGGTGACCAAGGCGTACACTTGTCAACAGTGGTGACTCGATCTTAGGGAAAATTTCCTAAGAAATTCACCTTTATGGAAGGCTTCATCCAAGATATGATCGGTTGCTTAGAGCGAATCGATCTTGAAGCTGGTACGTTACAATCATTATGCAGAGGTTATTCCATTGTGGCATTACGCTACCTAATTATGCCTAATTGCCATTTTATGTTATTAGGAGCTCGCCTCAGATGGGATCCATCAAAGCCTATTGATTTAGACACCACCGAACCCCCATCAGAAGTGACCATCATGCCACGCAACATTTTACGAAGAGATGCGTAAATGTGTTGTATACTCGACTCGCTCCTTATGGAAATGTCAAAGCATAAAAGAAGACCTTTGGAAGAGATTGCAAAGGTCAGAGAAGGAGAGGGTGGCTCTAAGTGAGGAGGTTGGGGATTTAAGGTCATGAAATGAATTCTTGTAGGCCCAAGGAATGGGCAGCGAGGACTGGCAAATAGCTATTGTTGACTATGCCTGTTACTAGACGGTCATTAGGAACAGTGTCTAGACCAGTCGTGAACTAGTCGAGCAACGGATGCAAATGGATCTCCTAGCTCAAAAAAATCAAGACTGGAAGGACTTTAGCGCAAGTGTGCAAGAATGGGGGTAGATGCAGAAAGACCATAAACATGTCTATAAATGGGAATGCGCTACCTATCATCAACATTATAGGGACTCTATCGTCGAGGCTCAGTCCCTTTGACTATTCCTCAACATTATTGGTGCTTCTAGAGCATTTGAAAAGTTTCAGGAGTAAGTGACAGTAAGTGCCTCCCCAGAAAGGGAAATGACTCTTCCTGGGGGAAGACAACTGTCCCTTCCTTCTTCCCTAAACCATCTCGGTGGACTCCTGTGGAGAAGTGGAAGGTCAAGGCCGGAGCTAATCTAGGAGATGGGGTTTGGTCTGAGCTTACTAAGGATGAAATTATGTAACATCTGTGGGTTGGCCTAGAAAAAATCCCTTTTACTACCGATGTAGGACCATCACAGGTAAGCTGTGGTGTTATTGTGCTTTCGTCATACCTAGTTTTGATGGTGATGTCAATATGCGTGTTATGTCTAATTGTAGGAACAACCCGAGGAGGTTCCTTAGTGGGATGAACATAATGAGGGCGATGGTCCTCACGAGGAGGGTCTACAGGAAATAGAGCGTAATGGTGATGATCAGTGCCATGAACAACCTCATACAGAAGAGCCTTGCAGGGAGGGCTTCCTTTATGAAGAGATTCCACACAAAAAAGGTGGCCCCTATGAGGACGATTTGCTCGAAGTAGAGATGGAGCTGGGAGATACGAGCGATAGTGAGGGCAAAGGTGATGCATAATGTGGCTATATTAGCCATGATTTTATTGTGATGGAATGAAACAAAAGATAATATTTTTCTTTAACATTTTAACACAAATTTGGTCTCAAGTTTAACGTTCTTTTGTTGTTTTCAGTTGTAAAGCATAAATGGAATCATAGGTTTTGGCACTCTGACAAGCCGTAGTTAGTTTAAGTGTACAATGTAAATGAAGTTACTAGTTTAAAGCCATTGCGGGTTGCTAAATGATTCAAATGTAAAGAAGAAATGAAATCATTAGTTTAAGGCCATTCCAGGCCTTTGATAGTTTTAGGCCATTCAAGGCCTTTGATAGTTTTAGGTCATTCAAGGCCTTTGATAGTTTTAGGCCATTCGAGGCCTTTGATAGTTTTGGGCCATTCTGGGCCTTTGATAGTTTTAGGCCATTCTAGGCCTTTGATAGTTTTATGTCATTCTGGGCCTTTGATAATTTTAGATGAGCGAAAGTTTAACGAAGATAGCTGATGGAAGCATAAAGATAAGCATAAGCATAATGAAAATAGCTGGTGGTAGCGTAAATATATGTGTAAATGAAATAAGTATTTGTATAACATAAATGGAACAACTGGTGGAAACATGCATGTAAATTGCATGACATTTAGATGATGTGGTTCATTTTCTAACTCTGTAGTTGTTTCCTAACTGCTTTTATCTTCGGTGATGTGTAAGGATGGGGAGATTTATGACCTTGTTCCCTCATGCCACAATATTCCTCTTGGAACGGCAGTTCGGACCAAATTAAGCTATCATCAGCCATTGTTTTGGCTTGTTCTGACATTTGGGCAGGGGGCTGGTCTTCGGGAATTTTGATTTTCAAACCCTATTCGGTTTCTATGTTGTTGATAGCCCAAGGGATCATTTCATCACTATGGATGACCACCTCCCCTCCTGCGTAGGGCAGATGGATCTCCTGATGAATAGGAGATGAAACCACCCTCAGTTGAGCTAACCAAGATCTCCCTAGGATTAGGTTAAAGCCCAACATCTCCTCGATGATAATAAACATTACATCTATGAGGAATTGGTCCCCTATCACAAAGTTGATGTGCACTATCCCTTTGACTTGCACCCATGCCTTGTTGAATGACTTTAGACACTATGTCGTTGTAGGACTGATCTGATCGATCAGGCCTAGCTTATCCACTATGGGATATGGGATGACATTAGTGGCCACCCCGTTGCCTACATGTACTCTCTAAATTCAATGTTGGTCAACCCAGATAGTGATGAACATGGACGTCATTGTCACCTGACCCTTTTCTAGGTCGTTCTTAATGGATTCGTCATGAAAGGTCAACAAGGAAGGCCCAGGTTTCTCGGCAGTGAGAGGAAGCACGATGGAATGAATTGCTTCTTCATCTGCTGGTAGGCTCTTGTCCACAGGTATGGATGTTAGCATATGAACCATGGCTTCGCGGTGCTTTTGGGATGTCATTAACAAATCGTACAGGCTCAGCATTATATTTTTCTATTTAAGAGCTTGCTTGACCTACGTAAAGGCATTGAGAAGATCCCACCCACGATCTGACTGCTTACCACCTTTTTCCTCTTCCATTTGCCCTAAGAGATGGATTTCTCGGGGAAGAATGGCATCTGGTTGAGGGCTATGTTTTTTTGGACTAGTAGGAGATGGTTGCATTTGTACACCTTCGTCCTTTCCAGAAAGTGGGGCCAAGGGCACAGACGTGAGGGGTTTAGACTTGGGAAACCCCAGTGTAAGATGGTTGTTGACCGTATCAGTTGTCATACCCTCTTCTTCTTTTCTGTTAAGCTGAGATTGAGTGGTTGACTTGGAGGTTTTCCCCTGCATAGGAGGGGCAACTGATGGTTTTTGAACCCTAATGACAAAGGGTGTCTTAGGCATAGGCGTGGACTGGGCTATAGCTTTATTGATGACAGGCTATCGTGTAGTGGTCTAAGAAGGGGCTCGGAGGACAAAAGGTTGCCTTGGAGCACTCTTTGTCGGTGCTGAGGGACCCTTTATTTGGGATGAATGAGTGGGCATTTGCAACACAAAGGGCTACTTCGGCTGTGCCTGACCATTACCCTCTGCACCTACCACGTTGATGGTGTACCCTACTATACTATCCAAAATTTTTGGTCTCCAGCTAGAATGAAATAGAAACCATGAGATCCCTGGACAAGCATAGAAGACCCTACCTTAATTTGAGGGCAAGCTGAAATTAACGAAGGAAGAGTACCTTGAATGGTCCACACGCAGATCAGACAAGGATTTTCCCGAACGTACACCATTATACTGTACGCTGGGTTATACGTAAATGGTGTAACTAATGTCAAACGGAGCGTAAATGTACAGGAACGTAAATAATAAGCATACAATAATGGACGAAAAAATGTAACAAATCTTAGCAAAAGAAATGTAGCAATATTATTGCAAAATAGAAGTTACAATGCACCGGTCTGAACGTAGTTGTGGATCTGACACAAGGTGGACGAAGAGCCTCGGTGGATGCAAAGGGATGATGATGTGCTGGTTTCAACTGCAGGCACAACATGAAGGCTATATGCTCAGCATGTAGGGTGGAAGTCCAGCGTACAGGTTTTTGTTTTCCTTTTTTTTTCTCCGTGTCTCTGGTTCTTTTTTTGACTCTGGTTTGCTCAAAATTGCCCCTTGATCTAGTGGAAAATTGGGGTTCTGATCTGAGAGGGGATGATTGGCTGTGGAGTGCTACACTCTTAGGTCGGGTGACATGTGGCACATTGACCGAGTGCGAAAGAATGAAATTTTACAAGTGTAAAATATGCTGCACGCCAGTGTATACCGTTGCATGCTATCGTATACCACTATACGCCAATGTATACACGCTGGACATATGAACTCGGTGTACAAACTTGACTAAAACAAAAGAAGTCATTCGACCCTCGGATCTAGATTCGAATGTCACGAGAATGCTGCCTATGGATGTTTAGCTTGATTGGCCTTGATCTGACATGGTTCTGGAGAGCTTTGATTGGTATACTAGGCGTACACAATGTCCATGCTGGGTGTATACACTGGGCATGCATGATGCACATGTTGGGTGTATACGCTAGGTGTACAGGATGCACATGGTAGACGTATACGCTGGGTGTACATGCTATTCGTGCACTCTGGCGTATACGTTGGGTGTGCAAGATGCACATGCTGGGCGTATAGATTGAGCATCTACGCTGGGCATGCAAGATGCACATACTTAGGGAATGAACTCCAAAGTACATGATGTCGAGACCAAAATTTGTCTTTCTGGAGCTCATGATGATACCTAATAATTGCTCTATTCCTGTGAGTGCCATTTCCATGCCGTCTTTGAGGTCACGTGCTGGATGTATATGTTGAGCGTACATGTGAGGCGTGTACACTAAACGTATACGCTAGGCATATATGTTGGGAGTGTACACTGGGCATATACACTGGGAATGTACGCTGGGCATATATGCTAGGCATATACGTTGCATACTGCATACTTAGTGAGAACTAAGTGTCTCGAGTTCCAAAGTTGCCATGTTTGATACCAGATGTCACCATGGTCGTCTGTGGATCCCAGGGAACTATTTCTTGTTGAGTTCGACTCTGTTTGAAGCTATCTGTGGGGCCCTCAAGCTTTAGTCATGCTAGGGAGCATCATGGCTTAGCTTGACTCTTGTTGGAGAAGTACTAAGCTCAGATTTTTGTGGTGTTTCATTGGCCCCTCTTTGTTGATGCTTGGAGGAATCAACCTGAGAAGCGTCGACAAAGAAGTACAAAATACCATAAGCAACTTGATAGAGACATTGTCCTTTGAAACTTGGCCAGACGTCATCGCACCATGTTCAATAGTACATAAGATTGGGGAAATGAAATTTGTATTAGATAGAGAAATGGGAACTGTAGAGATTGGTAGTCGCTCAAGGGCTTGTGCGTGGTGAAGGGGATGCCTGGGTATGTATATGGGTCATGCTGATCTTTGTCAATAGCTATTGTCTAGCCATTTTTTAGCAAGTTTGGGATCAAAACATGATTTGTATGTCCTTTGGCGGCACAAGACTATTGCTTGGTGTTTATGAGAACTTGTTGGTACAACCAAAGCCACGTGATGATGCGTTGTGTTCTTTGGAGGAATAGGGCCTTTGTTTAGTGTTTAGAGGGAACCTATTGGTGAAGAGCCAAAGCCATGCAATGAGATGTTACTCAATCGTTTGAGACATGAGCATTTGCCTTCAAGATGCCTTCCCACCTGGGGCTCATATGGGAAAGGACTGCATTTTTTTTGATCTTATGCACATGCTCAGATGCCATGTTGTGGGTTGCAATTGCTTAAGAGTGGTGTAGTGTGCGACAGTGTGTTCAGTGTTTTAGGCTATACTGGGTGTGTCTGGGATGGAACTAAGTGGAAGATGTTGAGGGATAGGTGGGATATGTAATGGGAGATGTACCAGCGAATGGCTTGATTAGTCTTGTCACATGCGTTGTGAAAAACGTCTCACCTTGTTTCTGTGACGAAGTGCATTCTTGTACGAACACCTCCTAGTGTCATCCTGCAAAGACAACTCCAAGAAGATAGGAAAACCATGAGTGAGTAAGCAAGCTTAAACTTGAACAACAACTGATGAAATTAAGGCAACAGATGAAATTTCAGGCACTGTATAAGAATAGCAACAATTTTGTCAGGATCGGCTGATGGCGAGTGAGGCAGCAACTCTAATGAAGTTTGAATGCAGCCACAGATCGGGAGACTAGAGATGAAGCTGCTAGTTTATAGTCGTAGCGAACTATCGTGGGTTAGTTTTATGTCATGACCCATTGGACATTGCTCATTTAGCGTCATGGCAGACGGTACATTGCTAGTTTCTAGTCTTGGTGGACTATGAAGAGGCAAACCAGTCTATAGTCTTAATAGACTCTGGCGAATGAGACTTTGGCAATTTAATGTCGTACCGGATAGGTGCTAGTTTATTATCATTGCAGACATTCTGTGGTATCATTTTATTATCATGATGCTAGGACAAGCTATGGTATTAGTTTACCATCATGATGCCAGGATGGGCACGTACCTGAATCCATGCTCAAAGGTGGAATGGTTTCAAGAACAAATGGTTGGTTGGATTTGTGAGCTCATTCCCTTCCATGTTAGCTAACTTGAATGCTCCATTGTCATACGCTTTGGTGACCAAGTAGGGCCCTTCCCAATTGGCTAAGAATTTGTCAGAGTGTTCTCGAACGGCTTTGAGTACAAGCTCGCCTTCCTTGATGGGGCGCTTATGAACATCATGTTGATGGCGTTGTCGTTGTCATTTTTGATACCACTCAATCTGATCGAGTGCACGTATACATTCCTCCTCCACTGAGTCCAAGTCAACAATGCGTAGGTCATTATTTTGACCTTTGTCGAGGAGTCCGGAGAGTGTGATCGTTAAAGATGGTACCTGTAACTCCAAGAGTAAAACAGCTTCTAAACCATAAACAAGACTATATGGCATTTTACCTATGGAGGCCCAATGCGTAGTACGATAAGCCCATAGTGTGTATATTAGCTGTTTGTGCCATCTTTTCTTGCTTCGGGTAAGAATATTTTTAAGTATTGTAATGATGGTTTTATTTGTGGCTTTAGCTTGTCCATTGCTCTAAGGGTAGTAAGGGGATGAAAATGAATGTTTGATCCCTAGGCTTTCACAGAAAGTTCTAGTTTTGACACTGCTGAATTGTGGCCTGTTATCAGTGGTGATGGTCATGGGGATGCCAAAACGGGTCACAATGTTTTCAAGAATGAAGTTTCATATGTGTTTGTATGTGGTTTTTCTAAGAAAAATAGCTTCTACCCACTTTGTGAAATACTCTGTCGCGGTTATGATGAAGCTATGCCCTGCAAAAGATGAGGGTGTTATTGGCCCGATAAAGTCTAACCCCCACTTTTGGAAGGGCTAGGTGATTTGCGCTCTATGCAACTCATTTGGTGGAACATGTATCAGATTGCTATGTTTTTTACAGATACTACACATTTTGGCCTTGGAGAGACAGTCATACTTCATGTGTGGCCAATAATAGCCCAAACGTCTTATTTTTGTTGCCATTGCTTTAGGTGCTATGTGCCCTCCGCATAGTCCATCATGTACTTGTTCAATGATGGTTTGGGCATCAGTGCTATGTGCCTTCGTAGGATCAATGACACAACATGTCCCCTATCAATGCATATTGTCAAGAATGTTTTCGTACTGCGTCCTTTTGTGCATTTGTTAGGTGTTGCGGTGTTTCACTGTGTAGAATGTACTCTTTTATGTCGTCATACCATTCTATTGCATGTGTTGTACTAACGGATGCGATCGGTAATTCATCAAGAGTATCCGTTAAGGGTTTAGCACAACTGATTATTGAGCTAAGCAATATATGGAACATGTTTGGTGATATGTTTAGAGCTAGTGTGGCGAGTGCATTTGCAACGATGTTATCATTTCTGGAAACATGTTGCACGTCCATACTTTCAAGTTACTTCAGTAAGTGTTTAGCTAAATCACAATATGGTTGTAAATGTTGCACTTTGCATGTATAGACGTCTGTAACTTGGTTTAAAACTAGTTGTGAGTCACCTCTGACTACAAGTTGTGTGATGTTGGAAGTTAATGCTACTGTAAGGCCCCTAAGGAGACCTTCATATTCTACTATGTTGTTGGTACATGAAAGTTGAAGTGGTAAGCAAAGGGTTGGATCTCCCTAGAGGGATAGGTGATGACGGTGGCAGCACTTCCTCCTCGAGAGGTGGATGCTCCATCAAAGTTCAAAATGGCTTCGTACTCATCGGGAACTATGTCTATCATGCTCACGTTTTCATCTAGAAACTCTAGCTCTATTGTTGCTTGATCATGTGTTGGTGATGTAGTCAGTTGGTTCACTATGGCTTGACCCTTAACTAATGACTGCGCTATGTATTGTAGGTCAAATTCAGCTATTATCGCTTTCCAACACGCTATTTTTCTTGACTTGTAAATGTTACTAGTGATGGCCCTAAGCACATTATCTTTATAGATTATGTTGGGTTGGTTATGGAAGAGGTAATGTCGCCATTTCTTTAGGGAAAAGATAAGGGCTAAACATGACCTCTCCACCTCATTGTACTTCTTCTCGTGGGCCACCAATGCATGGATCAAATAATAAACAGGAACTTCAGTCCCATCATCTCGTTTCTGGTAGAGCATAGAAGCGATTGACGAATCCGACGTGCCGAGGTAGATGTAGAAGGGTTTATTGTTTTGTGGAGGGTACACTATCAGTAGTTGAGCTAGTGCTGTTTTAATATGGTCGAAGGCTTCCTAGCACTGTGGAGTCCATTCAAAATGGACATTCTTTCGTAGCAAGTGATTCATGGGTTTTAACTTGTCTGTCAGTTTTTCTATGAAACGCCTAATGAACTGTAATCTACCTTGTAGACCCCGAAGTTTAGTAATGTTTCTTGGTGGTTTTAGATTGATGATAACTTTAACCTTATCTGGGTCCATTTGTATTCCTATTTTTGACACTACAAAGCCTAGCGTCCTACCTATTTTTACTCCGAAAACACATTTCTTTGGGTTGAGCCTAAGTTCATATTTTAAGCAACGTTTTAGGATCAAATATAAATCTTGGACATGTTGCTCTGGTGTTTTTGATTTAATTACGATGTCATCTACATAATCATTGAGCGACTGAAATATGTAATTGCTAAAAATAAATGTCATCACCCTTTGATATGTGGCCCCAGCATTCTTGAGACAAAATGGCATCATCGTGTAACAGAAGGTACCCCATGGTGTCATAAAGGTAGTCCGGAGCTAATGCTCTGGGTTAATGCGTATCTGGTTATATCTTGAGAAGCCATCCATAAAAAATAACAAGGCGTGCCCATCAGTTGAGTCAACAAGTTGATCGATGCTGGGTAGGGGGAAATCATCTTTTATGGTTGCAACGTTGAGGTCCTGGAAGTCAATGCATAGGCGAATGCTTTCGTTCTTCTTCGGGACAATGACCATGTTGGATACACAATCAGCATAGTCTACAGCCCGAATGAAACCCGCCTGATAGAGTTTGGTGATCTCATTGCGAACTGCCAATGCTACCTCAGGCTTAACCTTTCGTGCCTTTTGTTTCATGGGCCTTAATTTTGGATCGAGTATAATATTGTGATGGACAATTTGGGGATCTAACCTAGGCATGTTAGTATAAAACCAAGCGAATTCTTTTATGTTATCTCGAAGCACATGTTCTATGTCTTTGGCCAGTTGAGGTTGCAATAGTGTACTCAATTTTAATATCTTAACTTCACCATCAGGCATAGCGATGGGGGTTTTAATTAAAGGTTCTTTAGTGATGTTGTCAGCTTCTATGTCGAGGGATTTTGTCATACCTTTGTAGCTGTCTGATGTTTGTTGTGTTGAGACTATGACTATGTCGTCTGTTGATGGAATTTATGTTAATTTCTCTTGTGATCCTTCCGTATGGTCCGTCGATGGTCAATGGTGTGAATAGATGCTGGTAATCCATCAGGCTTGCTCTTGCCAATAAACAGAGGGCAGAGTGAGCTAGTAGGGGTTGTTACGTGTTCCTCGGCAACATAAATCATGTGTGCGTATACGATGGTGGTTTATCATCGTACCTGGACACAAGGTAGTTTAAGGCCTTACCAGGCCGAATGTGGCAGTTTAAGGCCTTACCGGGCAAAACCTATGATTTGATGATGCCTAGTTGCTATATGATCTGTACCGAAGAGTTTGCACTAAAATGTTCAATGTGGGCAACCGAAATTGGTTTACCAGGGAATATGGTATGTGGTAGTGTTCATTATCTCATCATTTTGTTTTGCATTTTCGCCGTACTTTGTACTTTGAATAATTTTTAACTAAAATTAATAAAATATTAATAAAATATCAAAGGTAGTGGCGGTGGGGTCAACTCGGCGCTATATATATGGTGGCAGGCATGAGCGTGAACCTATCAGTTATCAAAGGCAACGTGAACCTAAGTTGTAGTGTGAGCGTAAAGATAAGTCGCAGCGTAAGCGTAGAGAAGCAAACCCCGGTGTAAGTGTAGAGCAACAAACCCCAGCATGAGCATAGAGTAGAAAACCCCAGCGTAAGCATAGAGTAGCAAACCCCAACATGAGCATAGAGCAGGAAACCCCAGCGTGCAGGATTCAGCTCAGCATGCAGGCTCAAACCCTAGCGTAAACCTGTGAGATTTAACGTACATGATGCCAGAATGGGCAAGGGTAAGGAGGTAGAAGGCTAGGGGAGAAAGGGGCCCGACTTGACTTTCACAGAGGAAAGTGAGGCCATGCTGCAGTGTTTGCCTAGGCCTAGGATTTCATCATGGCCTAGATCGGCACACAGGTAGGCTCTAATCTTACCTCAGTTAATTACTTTCATTTGTACTTGTTATCTGGGCGTAGATAGTTTTGGCAGCGTTCAGAGTCTGCACACTGAGCGTAGATGGTTTTGGTAGCGTGTAGAGTTTGCACGCTGAGCGTAGATGGTTTTGGTAGCGTGCAGAGTCTGCACGCTAAGCGTAGATGGTTTTGGTAGCGTACAGGGTCTGCACACTGGGCGTAAATAGTCTTTGCAGTGTGTAGGGTCTGCACACTAGGTGTAAATGATTTTCGTAGCATACAGGGTCTACACGCTAGGCATAAACAGTTTTTGTAGCGTGCAGGGTCTGCATGCTGGGCGTAAATAGTTTTTGTAGCGTGCAAGGTCTACACGTTGGGTGTAAATAATTTTCACAGCGTACAGGGTCTGCATGCTGGGCGTAAATAGTTTTCACAGCGTACAGGGTCTGCACGTTGGGCGTAAATAGTTTTTTGCAGCATGCAGGGTCTGCACGCTAGGCGTAAACAGCTTTTGCAGCGTATAGGGTCTGCACGTGTAGCGTATATGCCAAGTGTAAACAGTTTTTTGGTAGCGTGTACACCGAGTGTAAATAGTTTTTTGGTAGCATGTAGGGTCTGCACGCCGAGTATAGATAGTTTGCAATTTTTTTGAAGTATTGGCCTTCAACATGGAATTTTGTTTCTCTATTTCATTTTCGTGTATAATTGATTTATCATGGAATTATGGTTATCTACAAGGATCCTGAGCCTTTCCTCTTAGTGGTTGAGCTGGTTGGGGTACTGGCATGGTTTGGGCCCCTTAATACCGACGAACCTGCCCCTGATTTGACTATTGATAACAATGGGGTATGGTTCATGGAAGGGACCTATGAGTTCCTTGCCTTCATCCTAGACAGATTCAATGTAGTGATATGTTCACACTTAAGCAAACAAGTGGCGCGGAGCGTGCTCGAAGCAATGTTGCCAGGATCTTCAAACGGTGTCATGGTTTTCATGGTGGACATTGACGAGGGACCGCTTGCGATTAAGGACGGTCCCTCTAGAGGGCCCAGATCTACTTGTCCGTTATCGCACATGTGGGACTTATTTTCACGTGGGCCTCACTATCTCAATAATACCTTATTTTTGGCTGCGCATGTGCATACATTATTTTAGAACCCTCTGGGCACGGTGTACAGGGTAGAGAGGTAAGGTTGTTTAGTTTGTCGTTTCTATTTTTTCGTTTAGTGTTTGCTCCTATTATGACGACCGTTCTTTTGCAAGCCCCAAGTTGACAAAGATGGAATATGCATCAATGATGATGGAGTTGCACTAGCTCACACTACTCTAGAGACCTTCATGGTGGGTCCCACCCTCCAAGGAGCTATATTAGCTCAAACCAAGGGTGACATTGTTCATTTCTATAAGCGATTTTCTAGGGCGTTTGCACAATGCACAGCTCAAGGGTGGCTGCATGGAGATTGGTCATGTAATGGGCCGATTTTCCCTCGTGATACTGACTTGGGTCCTAGCACCTCGAAGCCCACGACTGAAGGTAAGTGATGATATTTCCTTGATGCCTTAGTCTATTTGTTCGGCTGCAAAGTGTTATGGTTTTAAATTGTGTTTACAGTTAATGTCCCCCTGGCGGAGACCTTGTTATGACAGGGTGGACTGAGAGCACCCTGTCGATGAAATTTGGGAAGGTTAGCAAGGCACAAGGATGGTTGCAAACCAGTGCCCCACCATCTATTGTCTGTTGTTTGAATGATGCCAGCCTCATGGAGTTATTCACAACCCTAAGCCCTGATGTCTCTATAGCTGAGATGATTGGAATTGTTGATTCATTTGACAACTCTGTCACTTACTACAACACCAGTATTAAGGGTGTCAAAATAGTTTTTCATCTGTTAGTCGAGTTCTTTTCAGACCTCTTTGGTGTCTCAGCAGATGGTGCGAATGTGGTTTTGGACAGGGCACAGAAAGAGCTCCATGTGGTGTGTGAGCTGGAACATTGGTTGGGCATTCTCAAGGGCTCTAAGGGATTCCCTATGCAGGGAACGTCAAAGGTGGTGGAAGTCAATGAATTGTATTCCCTGTTTAGGGCACGGGTGTTTCCTAAATACTTGTCTCAAGTGAAGAGTCTTGGGGTGGAGGCCATGTGCATCATGCGGACCACTTTAGAGACTGGGATGTGTTATAATTGGACCCAATTTTTGTTGTCGGGTTTCCATAGGGAGATAGTGCGATTACGGTCAAACGTTGAGGCATAGTCCCATTTTACCTTCACGTTCTTCCCAGGTTATCTATGTCGCCTGGCCAAATTTCTAGTAGTTCGTGCAGATAATAAATATGTTTTACGGGATTGTAGTCAATTATCTCGCCCATGGATTAACCATTTGTTCGAGGTAGCTGAGTCTCAAGATGCGCCCGAGGGGATCGATGAATCGATTTCTATCACAACAGAGGGGTCATCTGGTACTTCAATCCATACACGTGATAGTGTGGGGTTGGAACCAGACAATGTGCCCTACACTGCTAGGAGGGTTGATCGGGTGATCGAGGAGACCATCGGGAAAGCCAAATCAAAGATTCAGAAACGCAAATGCCCTAAAGAGGTGGCCTCAACTATGGACGAGCCAGGGGTGAAGCGAATACGATTCAAAATTCCTGTTCAAGGTAAGTAAGCTTGATGCACTTATTTTATTATCATGTTCTTCTTATTCTATTTTTTTTCATTTTGACCGCTTACATGAAACTAATGTCTTCAGACTTGACTCGGGAAGTGAGAAGATAGGAGCTAGAAACCATTATCGAGGAGGAGGAAATGCCAATGGATTTAATAATTGAGGAGGAAGAGGTTGGTGAAGATCAAGTGGAAGTGTCTGAAGAGCTAGCGGAAGACACTACAGAGACAGAACTGGTCGATGACCGGGATGGTGTCAATGAAATGTTCAATAGCTTCCTTAAGGGAAGATTGGACCTTGGTGACCCTCTGAACCAGGAAGGGGACCGAGAACCCAGTATATTCCCTTTTGTTTTATTGTGTTGCCTTGTGAATCATTGTTTCCATTATGTGGGGTTTTAATTTTATGTTTTTTATCACTTGCAGATGAAGATATTGAAACTAGGACGATTCCTACAATGCGGTTAGAAGTGCCTATGATAGTGGCTCCCCCTGAAACGACCCCTAAGGTTAATCCATCTCGCACTCATGAACTATTCACTTGGACTGAGATGCCAAGAAAAATGAATTTTGTCACTGGTATCATCGATGAGGTGATCGAACGCATTCAACAAGTCCACCCTGAAATAGGTACAAATGTCTCAAGTGTTTTGCAGCCTTCAAGTTTCACACTCTTTTTTTTGCCACCTAAGATCTAATGCCTGTTCCTTTCGTGGGTGTAGGAGCTAAGCTAAAGTGGGATCCTTCTGAGACCATTTGTATTGAGAGTTTGCCTGCACTACTGCCAGAAGTTGAATAGATACCGAGACAAGTCTATGACGAGGTGGTGGAATGTCTTGTGCGTAACGCCAAATCGCTTTGGACCTATAGGCGCTCCATTGAATAGCTATGGTTGCAAATCCAGGCAAAGGAAAAAGAGGTTTCTGAATTATCAGCTGAACATGATGATCTCAAGGCTCGTTATGAGTTCGCCTCGGCCAGATTAATAGGTGATCATTCTTGGCGAACTTCCAAGATCACTTATACTAGATATTGGAACTTGTTAAATAGCCATACATCACTGACTGAGAAACTAGCAGAGCGTAAGGTCCAAATAGATCTACTAAGCCTTAAGTGCCAGGATTGGAAGGATTTTGCTTCCAAGGTGCGAAAGTGGGGTCAAGATGAAAAGAACCACAAGCATCATTACAAGAAATCATTAAAGGAAGTATCTATAGAAAAGCGTCAGCTTGAAATGTTCGTAGAGGGTCTAGGTCTACATTCTGCATTTGATACCTTTGCTAAGAATACCACTGTTGAGATGGAATCGCCCACGAGGGTGATTACGACTACTTTTGGGGAGGTCTCTATGGGTGAATTTCCTTTGAAACGTCCCACATGGTTAGCAGTTGACAAGGGGAAGGCCTTAGTGAACATCGATCTAGGCTTCGATGGGACTGACTGGGTTAGCATCTCAGAGGAAGAAATTCTTCGTCGGTTGGAATTCGATTTAGGGGGGTCTCCTACAGTAAGAATTTTGTTTTTTTATTGTTATGAAATTTGTTCGTTGAGTAATGTTTGGGAGTCTTCTCTTTTGTTCTTGTGTTGATTGTTTCTTTTGCATTTTATAGGGTCAAGGCGACGATGATGTTCAAGAAGGTGGCACCAGCGGAGTGGGGACCCATGGTGCCAACGGGTCTGAAGGGGACAACCCTCCCATCCCTGATGTTTAATTTTGACATTGAAACTATCTTGGCTCACATTTTTACATGAATTGTAAATTGAATATTTTTCTTTGAGTTGTATTGCACTGATGAATGGAATCAGTTAACTATTGTACTTGTCTAACTATATATCACTACATGTATATATATTTCTACATAATTTTTGTTGTGGATTTTGAGTTTAAATGTAAACACAATGCAGTAATGTAAAATGTTTTGGTTTGTTTTGTTGTTTAAGTGTAATGCACGAAGCAGGAATGCAAGTAGGAATGTAATTATAAGTGAAGGATAATTGTGAAAAGGAAAATGTGAAGAAAAACTGTTATTGATAACACGACAATGCAAGCGTAAATTCGAACAATGAACTTGAATTTGCGAGAAAAACAAAGTGTAAGCAAGTGGTTTAGTTTAAGGCCATTTCAGGTGGCATGCACTAGTTTAAGGCCATTTCGGGCCATGTGTAAACAAGGGAAGTTTCAAGTGACATGGGTGGATTTCTTGGTAGACCGACCATTTCTGATCGTGGCTAGTTTTATGTCGTTGTGGACATGATAGTTTAACGTCGTTTCAGACTTTAATGTCGTTTATTGGCTTAGTAATTTTTTAATTTTCTACATTTTAACATTAGGAGTAGTGTTAACGAGTATGATTCTATATTCAGCATCTCCTTCACTGATCACATTGAACAGTAATTCAGCCCAAGGGACATCTGATGGAGCAGTTCTTGTGTTGGTGCTTTTTGGTGTTTCTGCATGTACCTGTAGTTTCTATGTTTGTTGTAGTTTTTTGTACAATTTTGGGCCCGAGTGTTTCTGTGTTGGGTAAATTTTTCTTTATGTCTAAGAGATTATCACCTACTGGTTACGTGCATCTTTGTTGTTCATTTGTATCATCTTGTTTAGGCTCTTCGAGCTTAACCTATGAGCCTTGATCCGTATCTGTATATGATGAGATGGTAGGTGTAGCAGCCTCCCCGTGTATAATGATTTCACCACCTTCATAAGGAAGGTGAATCTCTTGGTGTATGGGGGAAGAGACTGCTTTTAGTTGGGCTAACCAAGGCCTTCCCAATATTAAATTGAACCTTGGCATCTCATCGATGACCACAAAGTCAGCAGATGTGGGGAATTGGTCCCCTGCCATAAAGTCCAAAGTTACAGTGCCTTTCACTACTACACGTGATCCACTAAACAATTTCAAACACGTGGTGGTGGTTGGTCTAATTAGCTTCATAAGCCCTAATTGTTTGATGATGGGATAAGGTACTACATTTGTAGCAGCTCCATCATCTACATGCAATCTATGTATCTTGAATTGATTTATTCGTATCGTTATGAACATAGGTGTGGTTGTCACTTCTCCCGTTTTCTCATCCACTTTGATGTTGTCATTGTGGAAACCTAATGGCTTAGGAGTTGATCCTTGAGACGAATACATTACCACATGAATTGAAGGTTCGTTTGGAGGTAAGTATTCGTTTACTGGGATAGATGTCAACATGCGCACTAGAGCTTCACGATGGGTTTGAGAGGTTAACACTAGGTCATATAAGCTTAATGAGGTTTTTTTTTTGTTTAAGCACCTGTATGACCTATGTTAGAGCTGTTGCTAAATCTCTACTATTGGGCATATGTTTGTCAGTAATTATTTGATCCATTGGGCCCAACAGTTTTATCTCATGTGTCATTGGTTTATCATTTTTATCCGCAGCCATGGATCTAGACGTATCATGATTTCAAGAAGATTCACCCTCATAACCTGTGTTTGATTTATTGTTAGGTGATGTCATAGGTATTGCATTTAGCAGGGTAGGTTTGGAAGGTCCTAAGGCTAGTAGTTGACATTCCTTCTCCAAGCGTTCCCGTGTAAGCTTGTCTGCCAGGTGTTCTCGTGTGTGGCGTGGGGGTACAGTTGGCTTCAGAACCTCAAGTTGCTTTGGAACCTGTACAACGTATGGAGTAGGGCAAGGTTGTGGTTGGATGGTTGAATGCGGTTGAGTGTGAGGCTGGCTAGGTATCTTGATGACATATGGGATCGGTTTATTCTATGTTTGCGGAGTGTAGGATTGGTGGTCATCAGGACGTTCGGGTATCCTAACAACATATGGAGTTGGCCTATCTAGAGGTTGTACCTCCACAGTTGCGACCGCAGGTGATATTTGGACTACGTAGGGAGCGGGCCGAGTAGGAGGTGATTGTGTGTTTGTGGTAGTAGTGGCGGGAGGTACGCGCAACACGTATGGTTTTTCACATGGTGGTGTGATAGAAGTTGCTACGGCGAGGGGTATTCGGATGACATAAGGTTTATATGGGGAGTATGATGGTTGAGGCATAGATGTTTGTATACTGGGAGGAATATGCACTACAAATGGTTTCTTAGGCATTTGCTGCTCATGATCGGAATGGATGATGTTAATCCTAAGTGTTTCTGGTTCGTTATCGAAGTAGATGGTGTTAATTACATACGATGCTTCTTTAGTATTTAGAGGATCTTTATATACGCCCATGGCCTGGTTTTGTGGTTGGACCGGGTTGGCTTCATCAAAAGTGATTTGACCTCCGTCGATCATCCATTGCATATCTTGTTTTAAGATGAAACAATAGTCAGTGCCATGCCCATTACGTTGATGATAATCACAAAAATGATCAATTCTAAAGCCTTTTGGGACCAGGGGCTCATCTGGCATTGCCAGGCTTAGGTTCTGAACCAATTGACAGAACCAATCATGTCTTTGGATCGCCGTGGGGGACAACTGTTTATGTTTCATCAATCCGGCCTTCAAGAGTTGGTCGAATAACTGCGATGGTTTTATGGTCAATGACGTATATTGAGAGGGGTCCTTCCTCTTGAATTTTCTTGTACAACCCGGTATGGGGTTTTGTGATGCGGATGATTCAGGTGCCATCGCAGGAGCGGGTTTAGCATAATTAGCAGGGGCAGCAGGCGGTTTGCTTTGTTGTCCCACATTCTCTTGTTGTATTTCTGCTACTACCACTATAGTTTTTTTAGCCTTTTCTTTGTCTTTCTTACTATGTTGATTCTTAAAGGCCGAATATGCGGGGTCGTGGCTGTTTTGGGCTGCCTCCTCTATGTTCTTGATCTATACAAATGCTTGACTTAGAGTGCGTGCATTGAGATAATATAATTTGGACTTGACAAAATTGTTAACAGTGCCTTTTAGGATGGTGAGGAGATACGTCTTTGAGATTGGCTCATGGAGCTCATTGAGGGCAGCACTCCACCATTGAATGAATTTTTGTACAAGTTCAAGCAAGACTGAAGAGCTGATAAGGCTATCAAGTCTCAGTTAAGCAATCCCAGTTCTTTAAGCTCTCTGTCGGTGGATTTTTTGAGGTGTTTGACCTTGTCAGTTAACTCCTGCATTAGCTTTTTGGCATCAGCCCAGTCTTGGGCACTAGGTGAGATAGCAGGTTGATGATGTTGTACAGTATACAGGTTAGCTTGTTGGATAGTGGACTGGAAGGAAGAAAGTTATGTGGTTGGAGGCTGTGCTTGCGGAATATTTGTGGTGGGTGGTACTAGGGGCGGCACATTGTAGGTAAGGGGTTGCTATTGTTTTTGTGGTTGTACTTGAGGGATGTTAGCGGGTAAAACTATATGAGGTGGTATTTTATAGTGAGGGGGTTAATGCGGTTGGGCACCAATTGCAGCCCATTGCCCAGTCACGCTTTGTGTAGGGGCACTCTGAACTTGTTGAGTTACAACGGTGAAAGGGGCTCCTTGGGTTTGGATCCGCGGTATATAATGAGCAGATGTAGAAGCTGGTATCACATGCGGCATCCCGATCACCCGAGGTAGGAAGGTTACTCCTACATTATTTTGAGGAGGTTGTATTTGTAAGAATAGGGGTGCTGTTGTAAGAGGGGGAATAGCAAGGGGAAGTGTGTTGAGTTGTGTGTCAATTACAGGAGGGATAGGGATAAGCGTGAATGATTCCTATTGAGGCATCTGTGCTTGGGTGATTTGAAACAATGAGTTTGCATAGGTTTGTGGGCTAAGGGTATGGTACGAATCTTCATGCTCAAACTAAGCTGCGAAGTCATCCTCCTCTTCCAATTGAGGATTTGCCACATATTGGTCTAGAGACTGATTCCTTTGTAGGAGGAGCTATGAGATGAGCTCAACGTAATGCTCTAGGAGAGGGATGATATCATACGGGGAAGGAATGAACTCATGCCCTCCTCTATGAAAGAGTTCGTATTGTCTCTTAACCTCCATTTCAGTTTGATCCACGGCTAGGCTGGCTTGTATTTTTACGCATATGAAATTGTATTACTCCTGGGTTATAATGTTAAATGATGGGTTCCTCCCTTGCAATCTAAGAGACCGATGAGGTCCTGCTGTGGGTTGTACTATGGGTTGTTGAATGACCATGGGGCTTATGACATATGTGATGGGCTTGGTTAAAGCGTTGGGGTTCGTAGTGTTTATGACGAACGGTTGTGAATATAGCACAGTAGAAGGGATATGAAACTGGTATACTTATCAGAGCGTACGCCTAAATTCATAGTGTACAGTGTATGGACTGGATCTCAGCGTATAGGCTCCAACGACCAGCGTATACAGAGCAACGTACAGGTATACTGAGCAGCGTATAGACAAAGTCTACAGCATACAACGTACAGGTATACTGAGCAACGTAGACAGAGAGTCTACAGTGTACAACGTACAGGTCTACTGAGCAGCATAAACAGAGTCTACAATGTACAACATACAGGTATACTGAGCAGCGTAGATAGAGAGTCTACAGCGTACAGCGTACAGGTCTACTGAGCAGCATAGACAGAGTCTACAATGTACAGGGTACAAGTATACTGAGCAGCATAGACAAAGAGTCTACAGTGTACAGCATACAGGTATACTAAGTAGCGTAGGCAGAGAGTCTATAGCATACAGCGTACAGGTCTACTGAGTAGCATAGACAGAGAGTCTACAGTGTACGACGTACAGGTATACTGAGCAGCGTAGACAAAGAGTCCACAGCGTACAGCCTACAGATATACTAAGCAGCATAGATAGAGTGTCTACAATGTACATCGTACAGGTATACTGAGTAGCATAGACAGAGTCTACAACATATAGCGTAGACTGAGCAATGTGTTGATGCTGGGAATTCTGTAAAACGGGATGCAGATCTAGGAATTTTAGAGCTGGGTTTGGTGTCGATGCAATGTGAATCTGGGAAGATTAGGGTCTGAAATCAAAGTAAGTTTAAAGAGTTTACAGCCCTCCTTCTAGCGTCATTTTCTGTACTATCCAAAATCGTCGGTCTCCGACTGGAATGAAATAGAAACCAAGAGATCCCTGGACAAGCACAGAAGACCCTACCTTCATTTGAGGGCAAGCTGGAATTAACGAAGGCAGAGTACCTTGAATGGTCCACACGCAGATCAGACAAGGATTTCCCCAAACGTACATTATTATACTGTACGCTGGGTTATACGTAAATGGCGTAACTAATGTCAAACGGAGCGTAAATGTATAGGAACATAAACAATAAGCATACAATAATGCATGAAAAACTGTAACAAATCTTAGCAAAAGAAATGTGGCAATATTATTGCAAAATAGAAGTTACAATGCACCGGTCTGAACGTAGTTGTGGATCTGACACAAGGCGGACGAAGAGTCCCGGTAGATGCGGAGGGATGATGGTGTGCTGGTTTCAACTATAGGCATATCTTGAAGGCTGTATGCTCAGCATGTAGGGTGGAGGTCCAGCGTACAGGTTTTTGTTTTCCTTTTTTTTCTCCGTGTCTCTAGTTTGCTCAAAATTGCCCCCCTGATCTAGTGAAAAATTGGGATCTTTATACAAGTTTAGGCATTAGACTCGGATCTGAGAGGGGATGATTGGTTGTGGAGTGTTGGACTCTTGGGTCGGGTGACATGTGGCATGTTGACCGAGTGCGAAGGAATGAAATTTTACAAGTGTACAGTATGCTGCACGCCAGCGTATACCGCTATACGCCAACGTATACATGCTGGGCATGTGAACTTGGTGTACAAACTTGACTAAAATAAAAGAAGTCATTCAGCCCTCGGATCTAGATTCAAATGTCACGAGAATGCTTCTTGTGGATGTTTAGCTTAATTGTCCTTGATCTGACATAGTTCTAGAGAGTTTTGATTGGTATACTAGGCGTACACAGTGTCCATGCTAGGTGTATGCATTGGGCATGCAGGATCTGAGAAAAGGCTAGCCTCCACCACGTATTGGATGCTCTTAGTCTAAGAAAAGGCTTGGCTAAGGGAGCGAGAAGCGAGGTAGTACAACTTTGACTTAATGAAGTTGTTAACTACCCCCTTGAAAATGGCTAACAAATGAGCCTTCACGACGGGTTCATGAATTTCATTCAAGGTTGCACTCCAACACTGTATAAACCTTTGGACTGGCTTGAGCAGATCTTGTTTAATTCCCATAAGCTAGTCTAACGTGACTTCAGGTTTCAGGTTGTATTTGAAATGTGTCACAAATTGAGTTAGTAACTCTTCCAAGGTTGAAATGGAAGAGTGTGGAAGTACCCGATACCAGTCTAAGGCTTTACCCATTAGTGACATGGCAAAGACACAGATTATAGTGTGCGGCCATTGCTGCAGTAGCAATGAATCTGACCTGAAAGTAACTAAGTGAGTGTTGGGATCACCTTCCCCATTGTATTTTGTAAAATGAGTAAGTGGCATCCCAGGCAGTAATGATAAAATGGGCACTACTAGATTAATAGGATCATCATGGTAAAAATCCATGACTTGTATTGTGTCAGAACCAGCAGCCTTGAGGCATTTAACTTCCTCTGTAAGAGTTTGAATAAGTTGGAAAGCTTGGTCCAGACCCATGGATGGAGAGTTTGTTTATAGAACGACAGGAGGAGCCATACTAGGTGGTGGAATAGGGATGGCCGCTGTCGGTTGTACCATTGGATAAGCTGTTTGTGTGGCTAGGGGCATAAATGATGATCCTGTAATGAGGTTTAGCACCCACAAGGCCTAGCTTTGATTAAGGTGAGGATGGGACATCTGCATATGATGCACAACGAGAGGCATGTTTGGAACCCACCATGCTATAATGGCAGGCCCTACCATGTGAGTCAGGATGAAGCTGGGTGTTGTAGGTAATTGTGATGTAGGTATTGCATGTACATGCGGTGACATGGGCGCAGGTGCACGATGATATGGATTAGGTAATTGCACCTGATGAGGAATGATTTGTGATGGACCATCTCCCAGAAAGAGGGTCAGAGAGAGAAAATGTAGGTGTGGTGAGTGTGGGACTCAATTATTATTAGATAATGTCAAGGGCATGGTAACCATGAATAACGGATTTATGTGGGATGTCGTGGAGGGAGGGGCCATGGCAAAATTAGCATGACCACATTCTTCAGAGTGGGAGTCTAGATCGTCTTGCCCATCATGAAGTGTTTCATCATGGAACAACTCCTCTAGTTTTTCTAGCGATGTCTTAGCCATCAGCATTTGATCCAGGATCCACCTTTGTTGATCTGTCAGGGGTACAATGGTGTTGTGTGAAGGAATAAATTCCTTCCTGTTGCAATACATGAACTCGTATTCTTATTTTTCTTCAATTTCTTGTGGATACATAGGCAAGTTCGCTACTATTTTAGCACAAAGGAAGTTGTAGTGTTCCCTGCACTGAGCGTGTTCCTCAGGCTCTTTGTTTTGAAGCCTGAGGGAACAGCATGGTCGTACTAGACTAGTCAGTGGTTTGACCACAAGAGGTGTAACTTGCATGGTCCAAGGATTCTTGAGGTTGGTAGTATCAACAACGGTGGTTGATGTAGTCATTCTTTACACATTTCAGAAGTAATGACAACAAGGAAAGAGGTCGCAAGGGTAAAAGGCAAACTAAGGTAATAATTGGGGCTTTCTATCTTATAGGATTCCAAGGGAATTGTCGGAGTGACCGATCTACACCGCACAATCTAGTAAACAACCACAGAGGTATTACATTTACGTTGATCAACAATGGGTATAGACAGCTTATAAGACTACCCATAAAGTGCAGATTGGCTATGAAGGCCCTCCTTCTAGTGCCAGAAAACTGTAACGATGGAAAATGTTGGTCGCTGGAAATACCGAATGGGAGTCTACGCACGTAGTTCTAACCCTGGATCCATGTGAGGGCCATGCAGGAGAAGACAAATCCAAGGTGCCCTGAACAGTCTTGTCAATCAGATAGGGACTTATTTGATCAGTAAAACCTTTGTAATAATCGGATGGCAAAAGGGCGATCCCAACGAGAAGATATAATGTCGTTAATCCCAAAAGTAATTGAAAGTGATGTAAACGATTTAAAGTGATTGCAAAATCTATATAAATAGGACGCCAAAAATTGGATTTATAGAGAATGAAATCCCAAGATCTGGAATTTAACTTATGAACAAAGTATGTTGAATACAATGATTACAAGTGGACTTTGGTTTGGACGAAGCACATGCCAGCAGCAAGAATGTTATTTAAAGATGAAACAAGCAAAGGTCCATCTACCTTGTTCTAGCCAATGTGGGCGCCAGGAATTCAGACCTGAGGTAGAATATCTATTAGCCAACTATTTTTGATTGAGGGTTCTTGCCAATCACCTTCGATGTTCTCACGATCGCTGATCCTCTTTTGCTCTCTTGCCAATCTTGGAAGAATATTTTTTTTTCCAACACTTTGATCTTTGTCAACTAGAGCATTTATAAGGTTAGGGTGAGGAGAAAAATGTGGTTTAGATGACATGTGTCCTGAACTTATAAGATGTCATTGACTTGATGTGTTTGTGTTTGAAGCTTGCGGCGCCATGCTGCATTATGCTCTTGAAGCATAATACATCGTAAACCACTTTTTCCGAAGCTTAGGAAACAAACTGTTCCTTGATTATACTGCATTACGCTAGAGAGCATGTTATGGTGTATGAATTGTTGATGCCTACATCACGCTATCTCTGTCATTGCTTGTATTACACTGCGTCATGCTAGAACACGCTGCATAGCGTAATTTAGCGTAAAATAGCGAACCTACAGAAAATTGAAGTGTTGTATCTGTGCTTCCTTTATTTTCTAATTAATCCTTCCAGGGTTCATTATGCTACACTACGTAACATATCATAATAGGCCCCTCAACTAAAAAACTTACTAAAATATGCGAAACACTAAAAATCATCATTTAAGCCTTGAGATTTTTGCTGGGTCGACGGAGTTTTCAAATTTTCACCATCTCTAATATTGTGATGGACTGCCTTCTAGCATTACACTGCGTTACACCACATTATACTATGTTGGGTAATGCTGCGTAATATGCCAAAAGTTAAGATTTTTTGGGTCATGGGAAACTTGTAGAGTTGAATGCTTACTATCGTTGGGAAATTCACAGATTTGAATGCTTGCCATTGTGCACTCCTTGTCTTGTTCCGTCTTCTGGAATTTATTATATTATGCTACATAGCATGGTGGAATAGACCCTTTAGCTGAAAAAGGAAACTTGTTGAGCCGTGCCTTGTCATAGATTCAAGCCTGAGTCACAAGATTTTGCTAAACTGTTGAGGCCTCAAAATTTTCACGGTGTTTCAGTAGGCTCGTCCAACGATCATGCATGTCCATGTAGCATAGACAAGTCAATACGGGCCTAGGACACGTGGTGTCCAAACCGCACCTTTCACGTGCCCTTGGCCTTATAAATACCCCAATGAGCAATGCTCAAAGGGGTCGACTAGTTGGTGAATTGGCTGGCTGGCAAGCAAAAAGTTAGCATTGTATTCTTGAGCATTGTAAACATCTTGTTGGACACTGTAAATAGTTGGCACTCTCATTTTGGCATTCTGCTATGCTCTTTCCTACTAGCCCCCATAGCATTTTGCATTGTTGACTCTCGAATCTGTGTTCAAGCATACAACTGTCTTACTCTAAACATCTTGGTTACTCTTGGGATCCCTGCACCCCACAACACTATGCAACTAATTGTATCCACCTTTATAGAGTGAAGTCACATTCTTGAAGCAGTGCATTTTTCTAACTGCATTTTACTTTGTTTTCTTGCTTATCATTACATTTTACGTTATTTTCTACCCCTTTTGCATTTAAATATTACTTTATGCTACAAGTCCTGTTTACAAATTATTCGTTTACAAAAGGTGATATTAACATCGACTAAGTCCCTATCTGATTAACCAGACTCTTTGGGGTACCTTGTTTCTATTTTATCCAACATGGCCCTTGTGTGGATCCAGGGTTAAGATTGTCATGACCGATGACCTCTCGGTGTTTTCCAGTCACAGAAATTTTTGGTCACTACAGTTTTCTAGCCCTAGAAGGAGGGCCTTTTAGTGTCATTTCCGTGTTCTATGCTAGTCTTGTGTGCATTCTATACCCCGGCATGCACTAGTATAAACCTGACACTCCTACATGGTGGTTTATGCACTATGTGATACAGGTCGGTCTCTTCAATGGTTCCTTTGGAACCCCATGAGACATAAAGCCTCCAATTGTCATCTATTCTCCTTTTCTTCATGATAGTCTTGCTTGCCTTTTGTACCTCAGTATGCACTAGCATAAACATTACATCCATTTTGAGGTTGTTTACACATCATGTGGTACAAATTAGTCACTTTGACGGTTCTTTTGGAACCCTGCAGGACATAAAGCCTTAGATCATCGCTAGATCTTCTTGTTTCCATCATTTGCAATCCTTTTAGCTTCACAGCAATGGCTGCTACAACTACCACTATTACTACTACTAACCTTAAGGTTCCTCTCATGGTCCAAGGCACCACAAGTGCCGAGCAACTGCCCAGCCCAGGGCTGGGACCATGCCGATCCCTTAGGATCCAAAACTAGGGACCCAAAGGCTTGGCTAAGCAACATGAACAATAAAACTTCCTCTGTGCTAAGGTGTAGGAAAGCCTTCCCTTAGATGCACAAGAACTCAAAGAAAAACGTAGCTTTGAGTTCACTTACTGTGATAGGAAGGAATTTTTTCCCACTCTCGGTGCTTCCATACCTTTGACACAAACAAATCAATGGCTTCTAGACTAGCTGATCCAGTTGGCTAGACTTAGGGAGTAGTAGGACACAGCATCTAACCATGATGAGACCTTCTAGGATGGATAAGAGGAGCTCAATTCTCAATCCAACAAGGGAGGTCAAACCAACCCCATCACGGTCCCTCCTACCCAGTCTTTATGGACCAACCTGTTGTCTATCGCCACTCCCTTCGTAATCACACCTATGCTTCCACAACCTATAATTACAACTAAAATGGGTAGCCATCTCATCTTCCCAGCGTATCAACGTCCTTATTCCCCTATTTTTTTGCAGCCACTATTCCTCCGCAAACCATTCATCAGTCCATTCCTGTAGTGCATCACATGCCAATCACGACTACCCTACCACATGTTCACATCGTACCTACTTCACAATCACATGTAGCATCCACTTCCATTCTAGCATTTATGCCTATTCCACCGTCAAGGGTAGGCCCAGGTCTGTCCACATGGTGGACCCCATTTACTACTCCTCCTACTATGCTACCATCATAGATGTCTCACCACGTTCCCTACCAAACCTTGCAGATGGTACAACCTGGCATGGGAATATGGTCTTTTACACCTCACACACAAGTTTTCCATTCCATGGCGCAACTGGCGGTTGTTGCTTCAATAGCACCACCCACTGGGTGGTGGACAGCGTAGCCACCACTATTCATAGGGGCCACCCCAACGGTACCATCAATGGGTCACGCTGCCACCCCCTCCATTCCACATATGGGAGCTGCCTCGGTAGTTCCCCAACCATCTGCATTGTCGTAGGGTTTGGATCAAGTGTTTCAACTTATCCAAACCCTTACCAAGGAAATAAAATTCCTCAAAGCTATTGGGTTTGACATGGTACAAGTCATGGACTTTTACCAGGATGATCCAATCAGCCCTACAATCCCTGCACTAATGTTACCCCCAGGGATGTCCCTCCCCTACTTCATGAAGTACAATGGGGAGGGGGATCCCAATGCACATCTTGTTACCTTTAGGTTTGAGTCCCTTCTACTACAGTAATGGCCGCACATGATTATCCATGTCTTTGCCATATCGCTAGCTGGAAAGGCCCTGGACTTGTACCGTGCCCTGCCACAGTCCTCCATATCAACCCTAGAGGAGCTTCTGATCTAGTTCGTGACATGCTTCAAGTATAACTTGAAGGTTGTATCGCCCGAAATCGTCGGTCCCTGGTTGGAAGGGAAAACGGAGACCGCGGGATCACAGGATGAGCACAGATGATCCCACCTTCGCCTGAGGGCGTGCTGGAATGCACGAAGGTAGGGTACCTTGGGTGGTCTGCACACAGATCAGACAAGGATTTCCCCGAGCGCCACCGAAGTATTATACGCTGGGTTATGTGTAAACGGAGCATAAACAGTGAAACAGACACAGACAGAGCGTAAGTGTAAAAGGGCGTAAACAGCGTAAACAAATGTAGGCCCAGCGTAAGTGTATACAGGCGTGAACAACGTGAACAGTGTAAACAAGTGTAAAGAGCGTAAGCAAAATGTAAACAACGTAAACAGTGTGGGCATATATGGGCGTGAACGGAGCATGAACGTAAACAAGCATAAACAAAGCGTGGGCCAAATTGACGTAAAACTGTCAAACGTAAACAGTGAATTACAGAGTCAAAATGTTGTGCACCGGTCTAACGCAGTCGTGTAGGGACACAAGGCGGACGTAAAGCCCCGGTGGATGCAGGAATGCAGCTGGTTGGCACAGTAGGCGGAGCGCGGACTGTGCTCGGCGTACAGGACTTCCAGCGTAAGCGTAAGCGTAAGGGGTTTCTGGGTTCTTGTTTGCAGCGTAATTGCTCTGGGTCTGCTCTGGTGAATTTTTGCCGACCTGGAATTTACGGAAGACTGGGCTATTTATAGGGGTAGGGTTACCGGGAAAATCGGACTGGGAGACACGTGGCGTATAGACCGGGCATTTACAATTTAGAAACATGGTATACGCTAGGTGTATACACTACAATAGGCCGGCGTATATGCTGGGCGTATACGTCGGGCATATACGCTGGGCGTGGACTTGGATGGATGCTGGCGTATACGCTGGGACGTATACGTTGATGGATGCTGGACGTCGACTTGCTTCAATTCTTGCTCCCGTTGCACCTGCTGAGCGTGCGTGTGAGGCATGTATGCTGAGCGTCGAGCGTATATGCTGGTGAATGTTGGGCGTACACGCCGGGCGTATACGCCAAAGGATGTCCACTTGCTTCAATCTTTGCTCTTCGGTGTAATCTTCATGCTGTCATTAGAGATTTTGTCATCGAGCGTGTGCATCTGCCGTACCTGGGCGTGTACGCCGAAGAGCTGGGCATATACGCTGGAGTGCCGGGCGTATACGCTGGACGTATACGCTAGAGTGCTGGGCGTATACGCTGTATGTGTGATCTTGGCACATACGCTGGAGTGTATACGCTGGCACCATGTACTTAGCAAAAACTAAGTGTTGCGATCATACAGCCGGTGTCGTTCGTGAGTTCCAGGGTCCTGTTTGGTGTTGGGCAAGTACTAAGCTCCGAATTTTGTGGTGTTTCATTGGACCCTCTTTGTTGACGCTTGGAGGAATCGACCCGAGAAGTGTCAACAAAGAAAAGCAAAACACCACAAGCAACTTGATGAAGATCTTGTCTGCCGCCACTAGACGAGACATCATCGCACTATGTGCAGTAGTACATGGGATTGGGATAATGAAGTTTGTAACTGTTGGGAAGATAGAGATCGTGGGGATTGGTGACCGCCCACGGGATTTGCTGTGGACAAGGGATGTTGCGGTATGCGGTATGCTGATCCTTGTCAATGGCCAGGTTTTAACAGACTCGGAGTGCAGACATGCGATGTGCGTTCTTTGACGGAACAAGGCTCTTGGTTATTCTTCAAGAGAACTTGTTGGCGAGGCCAAAGCCACGGGAGGATGTGTTACATTCCTTGGGAGAGCAGGGCCCATGCTTAGTGTTCAAGGGAAACTTGCTGGTGGAGCCAAAGCCATGTAACTGGATGTTTTTTTTTTGAGTGCTTTGGACATGAGTACTGAGTTTTGAGACAACTACCTTCCCGCCTGGGGCTTGTATGGGAAGTGCCAGAGGTTTTTTTTTGTGCTGTAAAACTTTGCTTTGCTTGTGTACTCATGCGCAAGTGCTGTGCGGCGTGTTGCGGCTGCTTGAAAGCGGTACAGTGTTTTAAGTGTACTGGGTGCATCAAGGAGATGTCAGGATAAAGTGTGTCGGTGGATGGATAGGGGAATTTTATCAGCGAATGGGGATGTACTAGTGAACGGTTTGATTCAGTCTTGCCATGTATGGCGCAAATAATGTCTTATCTTGCTGCTCATGATGAAGTGCTTTCTTGTGCGAAACCTCTGGGTGTCATCCTGCAAACAAAACGCCAAGGAGACAAGAAAACCATGAGTGAATAGACGAGCTTAGACTTACATGGCGGCTGACGACATAGAGATGTTGAAGGATGGCAGGAACTATATGTAGATGACAGCAGTATTGATGATGAGCGATGCAGTGAAGCTGATGGATGATCGTGGCGGTGGATTGACGTGCTGGATGTGAACTTGCCAATTTATAGTCTTGGCAGACTGTTATGGGTTAGTTTTATGTCATAACCCGTTGGACGTTGCCTGTTTAGTGTCGTGGTAGACGTTACATTGCCAGTTTTGAGTCTTAGCGGACCATGAAGAGGCGAGCTAGTTTATAGTCTTAGCGGACTCAGATGGCTGAGACGGTGGCAGTTTACTATCGTGCTAGACGGATGCTAGTTTACCGTCATGACGGACACCGTGGTATCAGTTTGAAGTCATAATCCAGGACTATTCTGTGGTATCAGTTTAGAGTCATAATCCAAGACTTATCTGTGGTATCAGTTTATAGTCATGATTCCAGGACTAGCGCGTACCTGAGTTTGAATTCATGTATAGAATGGTTTTAGGAATACGTGATTGGTTGGATTTGCAAATTCTTTTCCGTCCATGTCAGCTAGCTTGAATGCTTCGTTGTCGAATGCTTTGATGACCAGATAAGGCCCTTCCCAGTTGACTGAGAA
>MNCI01013629.1:824943-890363 GCA_015680685.1 Gnetum montanum
TCCGATCAAGAAAGGAGACCTGGTTCTCAAGGCTGTGCGTGAACCAGTAGGCAAGTTCTCTGCAAACTGGGAAGGCCCTTTCTTGGTGATCGACGCATACGGCAACAGAGCGTTCAAATTGGCAGATGTCAACGACGACGAGTTAGCAAATCCTGTGAATCATGTGTACTTAAAGCAGTATTTCATCTAGCAGCATCTACAGTGTTGACAGCAGGTATGGCAGTAGTCGTCCGCTACGACGTAAAACTGGCACTGATCGTCCGCTATGACGTAAAACTGGCACTGCTCGTCCGCTACAACGTAAAACTGGCACTGATCGTCCGCTACGACGTAAAACTGGCGTTGCACGTCCGCTATGACGTAAAACTGGCACTGACCGTCCGCTACGACGTAAAACTGGCATGCCTTGCACGCGTCCGCCACAACGCTAAACTAGTAAATGGTGACCATCCGCTACGACGTAAAACTGGCACTGTTGAATAGGTCCGCCAAGACGAAAAACTGGCATCCTTTGCACGTGTCCGCCACGACGCTAAACTGGCACAGGTACGTAGCTGTCTGCTGAGACGTAAAACTAGCACAGATCTGTCCTTGGGTCATGACGTAAAACTGACATCCACAGCATGGTCTGCTGAGACTGTAAACCAGCCTTCCCACCGTCCGCTACGACGTAAAACTAGCACCTCTCGGTCTGCCCGGACTTTAAACTGGGACCATGGTCTGCTGAGACTTAAAACCAGTAACGGCAGTCTACCAGGACTTAAAACTGGGGTGTACAGACCGCTACCATGTTCAAGCGAGTGTGATCATTCTTGTACAGCGGCACAGCAGACGGGGTGGGATACTGAAACAGTACAAGCATCGCCACCCCACTGGCATCCTACTGATTCCTCGGATAAGCAAAGAGGCATCTTACTGATCCCTCGGAGATGCCGCCACCGCACCCGCCGCAGTGGCGGTACCTCTGGGAGTTTAGCCTCATTAGTTGGAGCCCCGACGAAATCCTCGATGGCAACGGCCCCGGGAATCTCCGCCAATCATCCCTGTCGGACGCCGGCCTCGCAGATTCATCTGGCCGATTCCTGGTGCAGCCAGTTTGCTGCACTGTGTCTGATGTCTTTTGGCGAAGATATGTAGAGCCGAATCATCAGGATTGGCAGCTCCCCTTGTGCGCCCTGGCTCCTTCTTTACAGCTTATTTATCTAACATCAAACGGCGTTTGTTTCAAGCACCTCGCCTCTTGTTCATGAGCAATGGTGTCCTCTGCTTTCTTTCGTGGTTGCAGGTTACCTGCCTTGGAGGATGCCGTCCAAAGGTGCGTTCCATCTGAGCGGCAGAGTACAACAGCGCGTTGAAATGGTTGCTCAGGTTTGCCCGACCACTTAGCCTCGCACAATCTTACCCTTATCTCTTGTTTCCTTCCTCCCCACCACCCAATTCCCATACGCAACATCTACATACGCAAATATTTATTTTCCACACGCTAGCAGAGACATCGCAGAAAGTGATGCGTAACGCTCCTTTTGCACGCATTCCTGCTACAATTTGTAACACAGACATCTCAGATTGATGTGCTACGCTCATCTAAAAGCATTCCTGTTGACATGAATAAACGTACATTTCACATCTTCCCCGAACCTGTTTCCAGTTACATCCCTTTACCTCCTATACCCGTCAGTCTTCCTCTTTCACGTGGATAGAGCAATGCTTGAGTAGCCATGGATGACCGCTGTTCTTGCTTCTACCAATCCCGTGTTTCGCATTCTTTGTCGACGTCCTTCGGGCACGCCCTCTAACCGTCAACAAAGAGGGGCCATTGAAACACCGTGAAAATTACGAGTCGGCCTCAGGCAAAGATTCGCAATTCAGCAGAAACGCGCATCAAATTGGTTCAAAGGATGGGTTTACGCTCTATTACGCACGGCAGCGTAATGAGCATAATAAGCTTCAAGAAAGTCGTAGGCAGAATTCAGAAAAGCACAACAGGTTGACATTTTTTCTTGCAGTTCATGCATAACTTGCCTTTACGCTCGCTACGCGGCAGTGCGTACCATGGCGTATGTTGTCAAGTTGTATATTGCTTATACGCTTCATTACGTGCAGCTGCGTAGTGAGCGTAAACCACGCCTTGTTTACACATTCATTATGCACAGTCGCGTAGCGAGCGTAAACCACGCATTATTTACGCTTCATCACGCGCAGCTGCGTAGCGAGCGTAAACCATGCATTATTTACGCATTCATTACGCACAGTCGCGTAGAGAGCTTATGGCTTTTACTCCAGATTACGCTCATACACGCAACGCAACGTGAATGAGCGTAATACTGCCTGAATGCAGCCTAAAGTACGCTCAGCATATGCCTACTCTTCACACGCACAACACGCAAACAAGCGTGTTGTGCGTAGTCACAGTCTGACTTAAAAGATCATGCCAGCAGAGCCCGTAATATCCGGAACCCACATCATCAAGATTGCACCTTCTCCGCGAAGTGTCGCGGCCTATAAATACCCCAGTTGAGAAAGATACAGGGGTTGGCAAAAATTCAGGTTGGCAAAAACAGAGAAGCAGAGGCATATTTCTGAGCACTAGAGCACTTAGCACTTTGGAGTAGAAATACAGAGAACAGCGCTTTGGCAATCATTGGCATCATCACCTTACAGCTGAAACGGAGTACGGTTCTTGAGCATCGGTGACAGGAGCAATCTTTCTGCTGAAAGGACTCTATCAATCAGAAACAGTTGATCGGTAGACGTCAAAGCTTGGCCCACCTTGCATCTCAGCTTAGCCCACGAGGTAGATCGAACTTCTGTTTAAACCATTTTGCTTGTTGTTCTGTGCTTGTTTCACGTCCTGTAATCGGGGATTCCCCAGTGTAATTTCTCATACGAAATATACATTTGTAAGTCAAAGCACAGATCTTGAAGCTACGTGTTTCTCTTTTGCTAGCCTCCTTTCATCGTGTTTAACATTATCGTCGTTGCAATCCGACCACATCGTTTTCCCCTTGCTTTACGGTCCCTCGAATCAGATCGCTCTCTTTTACGCACGTTGCATCGTTTTACTGACTCGAAGTCCCTGTCTGATCGACAAGACCGTTCAGGGCACCGCGGATTCATTTTTCCAGCATAGCCCTCGCGCGTGGATCCGTGGCTAAAACTGTGTACGCCGGAGTATCGGTCGGTATTTCCAGCTGCCGACGTTTTCCGTCGTTACAGTATGTATTTTAAATCAGTTTATACAGATTGTTATGAACATGGGAGCTATTGTCACCTCCTTCATTCTTTTATCGACCTTGATGTTGTCGTCATGAAAGTTTAGAGGCTTAGGAGTTGTCCCATGAGGTGAGAACATCACCGCATGGATGGAGGGTTCGTTTGGGGGTAAATCCTCGCTCATCGAAATTGATGTTAACATGCGCACTAGAGCTTCCCGATGCATTTGAGATGTTAGGACTAAGTCATACAAGCTCAGTGAAGTGTTTTTTTGTTTTAATGCTTGCGTGACTTGTGTCAAGGCGGCTGCAAAGTTTTCACTGTTGGCGGTGATTCGATCAGTGCTGATTGGATCCATTGGACCCAACAGTTTTATCTCTCGTCTTGTTAGTTTGTCAGTTTTCGGAGCTGTCGTTTCGGATGATTCATGTTTTTCAGATGACTCACCTTCATTGCCTGTGCCTGGTTGATCGTTAGATGATGACATGGGTACAGAGTTTAGGGGAGTGGGCTTAGGTGCCCCTAGAGCTAGCCATTGGTGCTCTTTCTCCAAACGTTCTCACGTAAGCCTATCTGCCAAGCGTTCTCATGTGTCACGTGGAGGTGGAGTTGACCTCGGTTTCTGGGATTACCCAGGAACCTTTACGACGTAGGGAGCTGTACGAGGCCGCGCGTACAATTGGGCAGGAGTTTGTGCAGGAGTTTGCATAGGTAGGCTGATGACATACGGGGGTGGTCTTTGCTGAGGCTGAGCCTCTGTCGTAGCAACGGCAGGTGGTACTCGGATTACAAAAGGGATGGGCCGAGCATGAGGAGTTGGTGTACCTGCGGGGTTAGCCTGAGGGATGTGCACTACGTATGGTTGTTGGCGTGTCATGGCGTTAGAGGTAGGCATGGTGGAGGGCATTCGGATTACGAACGGCCGCTGCGGGTTGTGAGGTGATTGGGGTGTAGAGTTGACGGGGGGAATTTGAACTACGAATGGTTTGTTAGATGCTTCTTGTTTGTTTTCGGGATAGACGGTGCTGATGTGGGGTGTGCGGGAGTCATCATCACAATAGATTGAGGTAATTACGTACGGTGTCTCTTTAGTGTTCAGGGGGTCTTTATACACCCCCATGGTCTGATTTTGGGGTTGTACGGGGTTAGCCCCGTCGAAGGTTATCTTACCATCATCGATCATCCTCTGGATGTCCTGCTTCAAGGTGAAGCAGTAATCCGTTCCATGCCCATTGTGTTGGTGATAGCCGCAGAAGAGATCCATCCTGAATCCTTTGGGCACGGGCGACTCATCCGGCATTGCCAAGCTTGGGTTCTGTACGAGTTGACAGAACCGGTCATGTCTTTGGATAGCCTCTGGGGACAATTGCTTATGTTGCATCAATCCAGCCTTTAAAAGTTGATCAAAGAGCTGGGATGGCTTCATCGGTAAAGGCGTGTACTGAGAGGGTTCCTTCCTCTCGAAGTTACGCGTACGGTTCGTCGGGTTTTGCGATGATGATTCCAAGGCTGTTGTAGGAGCGGGCTGATAGTAGTTAGTGGGGGGAACGGGTGGTTTATATTGATGCGTAGTGTTTGCTTGCTGCACCCCCGCTATCACTGCTACAGTTGCCTTGGCCTTTTCTTTGTCTTTCTTAGTGTGTTGATTTCTGAAAGTTTGGTACGCAGGGTCGTTGTTGTTTTGAGCAGCTTCCTCTATGTTTTTGATTTGCTCAAATGCTTGATTTAGATCACACGCATTGAGGTAATACAGTTTGGACTTGAAGAAGTCATTGACAGCCCCTTTTAGTATCGTGAGCAGATAGGTTTGAGAGATGGGGTCATGCAACTCATTGAGAGCTGCGCTCCATCTCTGAATGAACTTTTGCACCGGTTCGAGGGGTGCCTGTTTGATTTGCATGAGGCTGTCCAGTGTTGCTTTGGGTTTCAAGTTGTACTTGAACTTGGTCACAAACTGGCATAGAAGATCATCTAGGGAAAGGATGGAATTCCTGGGCAAGGCCCGGTACCAGTCAAGTGCCCTTCCTGCGAGGGACATGGGGAATGCTCGTAGTATTGAGTGGGGCCATGCCTAGAGGAGTGTGCACTCTAATCTGAACATGATGAGGTGGGCGTTGGGGTCCGTCTCTCTGTTATACTTAGTCAGCGTTGGGAGAGGGACACCCTTGGGCAAAGTCAATGGCGGGACAGAGGAACTGATAGGGTCATCATTGTAGAAATCTACTACTCTCAGCTCACCATCAACGACGGTCTTGAGGCATTTTACCTCATCTGTTAATTCTTGCATCAATTTTTTAGCATCTGCCTAATCTTGGGCGCTCGGTGAAGCTACAGGCTAGGGGAGCGGTGCTACATACCAGCTAGATTGCTGGGTCGTGGGTTGGAAAGCCGAAGGCTGGGTGATCGGCGGTTGTGCCTGTGGGTAGTTAACGGCGGGCGGTGCTAAGGCTAAGATGATAAAAGGAAAATGTTGTGGTTGTTGTTGTTGTTGCAGCTGGGGCTGTGCTTGAGGAATCATAATCGAAGGGATTGTGTGGGGTGGGATGTGCTGATGAGGAATTTGATATGATGACGCCCCCCTTACTGGCCATTGTCCCGCTACGTTGTATGCGGGGACTCCCTGTTGGGCTGGGACTGCTTGGGGAGCTGTATGTGTCTAGATATGGGGTATGAAATGAGCTAATGTAGACACGGGGATCACGTGCGACATCCCAATTATGCGAGGTGGGAATGTTGGTCCCGTACTATCATGAGGAAGCGGTGCTTGTGAGGACGGGCCCGTAGGTGTATTAGGGGTAACTGTTATAGGGAAGGTGTGAGGTTGGGGATCGCTCGGGAGCAGAATGTGCATGAGTGCTGGTGTTTCTGGTGGTGGCATCTGAACTTGGGTGAGTCTAGTGTGTTGTACGGACAGGGCTTCCCCCGTCCCAGGATGGAAGATGGGGTTCATCTGTGCTTGAGGGCTCAAGGTATGGTATGAGTCTCCCTGCTCAGATTGGGCAGCGAACTCATCTTCTTCCCTTGGCTGAGGCTCTAGTGCGGGTTGGTCCAATGACTGGCTTCTGTGCAGGAGGAGCTGGGTAAAGAGCTTCGAGAATTGTTCCGAAACGGGGATTACGTCATATGGGGAAGGGATGAACTCGTGTCCTCCCCTGTAAAAGAGTTCGAATTGTCTCTTTACTTCGATTTCAGCCCTATCCACCGCCAGGCCGACTTGTATCTTAATGCAGATGAAGTTATACTCATCTTGGGTTATAACATTGGCGGCTGGATCTCTCCCTTGTAATCTCAAAGACCGACGGGGCCCCATCGTGGATTGCCCTCCCAAGTGTGGCATGACAGACTGCTGGGCAGCCATGGTGTCTGAGATGTTAATGTCCTGGGTAGTGGCAGCAGTGGTGTTTACGGGATTCATGATGATAGGTTGCGTATCTAAACTATTTGTGTAAACGCTAAGTGTTCAACGTAGACGCTGGTCAGTGTGCAGCGTAAACGCTCAGTAGGCAGCGTAGAAACTAGTTTTCGGGCAGCGTAAACGCTAAGTATGCAGCGTGGACGCTGGTCTTCGGGCAGCGTAGACGCTAGAGTTTGCAGCGTATGCGCTAGCGTAAGCATGCAGCGTAGACGCTAGGGTATGTATGCAGTGTAGACGCTGGAAGGTTGACAGCGTAGACGCTGAGAGTTGGGGGTTTAAACAGGATAGCAAAAACACTGATGAGCATAGACGTTGAGCGTACAGTCAATTTGTTTAAGCGGAGGCCCTCCTTCTAGCGCCAATTTCTGTACCACCCGAAATCGTCGGTCCCCGGTTGGAAGGGAAAACAGAGACCGCGGGATCGCAGGACGAGCACAGATGACCCCACCTTCACCTGAGGGCGTGCTGGAATGCACGAAGGTAGGGTACCTTGGGTGGTCCGCACGCAAATCAGACAAGGATTTCCCCGAGCGCCATCGAAGTGTTATACGCTGGGTTATGTGTAAACGGAGCATAAACAGTGAAACAGACACAGACAGAGCGTAAGCGTAAAAGGGCGTAAATAGGGTCAGGCGTAAACAGCGTAAACAAATATAGGCCCAACGTAAGCGTATACAGGTGTGAACAACGTGAACAGCGTAAACAAGTGTAAAGAGCGTAAGCAAAATGTAAACAACGTAAACAGTGTGGGCGTATACGGGCGTGAACGGAGCGTGAACGTAAATAGGCGTAAACGAAGCGTGGGCCAAATTGACGTAAAACAGTGGATTATAGAGTCAAAATGTTGTGCACCAATCTAACGCAGTCGTGTAGGGACACAAGGTGGACGTAAAGCCCCGGTGGATGCAGGAATGCAGCTGGTTGGCACGGTAGGCGGAGCGCGGACTATGCTCGGCGTACAGGACTTCCAGCGTAAGCGTAAGCGTAAGGGGTTTTTGGGCTCTTATTTGCAGCGTAATTGCTCTGGGTCTGCTCAGGTGAATTTTTTCTGACCTGGAATTTACGGAAGACTGGGCTATTTATAGGGGTAGGGTTACCAGGAAAATCGGACTGGGAGACACGTGGCATATAGACTGGGCATTTACAATTTAGAAACATGGTATACGCTAGGCGTATACGCTACAACAGGCCGGCGTATACGCTGGGCGTGGACTTGGATGGATGCTGGCGTATACACTGGGGCGTATACGCTGATGGATGCTGGACGTCGACTTGCTTCAATTCTTGCTCCCGTTGCACCTGCTGAGCATGCGTGTGAGGCGTGTATGCTGAGCGTCGGGCGTATACGCTGGGCGTATATGCTGGTGAATGTTGGGCGTACACGCTGGGCATATACGCCGAAGGATGTCCACTTGCTTCAATCCTTGCTCTTCGGTGTAATCTTCATGCTATCATTGGAGATCTTGTCGTCGAGCGTGTGCATTTGCTGTACCTGGGCATGTACGCTGAAGAGCCAGGCATATACGCTGGAGTGCCGAGCGTATATGCTGGACGTATACGCTGGAGTGCTAGGCGTATACGCTATATGTGTGATCTTGGCGCATACGCTAGAGTGTATACGCTGGCACCATGTACTTAGCAAAAACTAAGTGTTGTGATCATACAGCCGGTGTCGTTCGTGAGTTCCAGGGTCCTGTTTGGTGTCGGGCAAGTACTAAGCTCCAAATTTTGTGGTGTTTCAAAGGTAGAAATCACGTTGGATCAGTTGAAGAAAGTGAAGCAGGATCCTCTAGAACCGGTCTAGAAGTTCATCTAGCACTAGAGCGCAACCCTTAATGAAATCCATGAGCCCATCACAGAGGCCCACTTGTTGGCCATCTTTAAGGATGTAGTGAATGACTTCATCAAGTCTAAACTGTATTACCTTGCCCCTCGCACTCTTAGTCAAGCCTTTGCTCATTCTAAGAGTATACAGGATGTAGCCAAGGCAAGCAAAGACCCAGCCTATATTGCCTATAAAAACACCTTCACAAAGAAGGACAAGAGTAAGGCCCCAACAACCATAGTGGCCATTGTGGCGACCGAGGCCAAGCCCAAACCTAATAACAACGGTAACAAGAACAACAAAAAATCAACTGCACCCATAGCTAACCCCACACTCAAGCAGGGTAACGTGCCGCAACCTCCCATACCCACACCCAAGACATTTGCGCAATCCAAATCAAACTTTGAATGTAAAGATCACTCAAAGTATACCCCACTACCTATCAAGCCTTCAAAACTTCTGAAGCAGCTATTGGCAACGGGGCACATCCAACACAAGCAGATGTTGAAAGAGGGAATTAGGAGACATCAGTGCTACTACGAGATCCTTAGGAACCTCTCTTTGGCCTTGCCCAATGAGCCCCCAGTTCCTAAGGGTTTTAGGCTAGATAGGTTTTGTGACTACCACCAACAATGTGGTCACAACACAGATTACTGTCTAGGGTTTAAGGATGACATCCAAAGGATGATTGATTAAGGCAAAGTGGTGTTGGACGAAAGCAACCCAGTACACCCTAAGAATCAATCTCTGCATGTCTACACTAACCCCCTCAATTCCAACAATGCCAGTTATATTATCAACACCATCAACGTTGATAGTGATCCTAGGCCACCCCAGTAGCCATTCGTGGTCCGTGTGCCTCAGCGTAATGCACCAGCACCACTAGTGGCTGGCTGAAGCTCACAACAACCATTTGTTCTGAGAGTCCCTCCCTAAGCATCCACCCCATGCCACCTATTAGCAAAACCATGCCACCCTGCCTATTAACACCGTTAGCTCCATTTGTCATCAAGGGGCTGACTCCTTCAATAGCCCCCATCTCGCGCAAGATAACTAAACAACCTTCTCGTCCTAAAAAATGGGAAGTGCATTTCGCAGGCGAGACATCAAGGGGAAGTACCGCCCTAGGTGTTTCCAAGCCTACGTCTTCACCCCCTATGTCTACGCTCTCATCACTAAAGATGAATGTTGATATAACCATAGTCTGCACCACCCCACCAAAAAGGGTCTGAACCCAAATCTGAAACTGACCCTCCTCGGAAAATTCATCTTCTCGGATGTATAGAAGATGAAAATGGCAGTAAATAGGGGGTGGCTAGGACCTCTTGGATGCCCTCACTCAGGTCAAGCAANGGTGTTGGCTGACCTAAATTGTGATGAATAGGGGTGTTGTAGTCACCTGGACCCTTTTGGAATCTTTCCTAATGAATTCATCGTAGAAAGTTAGTTGAGATCGTTCTGGCTCTACAAGCGTAGAGGAAAGCATGACCGAATGAATTGCTTCCTCTTCCGTTGGCATGTCTTCGTTGATCAAAATCACTTTCAACATGCGAATTAGAGCCTCATGGTGTGGGACAGACATCATGATTAGGTCGTATAAGCTCAATGTAGTGTTCTTTTGTTTTATAGATTGCTTGACCTGAGTGAGGGCATCCAAGAGGTCCTAGCCACCCCCTATTTACTGCCATTTTCATCTTCTATACATCCGAGAAGATGAATTTTCCGAGGAGGGTCAGTTTCAGATTTGGGTTCAGACCCTTTTTGGTGGGGTGGTGCAGACTATGGTTATATCAACATTCATCTTTAGTGATGAGAGCGTAGACATAGGGGGTGAAGACGTAGGCTTGGAAACACCTAGGGCGGTACTTCCCCTTGATGTCTCGCCTGCGAAATGCACTTCCCATTTTTTAGGACGAGAAGGTTGTTTAGTTATCTTGCGCGAGNGGTTGTGGTGAAGGGCATGATCCACATAGACTTTGTGGTAGTGGGTCAGTTCCCCATGAACGCAATGTTCATCATGGTCGAGGAGATGCCCGAGTTTAACCTGATTTTGGGAAGATCATGGTTAGCACAACTTAGGGTTGCCTCTTCGCCCATTCATCAAGAGATCCACCTACCATACATAGGTAGGGATGTGATGATCTATGGCAATGAGATGACAATGCAAGCAATCAATAACGTAGACATGGAACAAAGCTCAGAGGTTATAACCCCTGAGAATGAAGCACCTATCACAGTACACACTAACTATCCGGTGAAAGAATCAGCTCAACAAACTGGTTCTCAAAGCGAAAATGCATGGGTTGAGTTGCCCTTCTAAGTGGGGGACAATGACGTAGATGAAGGCCCTGGCAAAATGCCTCGGCCTTATGTCTCGCCCAACCCACGATGGTTCAAGAAGTAGCTACACATAGTGTAGCAACCCCACTGCTTCCCACCCACTCGCCATCCTTTATACATTTACCACCTTTAGTTGTTTTGCATCCACCTATGTACATTAGTTACTAGTTAGCTGTCCTACTAAATTGTTAGCGTAGCATCCATTTAACATGAAATGACCTGAAATGGCCTAAAACTATGCTACATTATGGCCCAAAATGGCCTCAAACTAGTCCATGGCCTTGAATGGCCTAAAACTAGCTGGGACCTGAAATGGCCTAAAACTAAAACATAAAAGCATGAGGATTTTGCATAAAAATTAGCACGTAGACAATGCATAAGTTAGCATGGAATCGATTTATTTTTTGAAATTCTCCTCTTTATTTAGAACTTTTGTCTTTTAGACAATGTTTGCAAAAATTTTACAAAAATCCAAAATTCCAAAAAATGAAAAAATATATATATTTTTTAGTTACCAGTTCGGAAAGACCTTAAACTAGCAGTCTTAGTGTAGCTGCAAATTTACCGGTCTGGAAAGACCTTAAACTAGCAGTCTTAGCATAGTTGTGACTTTAGCAATCCAAAAAGACCTTAAACTAGCATTCCTAGTATATAGTTTTACTCTAGTTAGTAATCCGAAAAGACTTTAAACTAGCAATCTTAACCCTTTACACGTTCGCAGTCCAAAATGACACTAAACTAATAGTTTCACATTTCCGTATTAATAGTTTTACTTTTCTTATATATCACCAACTTTCTGTTTTATATACTAGTGGTTTTGCATTTTATGTCTAGGCAGTCTAAAATGACACTAAACTAGCAGCTTCACATTTGTACATTGACAGTTTTGCATTTTTTTTTAGTTTTTCATCTTCGTGTCTTAATGGCCCTCCATAACCTCGAACGAGTGAATTTTAATCTTTATATCATACTTACACATTATTGTTGCTTTACAAGTTTTCACTCTACACAATTACAGTGAACAGGTGCCTCCTAAATAGACTCTCATTTCATTTTGGCAGGTTGAGCAAAAAATGGAAATCCATCATGATCTCTCCATGCCTTTAGCTTTAGTAGGTCCACATGGCAAGCTTGCAAGAAAATTGAACCCAAACCTGATCAACTAGGAATCAACCACAGCTAGCACCATAGCATCCTTAGAAATATCCCCAGATTGGCCCGAGCATCTGGTAAAAGCCCTAGATTTAGAGGGTAGGGATGTAACTGAGGACCCTCTCGTTGAGACACCTATGACCATGTCCAAGGGGGAAGTAAAAATGTTAAAACTTAGTTCCTTCCTAAAAACACCACAAAAATTTCAGTAACACTTCCAAACAACTTGTGGGCCTTTGAAGTAGCCTCAAAAGGCCAAAAATGGAGCAAGCAAGGTCCCCTAGGGGTCCATAGATGACTACAGCAAATCTTGGCATCAAGAATCAAGGGTTTCAAGCCCAAAAAGTGCAAGTTTGGTCTCAACACTTTGGTCATGCTGCCTAGTGTATGACCAGCGTGTGTACAGCATGACCAAACTTTGGAGCCCCAAAATCATGTTCAAACAGGCCAAATTTTGGCACACAGACCCCCCTTGAGCATCACTGGAGCCCCCTGCAGCTCCCAAACTTTAGAACCTCAAAATTTGAGCTCAAAATCCCATATTTTAAGCCACTTTAAGTTAGTCATGCTGAGGTCACATTGCACAGCACGACCACAACGTGACCAAATAAAAATAGGGCAAATCAACCATTTTCAAGTAGAACTTCAATATGAATTCAACTCCTGGGAGCAAGGAAACAATTGTACATGTTCACAGGCTCTAGAAGATCAAAATTTGGGCCTCAAACATGGCATTTTAAGTTGGTCACATTGAGGTCATGTTGTGCAGCATGACCACAGCATGACCAAATCAAATGGGCCCAAAATAGTAGAAAAATGAAGTCAAATTCAGCATCAAAGCCACCTTGGAGAGCAGGCAGTAGTTGAGCATCAATAAAAAGGCATTAGCATCCAAACATTAGCCCAAAATAGGGCATAAACACTTGGTGACATTGAGGTCATGTTGGGTAGCGTGACCATAGCGTGACCAACCAAAAGTATGTTAAAATAGCCTCCAAATCAGCTCAAAATAACATGCAAAATCCTGTTGACCTCAGGCATACAGATCCACTCTGAAAATGGGTTTCACATGTCAAAAATGGGCTCAAAATGCATCATAAACATTGGACACGTTGATGGTCATGCTGGCACACTGACACCAGCGTATGCACAGTGTAAACACTTGGACACATTGGACGCTGACATGCTGGGATGCTAGACGCTAGATGCTAATGCCAAGACATGCTACAGAGATGCCAGAGCCAGATCCACGCACATTGGAGACCTTGGTAGAGAAAAAATAGCACAAATCTATAGATCTAAAGGCCAGACATCCAGATCCACTCTTGTATTTTAACATTCTTTGTACATCTTGTAGTTTCCAGCATATCAAGCTCTTATGCTAAGGATTACACATGCCACCATAAGAGATTCTGATCACGCTGCACCTTGTACATTGTAAAATTCTATACATATGGTCAAAACATAGATACTTGTCACCCGATCCACATTTCTCTCATCCCGCAATCATAGATCTTCCTCCAAATCTAGGTTCCACGCCCAAAAAATCCTATAAATACCTTGTTTTTCCATTTAATCAAGGTTGGAAATTTTGGAGGCATCAAGATCTAGAAGGTTGGAAATTCTAAAGACACAAGAGCATAGAACACTAGACACCAAACTTGGTCATGGTAAGAAACCTAGGCACACCACCCTGTATGCAGAACAAGTTTTTGGTCATGCTAGAGACCTTGGAGCTAGAAACCTACACCTTCCCAGCATGTGCAACACCTTTCACATCAGGGCTAAATGTCCACCTTGCAATCATTCTACAACTACGTTCTGATTAGTGTACTTCTTTGTAATTTTCAATCAATACAAATAGTTACATTTTTGCCAATCATATTTATAGTTTGCATTATTTTCTATTTATGTTGTTTACACCTTGTTTGCGCTTGTCCATGTTTACGTTTGCATTTGTTTACGATAACTCGGCACACTGCCATTGCGTACGCTAGGGGAAGTCCTTGTTTGATTTGTGTGTAGACCATCCAAGGCACTCTACCTTCATTTTTCCAGCTTGCCGTCACATGAAGGCAGCATCCGCTGTATCTCTCCAAGGATCTTTAGGCATTCATTTTTCTTCCAGCCTTACACTAATGATTTCAAATGGTATAGGTTTTGGCGCTAGAAGAAGGGGCACTTCTATTTGCATTCTGTTTTCCTGTCCACAGCGTCCAACATCTAGCATACAACATTCACAACTCTCCACAGCACCCACACGCTGACCACAGCATCCACATGCTGTACCCCAACATCCAGACACTGTACCCTAGCGTACACACACTCCCCTCAGCCTACAGATGCTACCCCTTGCTTACAGACTCTATCCAGAATCTTGTCCCTCGCATACACATGCTGTGCTTAGCATACACACATTGTTCCTTAGCCTCAAACACTATACCTGGTTTTTACACACTGGGCAGTTAGTCATGCTACAGTTGGTCATGCTGGATAGTTAGTCACTCTGGACAGTTGCACATGCTGTAGTCCAATCACATTGCACACGTTGCACATTACACATGTTGCACCCTCAACCCAGACCACACGTTGCACTTGTTGCCTTATTGTCTTGTCTGCACATTGCCCAATCACACATCACCATGGAGTCTTTTCATATCTCCAACACACATGCCCACGTAATCCTCACACAAGAATAGTATAACTACATCTATGTGAAGATTCAGGCCAACCTTCCCATTGACCACACAAAGAAGGAAGCAAAATGAAACTTTGAGCATATATACATGGGGGGTCATGAATTCACTCCCTCTATATATGACATCATCCTTCTTTCTGAGCCCCAACACTGACTCATCTCCCAGCTCCTTATGGAAAGAAGCCAAAACTCACAACGATCCACTGAGGAGCCCCAAAACCAAGACAAGGAAGATGACTTCGCAGCACAATCTAAACATGAGGATTTGTATTACACCCTCACTCACTGTGCCTATGTGAACCCATCATTCCATCCTTGCATGGGATAGATGGCCCCTCACCAAGTGTCAATGAGCACAAAAGCACTAGTATCTTGATAGAGATTACCCACGTCCATCTCCACCCAGTACATACCACACGTGCAAACACATGGAGCCCCTTTCATCACTTCTGCTCCACACATCCAGGGTGTCACTTCACAGTTTGTGGCTAGGCAAGGAACCATACCCCTTATTCAACAACCCACTCACTTCAACGTGCCACATCCCACAACCACAACTCTAAACGTTGCTCCACAGCAACAAATGATAACCTAACAATCTCCCCAACCAACTGATTTACCTATCGTCGAAGAGTGGGTAGAAGCTAAACAAATGATGCAAGTGTTAGCTGAAGAGGTAAAGCACCTCAAAATGACAAACACTAAACAAGTTAAAGTACTAGGCTTCTACCAAGATGATCCAATTAGCTCTTCAGTGCCACCGTTACCTTTACCCAAGGGAATCACACTCCCACAGTTAACCAAGTACAATGGGAAGAGAGACCCGAATGCTCACTTGGTAACATTCTGATCAAAGATCCTATTGCTTCAAGCTTGGCCCCACACAATCCTATGCGTGTTCGCCATGTCCCTAATGGATAGTGCCTTAGCTTGGTACTAAACCCTGCCACGTAACTACATATCCTCTCTGGAGAATCTGTTACATCAGTTTGTCACCCGGTTTAAGTACAACCTCAAGCCTAAGGCCACACTAGACACTCTGATATAGGTGAAACAAGTGCCACTAGAGCCTATGCAGAAGTTCATTCAATGATGGAGCACAACCCTTAACAAACTTCATGAGCCCATCCCTGAAACTTATTTGCTTACGATTCTGAAGGGAGTCGTGAATGACTTTGTTAAGTCAAAACTATACTACCTAAGCACTCAAACATTGAGCCAAGCCTTCACGCAAATTAAGAACATTGAACAAGTTGCACAAACTAGCAATGATCTCACCTATGTGGCTTATAAGAACCAACACATTTCCAAACAAAAGATAACAATGGAAACTGTAGCCGCAAGCACAAAAATAACAAACACCAGTACCAACCCGCCTACAACAACAAGGGCCACCCCAAGGCCCAAATTTCAGTGTAAGGATTGCTCTAAGTATACGCCGCTACCCACGCAACCCTCTAAACTATTGGAGCAACTCCTCAAAACTAGGCAAATCCAATACAAACAAGTAGCAGAGAATGACTGCCAAAGACACGATAGGAACTGTGAGCTACTAAGGAACCCCACCTTAGCAGTGTCAAACGAGCCCCCGATCCCATGACACTTCAAGTTAGATCAATTCTGTCACTACCACCAGATGTCCAGTCAAAATACCAACAACTTCCATGCCTTACAAGATGATCTTCAGACAATGATAGAATGGGGCCAACTCAACATCAACACCCTATGTCTTCCTAGCACAAATGATGCCTCCTATGTCATAAATTCCATTAGCATAGGAAGCAAGCCCAAACCTATACGGCAACCTTTCGTGATCCGTATGCCTCTCAGCAAGGCAATGATCCCCACCGCCTCCATGAGTAAGAGGCCTTCCATTGTCATCCAGGTGCCACCTCGAGCACCTGCAAAACCTTTTGTAGCCAAAGTACCACCGCAATCATCCGCCAAGACATTAAACTAGCATGATGCACCGACCACAACCACAAAGAAACCTTTCATCATCAAGGTGCCACAACAAGCTAGTTAAACACCAACAACTCCTTCTAAACTACCATTTGTCATAAAGGTTCCACCACGTGATGGCCCATCACCTACCCAGAGCCCAACCGTAGGCAACGTCTCAACCTCTTCTCCCTTAAGAGTCAACCTTGCCAACAACACAGGTAAGCCTACCAAATGGCAATAGAATAGGACAAATGAACAATGAACAACATCCACAACCAAAACAAGGGCCACATCAAGCAAGAAACAATCAAATGTTGGGGCCCCTGTCCCTAATCTCAAGCAAACTAGGCCCAAGCCCTCTACGCAAGAGGCCCATCCCTCAACCCACATGAAGGAAGCCAAAGCCAACATAACGACCAACAACATAGACTTTGTAGCTGCACTAGCCTAGGTAAAACAAATGCTCAAATAGAAGAACACAATGATGAGCTTGTATGACTTGGTCATGACTTTAGCCACTCACTGCAAAGCCTTGGCTCAAATGTTAGCATCCATTCCTATTATGGAGGACATCCCTGCAAATTAGGAATCCATCCATGCAACAATTTTGTAACACACACCACAAGGATTGGGTTCAAACAACTTACCCTTTCATGATGATGCAGTTAAAGTCAACCCCGAACGAGGGGAGGTCAGAATAGCTCCATTGTTGATTAGTGTACATGTTGGGAAATGTACCATTCACAGAGTGCACATTGATGATGGTGCGGCAACAAATGTATCTTTATACTCCATCATCAACAAACTAGGCATGGTGTACTATCCGAAATCGTTGGCGTAAGGCTGGAGGAAAACGAACGTCAAAAGATCTCCGGAGAGATACATATGACCTTACCTTCGCGTGAGGGCAAGCTAGAAAGATGAAGGCAGAGTGCCTTGGATGGTTTGCATGTAGATCAACCAAGGACTTCCTTGAGCATATGCTATGGCCTACACTTGGGTTATCATTACGAAATGTAAAATGAAGAGCGTAATAAAAATGAAACGTAAACGTGAAATATAGCATGTAAATGTACAAAGAATATATTGCAGAAACCTGCGATAAAATGGAATAATGCAAACAATGAACCAGAATAGCACAAAGGAAGGAAAAAAATGAAACTGCATTGTATTAATTGACAAAATGTGCATCGGTCAAAATGTAGTTGCAAGTCTGGATTGCAAGTCAGACGTTAAGCTCTGATGTGTAGTGTTTGCAGGTGTTGGGAATCACGTGCGTCCAGGCTTAGGATTACTAGTTTCTTTTGCTAGATTTTTGCCAACCTCATTTATGTCCATGAACAAGGTATTTATGAATTTGTCTAGGCCTGGGAGTAGGAATGAATGAGATCGATGGCTGCTAGATGAGAGAAAAACGGATCACGTGACAAGTGTACATGGGCAAACTACGTTTTGGACCGGATACACTATATCTTACAACGCAAGCTAGCTTACGCCCATGGAAGTAGCATAAGGGCTTGAGAAGCACACAAATTATGAAGCTTACAATGAGAATTTACAATGAATCCCAAGAGGGATTAACTCTAGCTTGCTTGAAACTTTATGGTCCTTTGAGCTTATTGCTGCAGGATGTCGATTTGAGTGGTTTGGCGGCTGTTTGAGGCATCTCTACTTCACTAGGGCTCCCAGCATGAGTTGATTTGGTCTTGGCATGTCCTCAGCATGCGTTTGGAGTGCTTTTATTTGGGCATGAATAGTACTCACCATGATGAATAGTGCTCAGCGTGAGCTGGGCATGAGCTAGGCGTGACCCAGGCGTAACCAAGCCAAAATGTCATGTTTTACACTCGAACTTTGATTTTTTGGAGCTTGTTAACAAGTAGAACTATTCCTATCCTTAGAAGTTGAGTTGATGCTAGAATTGTGCTTTGGCCTGCTTGTCTAGACCAACTTCTGTTTGGTCACGGTAGGCTCATGCTCCAGCGTGACCCCAACGTGACCTAGGCGTGACTTGGGCGTAAGCAGTGAAAACAGTGTATTTTTGAGCCCAAAATCAGGATTTTGAGGACTAGGAACCTAGGGTAACCATTAGTGGAGGTCATGGGGGATTCTTATGCTTAGTTTCAGCCTATTTTGACTCAGTTTCAGGGCTCCAAAAGTTGGTGACGCTGAGCCTTATGCTCCAGCGTGACCTGGGCGTAAGCAGTGGAAACAATGTATTTTCGAGCCCTAAATCAGAATTCTAAGGGCTGGGAACCTATGGTAACCATTAGTGGAGGTCATGGGGGGTCCTTGTGCTTAGTTTTAGCCTATTTTGGCTCAATTTCTGGGCTCCAAAAGTTGGTGACACTGAACCTTACGCTGTGCAGCGTAAGAAAATGTAACCAAAGTATACGTAGTGAAGACCAAGCATTTTGAGCCTGAAAATTTTGATTATGGATGCCGAAAGTTGGTGTAGTTGCCTATGGGACCCAAGGGAACCTTTCCTATTGAATCGTGAACCATCGGGGGCTGTTTTAGAGGCCTCCAAGTTTGGTCATGCTGTACTCATGCTTGGGTAGCCGCATGACTTAGCTTGAATCTTGTTTGAAAGTGCTAGGCCAAAATTTTGTGGTGTTTCACATGGCAGATGAGATCATGCCAACGAAAACCACATGTTTAAAATCCTTCAATGGATCACGTGTCATAGTTAAGGGAATAATCAACTTAGCCTTTGTGGCAGGAGAATAATTCCCCACCAACACAGACTTCACTGTCATAGAAGAGATGCCAAGTTTCAACATGATTCTTGGTAGACCTTGGTTAGACCAACAACGGGTTGTTTCCTCACTAGTACATCAAGAAATATGCCTTCCATACAGAGGTGGACAAGTCATCATACATGGCGATAACATTCCCTTTCAAGCCATCCATAACATAGACATGTTACAAGTCTTGAAAGAAGAGTCTCTTTATGGAACATCCACAGCAACAAATGCAACACCTAGAGCTAAAACGCCCGAATGAGTGGTAAAAATCGAAAGCCTCCCAGAGCAACCAAAACCTAGCACGCCTCCTAGACCACATTTAGATAGGAAACAACCACAAGATCAAGGCTCCCCTATGGATAAAAACACGTCTGATCCTTGCCCACTCTTCACCTTTGTTCGTTGTGCATATGTCACCTTCATTTTCATTGTACTAGCTTATGCATTTACATGTGGCTCGAAAAGGCCTTAAACTAGCTTATGGCCTGAAAAGGTCTTAAACTAACACACGGCCTAGTACAGCTTTAAACTACCACGCACGGCCCAAAAAGGCCCTAAACTACCACTTTTTGCATTATTTTCTATTTTGCTTGTGCATTTAGGTTTTGTTTTTAGTAGTTACTACTTGACATTATGTTCTCTAGTTTCTTCTTTTGCAGGATCACCTAGACGTACGTGCATGCCTCCACACATCATCCTGGCATCATGATGGTAACCTGATACCACATAATGTCTTGGCGTTATGATGATAAACTGACACCACAGAGCTTTGTCCAAAATGACAATAAACTAGCACTCATCCAGCATGACATTAAACTACCACACTCATCTGCCAGAGTCCACTAAGACTATAAACCAGCTTTCCTCTTCATAGTCTGCCAAGACTATAAACTAGCATGGCACCGTCTGCTATGATGATAAACTGGCAACATCCAATGGGTTATGATGTAAAACTAATCCATGATAGTCTGCCAAGACTATAAACTAGCAACATCATCACTAGCCTATGGATCTACTGCTGCATTCAACCACTTGTGCTCATCAAAACCTACTGTACGAAATTGATGTTGTTCAACATTTTGCTTGCCTAAAGCTCCACATGGTGGCTCTATTCAACCAACTACATTCAGGTCTAAAGTATTTAAGCTAACATCACTTGTGATTTTCTTATCTTCTTGGAGTTGTGTTTGTAGGATGACACTCTAAGGTATTCACACACGGATGCACTTCATCACAATGACAAGGTACCACATTGTTCCTGATGCCTGCAACCAGGTCAATCAAACCATTCACAAGTACATTTCTTACTCCCAATGCATCCCCTATCCTCCGTCCCTCAGTTACATACCATTCATCCCCAAAACTCTCGACGAGTTGTTGCTCACTGTAATTCTCTAAGCAATGGAAACACAAAATGATGCACAACACATGATGACAAGCACAAGTACAACACTAAAATAAATGCTGTTTCCAAAAAAAAAGGAAAAAAAGCAAAGAGAAAAAATCTACAACAAGACCATTGGCACTTCCCATACATGCCATAGGTGGGAAGGCAGTTGTCTTAAAGGAAACACTCATGTCTTAAACAATCATGTTACATCTCACTGTGTGGCTTTGGCAGTTGACAACGAGTTCCCTTAAACAAGGCACAAGGATCTCATTTCTCCAAGGTACGCACTTCCTCACTGCATGGCTTTGGTTGTTTACAACAGGTTCCCTTAAACACAGCATGAGGGTCCCATTTCTCCAAATAATGTACTTCCCATGTCTTGGTTCCAAGTCCACTAGATAGTGGCTGTCGTCATGGACCAACATGACTTGTTCGCATGAGAGAATCCCTCTCCCACAGTCTAAACGAAACGATCCCATGATCAACCCTTGATCCCTCCCGGTCACAACCTGCATGTACTCCTAAACACGGTGATGACATCTGGCCACTACCAATAGACAATGCTAGATGCCAAGTCAATTGTGGTGTTTTGTACTTCTTTCTCAATGCCTCTCAAGTAGATTTATTCAAGCGTCAGAAAAGTGGGGTCAATGAAAACACCACAAAAATTTCAATAAAACTTCCAAATAACTTGTGGGCCTCCAAAGCAGCCTCAAATGGCCCAAAATGGAACAAGTAAGGTCCCATAGGGGTCCACAGATGACTACAGCAAGTCTTAGTATCAAGAATGAAGGGTTTTAGGCCCAAAAAGTGCAAGTTTGATCACACACACTTTGGTCACACTACCTAGCATATGACTAGCATGTGTACAGCGTGACCAAACTTTGGAGCCCCAAAATCGTGTCCAAATAGGCTAAATTTTGGCATGCAGACCCCCCTTAAGCATCATTGGAGCCCCCTGCATCTCCCAACCTTTAGAACCTTAAAATTTAAACTCTGAATCACATATTTTGAGCAACTTTCAGTTAGTCATGCTGAGGTCACACTGCACAGCGCAACCACAATGTGACCAAATAAAAACAGGGTAAATCAACCATTTTCAAGCAGAACTTTGACATGAACTCAACTCCCAGGAGCTAGGCAACAATTGTACATGTTCATAGGCTCTAGAAGGTCAAAATTTGGGCCTCAAACATGGCATTTTCAGTTGGTCACGCTAAGGTCACGTTGTGCAGCATGACCACATCATGAACAAACCAAATGGGCCCAAAATAGCAGCAAAATGGAGTCAAATTTAGCATCCAAGCCACCCTAGAGAGTAGGTAGTAGTTGAGCATCAACAAATAGGCATCAACGTCCAAAAATCAGCCCAAAATAGGGCATAAACACTTGGTCACACTCGGTAGCATGACCACAGCATGACCAACCAAAAGTATGGTAAAACAGCCTCCAAATCATCTCAAAAGAGACGTGCAAAACCCTCTCAACCTCAGGCATGTAGATCCACTCTAAAAATGGGTCTCATAGATCAAAAATGGGCTCAAAATCCATCATGAACATTGGACACGCTGATGGTCACGCTGGCACGGTAACAACAGTGTATGCACAATGTAAACACTTGGACACGCTGGACGTTGACATGCTGGGACCCTGGATGCTAGATGATGACACCAAGACACGTTGCAAACATGCCAGAGCTAGATCCACCCATGCCAGAGGCCTTGGCAGAGCAAAAGTAGCACAGATCTGCAAATCTGGAGGCTAGACATCGACATCCACTCTTGTACTTTAACATTATTTGTACATCTTGCATTTTTCAGCGTATCAAGATCTTACGCTGTGGATTACACACACTAGCATAAGAGATCTTGATCACACTGCACCCTGTACATTGTAAAATTCTGTGCATTCGGTCAAAACATGGATACTTATCACCCGATCTGCATTTCTCTCATCCTGTAGCCATAGATCTTCCTCCAGATTTGGGTTCCATGCCCTAAAATCCTATAAATACCCCATTTTTCCATTTAATCAAGGTTGGAAATTTTGGGGGCATCAAGATCTCGAAGGTTGGCAATTCTAAACAAACAAGAGCATAGAATGCTAGACACCAAACTTGGTCATGCTGAGAAACCTAGGCACACTACCCTGTATGCAGAATAAGTTTTTGGTCACGTTGGACACCTTGGAGCCAGAAACCTACACCTTCCCAGCGTCTGCAACACCTTTCACATCGGGGCTAAATGTCTACCTTGCAATCATTCTACAACTACATTTTGACCGATGCACTTCTTTGTAATTTTCAATCAATACAAATAGTTATATTTTTGCCAATCATATTTATAGTTTGCATTATTTTCTGTTTATGTTGTTTACACCTTGTTTGCGCTTGTCCGCATTTACGTTTGCTTTTGTTTACATTTGTTTACGGTAACCCAACGCATTGCCATTGTGTATGCTAGGGGAAGTCCTTGTTTGATTTGCGTGCAGACCATCTAAGGCACTCTACCTTTGTTTTTCCAGCTTGTCCTTACATGAAGGAAGGGTCCACTATATCTCTCCAGGGATCTTTAAGCATTCGTTTTTCTTCCAGCCTTATGCCGACAATTTCAGACGGTACACTTTCTAGATTTGCAGATGCACAAAGATGTAGCCAAGATTCTGCAAGACAACATCGAAGTCTTTGCATGGTCGTACAACAATATGCCCGGTTTAGACCTGAGGCTGATACAACACAACATCGTCTTAGATCTGAGCATGAAAGTAGTCAAACAGAAGGCTCACAAGGTTAAACCAGAAATTGCATTGGCCGTGCGGGATGAAATCACCAAGCTATACCAAGCTGGTTTCATCCAGGTAGTTGATTACTCAAAATGGGTGTCCAACATTGTTGTAATTTCTAAGAAAATGAAAGGAATATGAATCTTTATAGACTTATAGGAACTGAACAAGGGAATGATCAAAGATGATTTCCACTTTCGAGCAACGATCAACTCATCAACACTACAGCTAGTCATGCTCTGTTATCCTTCATGGATGGTTTCTTCGGCCACAACCAAATTTGCATTAACCCAGAGCATCATCTAACAAAAACCTTCATGACCCTATGGGCTAACTTTTGTTACACCATGATGCCTTTTGGTTTCAAGAATGCCGAAGCAACCTACGAGTGAGCCATGACTTACATATTTAGTGACTCCAGCCTAGAAATGCTAAATGACTACGTGGATGATATAACAGTCAAGTCCAAAGAAGTCATTGATCACCCACACAATCTAGGGGTAGTCCTTAAGTGTTTTCAAATGCATGATTTTCAATTTAATCCTAAGAAGCGTGTCTTTGGGTTGAAAATCATATGCATGTTAAGGTTTGTAGTATCAGAAGATGGGATACGGGTGGACCTTGACAAGGTTAAGTTCATCGTCAACCTGGCACCTCCTACAAACCTTAAGGAATTGTGTGGTTTGCAAGGTAGGGTACAATTCATCAGAAGGTTTATAGTAAAGCTAATTGACAAGTTACACCCCATGCAACATCTTCTAAAGAAATGGGTTAACTTTGAATGGACAACTCAATTTCAACAAGCCTTCAATGACTTGAAGAAAGAGCTTTTGCACCTCCCAACTTTGCATCCACCACAGAGGGATAAGCCTTTCTTCATCTACCTTGCCACCTCTGACACATCTATTGTAGCACTATTATGTTACAAACAAGACAACGGATCTAAGTCATGCATTAATAGCATATGAGGTGAAATACAACAAGGTGGAGAGGAATTTCCTTGCCTTAGTATTTGCGTTAAAAAAGTTGAGGCATTACCTTTTTTGCAATACAATTAACATCATTTACAAAAGCAACATACTCTAGGCTATCATGAACAACTTGTATGAAAGTAGCAGGATCGCCTAATGGAAAGCAATAACCACAGAGTTCGACTTACACTATGTGAGCTAGTCATTGATGAAGGGTCAAGCTATAGCCACACAACTTACAACCTTACCCGTTGATGACCAGGAAACCATAGATCCTGAATTCCCAAATGAGCATGTTGGCACTATCAACGCCATCCCATTGCACCTGGAAGCTACTTTACACTTCAATGGCACTCAACCAGACGAGGAGGTAGTGTAGCTACCCTCATTACATTCCCATCTAGGGAAATGCACCTATTTTCCTATCATTTTGCATTCCCCTACACTAACAATATGGTAGAGTATGAGGGGCTACTCAGAGGCTTCTCAGTTGCCCAAACACTATGCATACAACACCTGGCAATTTGCAGGGATTTACAACTAGTTGTGAATTAAATCACCGAGGTATATGCCTACAAAGTTACGCACCTATAACCCTATTGCAACCTAGCAAAAGGCCTACTCAAACAGTTTGCAACTATGGATGTGCAAAACATGCCATGCAACGAGAACACCGTAGTAGACACCTTAGCCACCCTAGCACTAAATATTCCACCATGCTTGTTTTCAAGTCTGTTGACTTCGATTGTCAAATGTACTAAGCCTATCACTCAGCCAGGACACGTGGCCTTTATTAGTGCTGCAGATACCCAGGAGTGGTATGCCAATATTAAAGCCTACTTGCAACATAGAGAACCCCCAAGCAGACTGACATTCGCCTAGAGAGATGTGATCTATAAGCATGCCTGACAATATACACTCATGGGAGATGACATCCTATGCAAATGTTCCTATGATAGGATATTGCTGGCATGTGTGGGTGAGGAATAGGCATAAAAGGTGGTTAATGAAGTACATGAGGGACTGTGTGGTAGACACATAGCACATAGGGCTACGGCTATGAAAATTAGATGCCTAGGGTACTACTAGCCCCATATGGAGCATGAATGCCTGTCAAAAGTCAGGACATGTAACATGTGCTAGAGATATGCAAATCTCATACACGTCTTACCTACAGAGCTGCACACAACGTAGATCATGTGGCCTTTCCAACGATGGGGACTAGACCTCATAGGACCTATCATGCCTAAGTCCTCCATAGGGCATAGCTTCATCATCATTGCCACTAACTATTTTACTAAGTGGGTGTAAGCTATCCCCTTGAGAAAGACAACATCTCAGTATGTCTACCACTTCATCCTGGACAACATCATGACAAGGTTTGGGCTTTTGATGACTATTGTAATTGACAATGAACCACAATTCAGTAGTACGGAAACCCAAACCTTCTACAACAATTTGGGCATCAGGCAATCATTCTCCTCCCCATATTACCCACAAGAGAATGGGCAGGTAGAGGCTACAAATAAGTCCATCATCAACTTGCTGAAGAGGATGCTTAACAACAGCAAGAGGTGATGGCACGAGCAAATCCTCTATGCTCTATGGGCCTACAGGATGACATGCAAGACCAAGACAAGTAAGACTCCTTACAATCTTATTTATGTATCTAAAGTTATGTTGCCTCTTGAGTTGTGGGTACCGTCACTTTGGATGATCCTATCTGATGTTGTGAGTGAAGCCTAGAATAACGAGTCAAGAATTATTGACCTTGACTCAATAGAGGAGGAGCACGCACAAACGTTGAGCTACATAGAGCACTACAGAGCAAGCAATGGAAAAAACATCATGCAAACCCACATCAACAGCCAATAATGAAGGGAGACCTCATCCTCAAGGATTTTCATGAACATGTGAGCCAATTCTCAACCAACTGGGAAGGCCCATACATGGTCACTAAATTCTTTGAGAACAGAGCCTTCAAGCTAGCAGACATGGATGGCAACAAGTTTACAAATCTGGTGAATCATTCATATCTCAAGCTGTACTACATTTGAAGCATGAACATAATAAGCATTGTCTGCTATGACGTAAAAATGTAACAGCTCATCCGCTACGACGTAAAACTAGCAGAGCTCGTCCACTACGATGTAAAATTGGCATAGCTCGTTCACTACGATATAAAACTGGAACAGCTAGTCTACTATGACTATAAACTAACATAGCTAGTCCACTATGACTATAAACTGGTACAACCTGTCCACTATGACGTTAAACTGGCACATATGGCCTGCTGGGACCTTAAACCAGCACAGCAGTCTGCTAGGACCTTAAACTAGCACATGGTCTACCATGAACTTAAGCTAGGTTCATGGCACATCCTCAACATGCATTTGCACCAAGTACACATCAAGCAAGCATGCATAGTGCCAACATGGGATGGGACATTGCAGTTCCATAATGTAGTTCATGACGTGATGAGGACATGATCTGGAACATACGCAATGCCACCACTCCTGGCATCTTGCTAATCCCTCGGAGATGTCATATGACATCTGACTGATCCCCTAGACCTACTGTCACCACGGCCCATCGACTTGATAGTAGTTCCTTGGTTAGTTCCTGCTGCTAGAGTTCCAGCAGTATTGTGGCCCAGGCACAATATTGAAACCCTCTAGCTCCCTACCAGCATCTGAGCTCAAGCGACATTTAGCTATGTGGTAGTTGATCCTATAGATGAATTGAGACTGCATGCCTTAGGTAGGGATTCCAGAGCATCCGCACTCATAGAAACTGCCCGCTCCTTCGATGCCACTCCTCCAAGTTGATGCTTCCAAGGCCATTGCTGGCCTTCCTACTTTGGACACCATGCACTAGCAAAGATGTCCAAGAGCTTCAACAACATCTGCAACAAGCAAGGCCTTTGCCCTCGTTTTGCATCATGACTATTTCTTCTATTTTACTCTCTGTTGTGTTTGTAGGGTGTGGCCAAAGATGCGTCTCGCCACAGTAGCAAATGCTATAGCATTGCGAAGTGATTTTCTAGATTAGCTTGCCTACCTTAGAGTGCACATCTTGTCCTACCTTCTAAACTCCTTCCCTTTACCTTACTCCTTGCATCCGTAATTCCTACTCCCTTCCCTCTTTTACAAGCTTTTTTCCAATGCCTATTAAGCCCTTCTATTTGCTCAACTGCAAAGTCCATGACGTGCTTAACACAGCTCATCGCATGGGAAGCATTTATAGGCAGGTTAAAGCCCCATAAGGATACAACAAAACTCATCTTGAGAAAGAAACACCTGTCCTGCAACAAGGTTGTTTGCAAATGTAAATGGAAAAATAGCAAAAGGTGAAAGCGTAAGAGAGTGAAAGATTAGATGCACAAAAAAACGTGCCTAAAAGAAATGGCACGTAAGCCATTTCACAATCACCCTCTCCAAACGTTTTGACGAGAGGTTGAAGGTTAGGAAAAGCAAAGATGACCATGTCAATGACTCCCTCACAAGCACTCCAATGAGGAATTCTGCTAAGTTTCATCTTTATCCTTTTCCTAAACCTCCTTCCTCCCTACTTTGCCCTTTCCCCCTACAAAAACCAATGCAATACTCTTAAGCGTAGCTAAGCGACATCTTGATGATCATCAAACAACAATGTTAGCATTTTGTCTTCCATGGTGTTTCATATTCTTTATCAACATCTCTCGGGCCCATCCTCCAGATGTCAACAAAGAGGGGCCAATGAAACACCCTAAATTTTCAGGGTATCCTTGCTTCACCAGGTTGTCACAATTTAGGTAGTGTCATGTCATTTCTGCAAGAAATGGATGTTTCAAGTTTAGGCTATACAATTTGGCAAATTTTCTAGTTGGGTAATTTTTCTAGCTGATAGCCTACATAGAAGTAATGTTGAGAGTTTTTGATGGTGCTCAAAATGCATAAAAATAGTTTGTCAAGTTTTCTAGTCAAGGAGTTTTGCTACACTACGCTACACTATATAGCATAGGAGGCTTCAGGAGATAGTTGTTCAAACAGTCAACCATAAATTGTCACAAGAAAAGATGCTATGCTATGTAGCATAGCACAACATAGCAAGAGTAAGACAGAAAGGCTTGACCTACTTAGTGATTTCAAATGCACTCAGTTAGTGCATTTGACCTTTGAAAACAGTTGCTTCACTTGGCTCCAAGTTCTTCAGCAATGGCTCCTTCACCAGAAAACAACAAACTAAGCAAAAAGTAGGCCATGTTGGTTGCTACGCTACACTACACTATGTAGCATAGCATCGCGTAGCAACTCTACTAGAGCAATGAAAGGCATCTCAAAGGGTAGGATCAGCAATTCTGTAAGTTTCGCAATGCAAAAAATAAAGTTCTCAGATTGGTGACATTTTCATGACTAAGGCCAGCTGCTACGCTACGTAGTGTAGCATAGCATAGCAAGTATGCAAAAAGCAGTCAAAGGACTTCAAAGGTTTCCAACACATGTAGCAGGATGCAACATAAGTTTTTGCCTTGAACTAGTGGCTATGCTATGCTACGCTACATAGCGTAGCACAGCATAGCAAGATGCTACACCACGCCAACATGCTACGCTACAAAGCATAGCGCAGCATAGCAAGAAGTTACGCTACATCAATGCACTTCACCTGTTTGCATCGTTGGCACACATCTCCAAGTTCTAACATTATAATTACAGCATGGCAGGCTTGTAATTACAACATGGCAGGCTTGTAATTACAACATGGCAGGCTTGTCCAATGGTCATGCATGTCCATGCAACATAGACAAGTCAACACGGGCCCAGGACATGTGCCATCCAAACTGCATCTTTCACGTGCCCTTGGCCCTATAAATACCCCAATGAGCAATGCTTAAAGGGGTTGGTTGGTTGGTGAATTGGCTAGCTGGTAAGCAAAAAGTTAGCATTGTATTCTTGAGCATTGTAAACATCTTGTTGGACACTGTAAATAGTTGGCATTCTCATTTTGGCATTCTTCTCTGCTCTTTCCTGCTAGCCCCCATAGAATTTTACATTGAATCCATGTTCAAGCATATAGCTATCTTACTCTAAACATCTTGGTTACTCTCAAGATCTCTGTGTCCCTCAGCACCATGCAAACAATTGTATCCACCTTGACAGAGTGAATTCACATTCTTGAAGTAGTGAATTTTTCTAACTACATTTTAATTTGTTTTCTTACTTATCATTGCATTTTACGTCATTCTTTCCCCTTTTGTATTTAAAGATTACTTTATTCTACAAGTCCTGTTTACAAATTATTCATTTGCAAAAGGTTATATTAGCACCAACTAAGTCCCTGTCTAATTGACCAGATCATTTAGGGCACCTCGTTTCCATTTTTATCTAGCATGACCCTCACGTGGATACGGGGTTAAGACTATCACGACCGATGACCTCTCGGTGTTTTCCAACTACCGACATTTTTAGTTGCTACATACATGACATCTTTGCATGATAGAGGGACATATTTCTATGACCTTTTGAGGTCTTAAATTAGCACCTTGATCTACTATGATTTTAAATTGGTAACATGACCTACTAGGGCCTTAAATTGGTAACATGGCCCATCATGGCCTTAAAGTAGGGTATCCTGGGTAGCTCTAGCTTTTTTCATCATCTCATCATGGTATGTGGTCTATATGCATTACAATGTTATAACATGCTCTATTTTCTTAGTTTTCTTTTCCTCTTGGAGTTGTGTTTGCAAGATGAAGCCTAGATCCATTGTAAGGGTATAATTTATTACGACAACAAGTCACCACGTGACCTTGATGTGCATGATTCAGTGAGTTTGTCCCATTGTGTTAAGAGTGCTAATATCATTGCCCTCCATCTAGCACCACTACTTGAGCCCAACCCCATAGCTTGATTATGACCTTCCATACCTTGTGCAACAATGTTGACTAATGTTTGACATTCATGCATTTATCGCCATATGACAACTCTTCATTATGCTCCACTTCCAACTCCACTTGAATGTAACACATCTCATTCAATGGGAAATCATTAAGTCCATTAGACATAACACATCTTGTTCGATGGGAATTCCCCCAAGTCCATTGAGTATAATAAAAATCACTCAATGGGAAAACTAGATCTAACCGGCCTTGGCAAAGAAACCCAATGAAGGTTTTATCCCACAAAAAAGGGGGGAATGAAAATTGTCAATCTAGATGGGTAGTAAAGGCCAATGGCTCCAAACATAAGGGAGGAGCCCAATAGTTGAAGAAACCTTGGAGTAAAGTGTTGGTTCCTCAAACACTTTTGCCAAGTAAGCCACACTTCTAAACACTAACTACATAACCTTGATTATTTAACCTACTTACCAGTGCCATACTATAGCCATGGTGTCAATACTTCAAATGCATTATTAGCCTCCATGACCATCTCCTTATGACCTCATTTCCATCTCATCATTGTATCCTTACTCCATCATCATGAGCACTCTTTGACATGGTTTGACATGATTGGATCAAGTGTGGAAAGGAAATGTCAATGGTGGACCTACAGTGGTGTTTTGTATTTGTTGAGGTCAATCTCACCCATGCTAGGCATGGGGCCATGATCAACAGTATCCATGTACATATTCAATTTATCTCAATATAATTTCAATTGCAATTCCTAATTTTTGGGTGCCTGAACTGTTCACTTGAAACACGTGTGGATATGATGATTACTCCATCACAATCTTTTACACTTTTAATGGTAAAGAAAAATTCTATCATGTATCTTAGAGGGTATCATTTATTACAATAGTTCATTTCAATTATTTTTTACATAATCCTAGTCTATTGAACATTGTTCTTTATTGGATAGCCAAATGCTTCCAACAAGATTCCAAGAAATCAATGTTCTATGCACTTTTAATCTTATACAATCCAAACCATGTGACTCCAACAAAATGGCTTTCAAAACAATAGCGAAATCCAAAACCCACCACAAAAAATTTCCATGTCTATTTGCTAATCCAAATCCATAGAAAATTATTATGCTTTTCTTATTCATCTTAAACCAAAACTCAACTTTCAAAATTCAATAGATAGTCCCCTCATGATTTTAAACATAGAGAAAATTCTCATTTCTACTTTCCTAGATCCAAAATTCAACACAGAAAATAGTTCATGCATGTCTTCAACTCACTTTTGCATTAGATCGAGGATTAATGGTTACCAATGAACAAGCTGATTTGTCATTATTAGTAGGCATTATGATGGTGGTAATGGCTTAGGCAGCAACTGCAGTTATGTGAGTAATGGCTATGCAAATGGAGAGCATGGGCATTATAGTGGTGCTACAACTAACACAGGATGGTGGGATTTTTCTTTTCTAGGTAGTTTGGCTGTTATAGAGACATGGGCATTCACTACTTTTGGCCAAGCACTACTATAAAGGTTGGGAAATTGTAGGCATGCAAAAAAAATGGGGGAAGGGGGATTCTATTCTATTTCATTTTTAGGGAGCAAATCATCAGTCTCCTAGTAGCTGTCAGATATCTGACGTAAGAACAACAATGTGCTAATTCTAGGGGGAAGGAGAAAAGAGCAAACAATAGTTTCTCTCTTCTTAGGGCTACATCGAGCCTCCCTAGCATCTAGGACTAGAGCTTCTAGTCTCTTTCTCTTTCTGGCAGTGTGTGGGAGGTGGTAGATGGTGTGTACATGGTGGTAATTGTAACAAGTCAGGGTCTCAAGGAGTGGCCTATGTTGTACATGGCAGTAGTAGATGGTAGGCCTTGATAGTAGCATTAGTTGTCACATATCAATAGCACACATAGCCACAATGTCCCTCTCTCTCTTCTTCCTTCCTAGTTGACTATAGATGGCCAATGGGAAAAAAATTGTAGTGACTCTGAGCATCGTGTGGTAGTACGATATCAACTATGGGAACAAATCTCTTAGCCTCCCCTCTCATAGTAGGCAATAGTGCAAGCATGTAGCGATGGCATTACAATTGTAGGTGTAGGTGTGGGCATTGTTGGCAATGATGGACTGGTGGTCAGGGTCTTCTTGCTTGGTAGTGGTAATCATTGGTAGTGACAGACTGATGGTAGTAGCAGGGATTAGGGAAATTTTAATTTTTTTAGTTACCTAATGTAATCTTGAATTTCAAAGGTAGTTTTTCAAATTTCACAATCTTTAGTTTGATTTAGTATTTTAAAATATCACATGGTCCTCTCTAGCTAAGACTATTCTCAAGTTCTTGTATCCATATGAGAGGTGCCCTAGGAAATAGTCTCCTTAAACAAGTTTTCTTTCCTAGTGTTGGTGTGTCCAAATTTTATACATCAACAATATTATTTCTCAATGTCTCTTGGGTTAATCCTCCAAATAGTACCAAAGAGAGACCATTGAAAAACCAACCAAAATTACATTTTGTAACATTTATGACATCACCCTAAACCCAAGGCTATACCCTAAACCTAAGGCTATACTTCATTGCAAATGTAAATATTATAACCCATAAGGGGAAATTTCACATACTTTATACTTTTGGGGCAAAAAAATTTCTCATAAGTCATCAAAGACTCATTCCTTGAGTGCAATAAGTCATGTACTATCTATATTTGGGCTTGGGGGGATGGTTTAAAATGCATTTTGGAGTGCCAAAAGAGGTAATTTGATGGTTTTTATGTAGGTATAGCACTTTCTACACTAGAGATGCATGCATGGGGCGTATAGTTCACCTACCCCTAGCGTGGAAGGGTACAACCCACCTACTCTCAGCCTAGAGGGTGTAGTATTCATCATACATAGGGTGGAGTGGGGTATGACCATTCCTCCAATGTTGATTCACCTACCCCTAGTGTGGATGCAACTCACCTACCTGCAACGTGGATGCATATGTGTGTAACTCATCTACCTCTAGCATGGATGCATGGGGATGTGACTTACCTATCCTCAACATGGATGGTGTGCCCTTGTTACTATTTTTAGTAAATGGAATGACCATGGGGTATGATACATACTATATATACCCCTACCATGAAGGGGTACAACCCACCTACTCCTAGCATGGAGGATGTAGTATCCATCATACACAGCATGGAGTGGGGTATGATCATTTTCCCAAAGCTTATTCACCTACCCCTAGCATGGATGCATTAGGATGTAACTCACCTACCCCCAGCATGGATGCATGGGGGTGAAACTCACCTTCCTTCAATGTGGATGCATGGGGATGCAACTCACCAACCTCCAACATTGATGCATGAGGATGTGACTTACCTACCCCCCAGTGTGGATGCCATCTTCCTAGCATTGAAGATCTACATCTAGCATGGAAAATTTATCCCTAGCATGGAAGATCTACCTCTAGTGTGGATGGTATACCCCTATTACTATTTTTAGTAAATGGAATGACCATGGGGGTATGATATGTACTATATATGATAACCCCCCAAATTTGGGCACCCACCTAACCTAAACATGGTGGAAATTTGTAGCTAATTTGTTGTATTTTTTCAACCCAAATTATACCAATTTACATCCAATTTGTAGTAAGATTCAAGGCCTAAAACTTATAAAAATCAACCCCAAGCACCATTTACAAGTTCTACACTTTGGCATTTTTAAGCATTTGGAATTTTGGACACTGGAGAGTGTTGTGATGAAAAATCTCAATCGTAAGCAGCCTCAACCCCAAATCCCTTAGGGCCTTCATGAGGAAAATGGAATCTAGGATGCCTTGGATGGTCTAGTAGATCAATGTAATGTAATGCATTAAAAAGGTAACAATTAAAAAGATTCAAAATCAATGTAATGCATTAAAAAGGTAACAATTATCTTTGGAATTATACACAAAATGAAATCATAAACTTTATTAAATAAACAATCAACTCTTAATGCTCATTGAAGCCACAATCAACTCCATGATCCAATATCTTTGCCACTCTTAATGCTATCAAACCTTATTTATTACCACTTTAGATCTAAAACATTGGTTATTGTTGGGGTTAAGAAAATGTGAAGGATTAAGGTATCCAAAGTGCACCACTCTGGGATTTGGGGATCCTAAGGGGGTAACGTTGCACCCAAAGTTCAGAAATCCTAAGGGGAGGTAATAGGGGGGTAACAAGTTGCAAAGGTTCCACATTGGTAGGCATCAAGAAGTTGCATTTCTACTAAGGAAGCAAGAGATCTTGGATGCCAAAATACCAAGGGTGTTGAATTACAAAAGTCTAGAACCTTAACATGGTACCAAGGTTTGGTTTTTATAGGGTTATGGTCATGATTTGGACTACAAATTGGCTACAAATGGCTAACTGATTAGCTAAAAACTAACTATGAAATTATGGAAAATTAGCTACCATGTTTAAGGGGTAGGTGAGATCCACCCCATGCATCCTAGTTGTTTTCTCCCTCCACACCATTTAATCCCCTCTCTCCTAGCTGGCTAACCATCTTTTCACTAAGGGAAGAGTGTCAACATTGAATGGGATGGGTGGTCAATGCTGGGGGTGAAGGTCAACTCCTCTAGGCTAGGTCACCCTTCTTTCCACATTAGGATGTAGGTGAGTTCTACCCCACTGGTGCACCACTGCCCCTCCACCCCCACCCCCCTCCAAAAAAAACAAAATTGCACTCCTCCATGCTATCCATGAAGTCTCCTAGCTAGCTTACCCCATATAGGGTGTGTGTTAGCATAGAGAAATGGATAACCTCCATAAAACCCATCAAATTACCATTTTTGGCATTCCAAAATATATTTTTGACTTTCCCAAGCTCAAATATAGATACCAGGTGACTCTTTTCACTTGAGGAATGAGGCTTTGGTCAATTATGAAACATTTTTCAATCCCAAAAGTATGAAACATGTGAGATTTCCCCCTTATGGGTTACAACCTTCAAATTTATAATAAAATATTATCTTAGGTTTCATGGGATAGAATTACAAAGGTTTCAACATGCAAATTTGGTGGTGTGTCATTGGCCCCTCATTTTTGGTATCTAGAGGATTGACTTGATAGGAATTGACAAAGAATACAAAAAACCACTATAGGTCCACCACCAACATACCCTCTTTGCACTTGATCCAATCATGCTAAACCATGTCAAAGAGTGCTTGTGATGATGGGATTTGACTATGATGGAGGAATGATAGTGATACTCAAGGAGATGGTCATGGAAATTAACAATGCATTCTAAGTGTTGCCACCATGATTGTAGTGTGGTACTAACATATTTTGAAGTGTTTGTCAGTCAGCAAATGTGTTTAAGGAACCAACCACTTTGCTCCAAGATTTTTTCAGCTAGTGGGCTTTGAGGCTTCTCTGGCCATTTTTCTCCTTTATAAATTACTTCCCTTGGTGTTTTTTTTTTCTTGTGAGGTGAAACCTTCATTAGGTTTCATTGTTAGGACCAATTTGCATAGTTTTCCTATTAAGTGAGTTGCATTACACTTAATGAATTTGAGGGCTACCCCATTGAATGAGATGTGTTATACTTGATGGACTTAGTGGTTTTCCCACTAAATGAGTTGTGTTAAGTTCAAGTAGACTGGAGGATGGAGCATGCTGAACATATATATTATATGGCTATAGTGCATGAGTGATAAACATCAGTTAACATTGTTACTCAAGGTATGAAAGGCTATAGTTAGGCTATGGGGCTTGGCTCAAGGAGTAGTGCCACAGGAAGGGTGATGCTACAAGTACTCTTGACATAGTAGGATAAACTCACCAAATCTTGCATATCGAGGTCACGTGATGATCTGCTACTATAATGAGTTACACCCTTGTGATGGCTTTAGGCTTCATCCTATAAATGCAACTCTAATAGAATAAGAAAACCAAGCAAACAAAGCATGTTACAACATTACAATGCATATATAGACCACATGGAGAATAAAACTAAGTTACCCAGGTCACCAATGTTGCTAGCTTAAAACTATGGTGGGTTGTTGTACCAATTTAAGGCCCTGGCAGGTTATGATGTTACTCATTTTAGGCCCTAGTAGGCCATGTTGCTAGTGTAAGTTGATGACCATCAACTACATGTAATATGGTTTTAGATAGAAATGATTGATCAGATTAGCTAGGTCATTTCCATCCATGTTAGCTATACTAAATTCTTCATTACCATAGGATTTGATGACCAAGAAGGATCCTTTCCAATTGGCTGAGAATTTATCCACATGCTTGTAGAAAATCTTAAGGACTAGGTCACCTTCCCTGCTCTTATGCTAAGTTAAGTCATGGTGATGCTGCTACTTCTACCTCTCTTGATAGTGTTCAATGTAAGCAAGCACTTGCATATGTTGCTCCTCCACTAAGTCTAGGGCCACTGTCTGCAACTCCTTATTCTACTCATCATTGATGAAGTCAGTCAAGGCCACTCAAAGTGATGGCACCTACAATTCAAGATGTAAAATAACTTTAGAACCATAAACTAGGCTATAAGGGGTTACTCTAGTTTCTATGTGATAGGTTGTTCTATAGGCCCATAGCACATGGACAATTCACTCATGCCATTTATGCTTGCTATTATTGAGCATCTTCTTTAGTAAGTTGATAATGGGCCTTGTTGCTTGCCTCGACTTGTCTGTTGGCTTGAGGATAATAAGGTGAAAAGAAAGAATGCTTAATTCCTAGGTTGTGATAGATATCATTTGTTTCATTGAGGATAATAAGGTGACAAGAAAGAATTCTTAATTCCTAGGTTATGATAGATACCCTTTGTTTCATGACTAATAAATTATGGTTCATTATCTATAACTATGGTCATGGGTATGCCAAAATGGGCTACAATGCTATCTAAGATAAATTTCCAAACTTGTTCAGAACTAGTCTTCCTTAAGGGAATAACCTCAACCCACTTCATAAAGTATTTGGTTGAAGAAATGATGAAGCTATGGCCTACAAAAGACTTGGGTGTTATAGGTCAAATGATATTCAACCCCCATTGTTGAAACAACTAGGTGATCTAAGTGGTATGTAACTCCATTAGTGAAATGTGTATAAGGTTACTATGTTTTTAGCAAGTATCATAATTCTTAACCTTTTGCATGTAGTCGCTTTACATATGAGGCCAATAGTAACCTAACTACCTAATCATAGTGGCCATAGCTCTTAGTCCTATATGTCCCCCACAAAAATTATTGTGAACCTCCTTTAGGACTATTTTGGCTTTGGTTTTACTTAAGCACTTTAGTAATATACCATCATAGGAGTGTTGACATAATGTGTTATCACCTAATGATGCCATACTACTTTGATCTTTTTTGTATAATGTCCTTTTGGGTAGTAGTCAAGCCTTGTGAAGACTCACCATGCATAAGGTAAAATTTGATATCATCATATCACTCCCTAGCAAGAGTAGTATGGATGATAGCTACAAACATATCATTAGTGTTCTACATAATGGGAACAACATAGTCCATGGTTAAGGTGGGAAACTTATTAAACACATCTAGCATCACACTGAAAGATAATGTTGCAATTGTGTCAGCTATGGCATTCTCATTCCAAGGTACATGCTAGGTATCAACATCTGCAAACTATTGTAACAATTGTTTCCCTAGGTCATAATATGATTGTAAGTGTTTGGATTTACACACATAGACTTCCATTGCTTAGTTAAACACAAGTTGGAAATTACCTTTAATAACTAAGCATCTAATTCCTAGGTCATAAGCTACCATCATTTCCCTAATCAGACCCTCATACTCCACTAGGTTGTTGGTACATGGAAACTCAAAATGATAGGTGAAGGATTGGATTTGACCAGATGGAAATGTTATGGTGGTAGAAACACTATCCACATGGGAAATTGAAGCTCTATCAAAGTTCATGATTGCTTCATAGTCCTTAAGAACTTGGCTAACAATACTAATATTCTCATTAGGGAACTTAAGATCTATGGATGCTTGGTTATCAACAAGTGAAATTGTGAGTTGTATGGCTATAGCTTGACATTTCATTGAGGATTGAGAGATGTAATGAAGGTTAAACTCTATAGTTATGGCTTTTCATTAGGCTATGTGGCTACCTCATAGTTATTGGTTGTTATGGCTTTGAGCACGTTATCTTTACAAATGACATTAACTTGGCTTTTGATGAGGTAGTGTCTCCACTTCTTCAATGAGAACACTAGTGCTAGACAATACTTCTCCACTTCAATGTATCAATTTTTGTAGGTAACTAATGCATGGCTAAGATACTACACTAGCATTTTTGATCCATCTTCACATTTCTAACAAAGAAGAGAGGCAATGGATCTATCAAAGATGGCCAGGTAGATATAAAAAGTTCTACCCTCTTACAAAGAATAGACTATTGGTAGTTGTGTTAACTCTTACTTAAGGTTTTCAAATGTCTCTTAGCATTGAGCTATCCACTCATAGTGAATCACTTTCTTAAGCAAGTATTGCATGGATTGTAATTTATTCGTAAGCCTAGTGATAAACCTATGAATCAATTGCAATCTACCTTGCAATCCCTAAAGCTTCTTAAGGTTGGTAGGCACTGCTACTTTGGATATGACCTTAACCTTATCAAGATTAACACATATTGCTACTTTAGATACCAAAAAGCCAAAGCATCTTGTTGTTCTTAACACCAAAGACATACTTCTTGGGATTGAGCCTAAGCTCATATTTGAGGCATCATTTAAGCACAAGATCTAGGTCATTAGCATGGTTACTAGCCTCTTTGGACATAACAACTATGTCATCTAAGTAGTCATTAAGAAAATGTAGTATGTAATTGCTAAAGATATAAGTCATGGCTTGTTAATAGGTTGCTTCTGCATTCCTGAGGCCAAAAGGCATCATAGTATAGCAAAAAAAATTTCTAAGGGATCATGAATGTCATGCTAAGTTGATGCTTTCGGTTGATCCTAATTTGGTTATATCCTAAGAACCCATTCATAAAGAACAATAAGGAATGCCCGATCGTGGTATCAATAAGCTTATCAATACTAGGCAATAGGAAGTACTCCATAATAATTGCTTTATTTAGGTCTTAGAAATTGATGCAAATACAAATACTGCCATTTTTCTTAGGGACTATCACTATTTTTGAAACCCATTCTACGTAGTCAATAGCTCTAATGAATCCAACTTGGTAGAGATTTGAGATCTCATCATGAACTACCAAGGCCAAATCAGGTCTTATCTAATGTAATTTTTACTTAACTGGTTTAATGCTAGGGTCTAGTATGATGTTATGTTGTACTAAGCATGGGTCTAGTCTTGGCAAATCTTTATATGAACAAGAAAAGGCCTTAACGTTGCCTTGTAGGACCTTGGTGATATCTTGAGCCTATTGAGATTCTAGTGAGGAATTTAGTTTAAGGGATTTCTCCTTACCACTATGTGTTATGATAGGAACCTCAACCAGGGAGTCCTTGGTTATGTCACCTGCCTCTAAGTCAAGGATTTTGACTAGGTTTTTAGGCCAATTTAGGGGTTTCTCTATTAAGGCTATGTGGTCAACAAGACTCTTAGGCTTAAGATCTAAGCAATTAAGGTTAGTATAATGTTCTACATTACCATGAGGTCCACTTAGGCTCAAAGGTAGACTAATTAGCTCCAGGTACTCATACTTTGATCCTACATATCAACCAAAAGCATATTATGTGGCACCTAGGTAAAAATTAATAAAAAATGCATAAAATGCTATAAAATCATGCAAATATGTTCTATTCTAGTGCAAACAAGACCATCCAAGGTTATAAATAAGGTAAAAGCATGCAAAAAAATGCAATGGAGGCTTAGTAAAGGTCAAACAAAGGAAAACACAAGGAATAAGGCTATAATTAGTCAACAAGGATCATGGTTTTGCTAGTTTTATGCTTTGGCAAGCCATAATGCTATGGTGCCAAATAGTGGCCAGGGAAGGTTAAGCCCCATTGTTTGATACTAATCAAAGGCTAAACAAAGGAAAATAAAATAGAAAAAGGAATTATAAGGCTATGTAAAGGCTACAAGAAGGTTATCAATGTCAACAATGCAACATAAGGCCAAAAACAAGTTGAAATATTAAGTAAAGCATGCTACATATGGTTAAACTTGGCTAATATAGGTAAAAAAAGGTTGGGTTTTGCTAGGTTTATGCCTTAGTAGGCCATGGTTTAGGGCTGTAGGGCTATTAGATGGGTTTGGGCTTCAATTAGGGTTGTTTCTAGGCTATTTGGATCTAAGAAAAAAGAGTTTTGAGGCTTCTATGATGAGATCCCCTTGTTTCTACGCTAAGCCCTCCTTCGCCCCTATAGGGGGTAAGCTAGCATGGAAAGTTCCAAGGGACTAAGTTTTGATGAATTTTGGTTAGTTTTTGACATGCGTGTGCATTCCCAAGGTTGTTAGTGTAGTTGGGCATTATCCAAGATTGAAACTTGTCAATTCTATGGCTATTTGATGAATTTTTAAGGTTACCCCCTTGTTTCCACATTGAGGCTCCCCTCCAAGGGGTATGCCAGCATGGAAGATCATACGGGGTTAAAAAATTGATAAATTTCAATTTTGATCAATTCTGGGCATGCATGTGCATAATGCTAGACATTGCCCAAGATTGAAAATTATCAATTTGAAGGCTTTTTAATCTATTTTTAAGGTTACCCCCTTGTTTTCACACTAAATTCCCCTCCAAGGGTTAAGACAGTGTGGAAGATCCCAAGGGGTGTAAAATTGACAAATTTTGATCAATTTTGAGCATGCATGTGCATTCATCGGTTTATTGGTGCTTTTGGACATTACCCAAGATTGAAAATTTTCAATTTTAAGGCTTTTTAATTGGTTTTTAAGGTTACCTCCTTATTTCCACGTTGAGCCCTTCCTTCAGGTAGTAAGATAGTGTGGACGATCCCAAGGGGTTAAAAATTGAAAACGTTTCATTAGTTCTAAGCATGCATGTGCATTCTTGTGGTTGTCAGTGTAGCTAGACATTGCCCAAGATAAAAAATTTTCAATTTTAATGCCTTTTAATTGGTTTTTAAGGTTACCCCTTTATTTCCATGGTGAGCCCCCCTTCTAGGGGGGTACGCTAGTGTGAAAGATTTCAAGGGATTAAAAATTAACAAATTTTGATCAATTCTAGGCATGCATGTTCATTCTTGGGGTTGCTGATGCTGTTGCACATTACCCAAGATCAAAACTTGTTAATTTTAAGGTTATTTTATAATTTTTTAGGGTTACCCCTTATTTTCACATTGAGCCCCCCTTGCATGAGGTAAGCTAGCATGGAAGATTATAAGGGGTTGAAAATTGACAAATTTTGATTAGTTTTTGGCATGCATGTATATTCCTCAGGTTGCTGGTGCTATTGGACATTGCCCAGGATCAAAACCTATTAATTTTAAGGCTTTTTAATTGGTTTTTAAGGTTACCCCTTTGTTTCCATGTTGAACCCCACCCCCACCCCCTCTAGGGGGGTAAGCTAGCATGGAAGATTCCAAGGGATTAAAAATTGACAAATTTTGATCAATTCTAGGCATGCATGTGCATTCCCAGGGTTACTAGTGTTGCTAGACATTACCCAAGATCAAAAATTATTAATTTTAAGGGTTTTTAATTAGTTTCTAAGGTTACCCCCTTGTTTCCATGTTAAGCCCCCTCCAAGGAGGTAAGGTAGCATGGAAGATCCTAATGGGTTAAAAATGGATAAATTTTTATTAGTTTTGGGCATGCATGTGCATTCTCGAGGTTACTAGTATTGCTAGACATTGACCAATATCAAAAATTATCATTTTCAATGATTTTTAATTATTTTTTATGGTTACCCCCATGTTTCCATGCTCAATGCCCTCTCCAAGGGGTAAGCTAATGTGGAAGGTTTCAAAAGGTTAAAAATTAATAAATTTTGATCAATTTTGGGCATGCTTGTGCATTCCTGGGATTGCCAATGTAGCTAGACATTTCCCAAGATTGAAACTTATTAATTTTAAGGCTTCTAAATTGGTTTTTAAGGTTAATCCTCTATTTCCATGTTGAGTGCCCCACACCCCCCCACCCCCTCCAAGGGGTAACCCAACATGGAAGATTCTAAAGGGTTAAAAACTAAAAAATTTTGATTAGTTCTAGGAATGCATGTGCATTCCCAGGTTTCCCAATGCTATTGGACATTTCCAAAGATCAAAACCTGTTAATTTTAAGGTTATTTTATAGGTTTTTAGGGTTAATCCCTTGTATACACATGGAGCCCCCTTGTAGGGGGGTAAGCTAATGTGGAAGATACCAAGGGGGTTGAAAATTAACAAATTTTGATTCGTTTTTGGCATGCATGTGCATTCTTGTGGTTGCCAATGTTGCTGGATGTTATCCAAGATCTAAATTTGTTAATTCTAAGGCTTTTTAATTGGTTTTTAAGGTTATCCCCTTATTTCTATGCTAAGCTCCCCTTCTAGGGGGGCTAAGCCAGTGTGGAAGATCCCAAGGGATTAAAAACTAACCAATTTTGATTAATTTTGTTATGCATGTGCATTCCCAAGGTTGTCGATGCTACTAGAAACTACCCAAGATCAAAACTTGTTAATGTAGCGATCGAGAATGTCAGTGGCTAGAAACACCGAGAGGTTGTCAGGCTAACAGTTTTAACTCCAGATCCGTTTGAGGGCTGTGTTGGATAAAAATGGAAACAAGGTGCCCTAAATGATTTGGTCGATCAGACAGGGACTTGGTCGGTGTCACTTAACCTTTCGTAAACGTGTAATGTGGAACTGATGTTTGTTGAGATGGATACAATCGATTGTGCAACACTGGGAAGCACAAAGATCCCAAAGGTAACCAGAACGTTCAAAGTAGGCCAACTATGTTCTTGAACGTGGACTCAAAAGCCAACAATGCAAAGTGTTACAAAGGCAACAGAAAAGAGCTAACAGAATGCCAAGTGAAAATGCCAACCGCTTAATTTTTCCAACCCTTTGAATTACTAACTTGCCAACTGCTTAAATTTCCAATTTGCTAAACAACAATGTTTTCCAACTTGCCAACAACAAATGTTAACAATGCTCAAAATTACCAACCAAATTTTCCAACAACCCCAAAATTTTTCCAACCTTTTGAGAATTGCTCATTGGGGTATTTATAGTGCCAGGAGCATGCAAGAAATGAGACATAGGTGCCACATGTCCTAGACCTGCGAGATGCTGATGTGTCTATGCTGCATGGACATGCAAAGCTGATTGTGAACCTTCCATGCTGCAATCATGCTATCGAAACTGGAGATGCTGGGATCAAATATGCCAACAATGTAGATGAGGAATGAGGCATAGTGAAGTAGCGTAGCTGCATGCTACGTTGTAGTACGCTTTGTAGCATAGCATGTTGGCATAGTGTAGCAACTTGCTACGTTGTGCTATGCTATATAGCATAGCACAGCGTAGCCATCAATTTGAAGAAGAAATTTGTGTTGAAGTCAACTACATCTACTGGAAGCTTTACCATACGTTAGGTCAACTTTTGTAGCACTTGGTTTGATATGCATCTTTTTCTATGCTATGCTATGCTACATAGCGTAGTAGCTGGCTTCATTTGTGATCCATGTTGAAGTTGTGAATGCTTGCTTGGAGCTTAGGTTATGCTAATAGCTACAAATTTTGCCTTCTGTGAAGAGAAATCTGTGAACTTGTTGAACTTGCATTTGAGAGGCTCATTGCTACTTTTGAATTTTTGCTACGCTATGTAGTGTAGCACAACGTAGTAGCCAACATATCCTTCTTTTTGTTGAATCCACCACTTTCTGATGAGAAACTTTGCTAAGGACTTGAAGTTGAATAAGGTAACTAGTTTTGAAGGCCGGAGTGCTTGTTGAGTGCAATTGGAATCACTAGGTAAGCTGGGCCTTTCTATCTTACCTTTGCTATGTTGTGTTATGCTACGTAGCATAGCAGTCTGTTCTACAATAGTTTGGCCACTTGAGAAACTATCTTTTGAGGCCTACTACGCTACATAGCGTAGCATAGCATAGCAAACTTTCTCACTAGAAAATTTGCCAAACTATTTTACGCATCCTGAGCACTGTCAACAACCCCAAGCATGGTTTTTCTGATAGACTGTCAGCCAGGTGAATCACCCAAGTGGGTAGGCTAGAGAGTCCATTGGGCCTATCATCTATGGAGGTAGAAAACTTGCTAAACTGAATAGTCTAGACTTAGTGCATTCATTTCCTACCAAACTGCCATGACGTGGCACTTGTGGAAATCCCTTGCCTGAATTCCAAGACCCTAGCGAAGCAAGAGGATCTTGAAATTTTGGGATGTTTCATTGGCCCCTCTTTATCGACATCTATAGGATGGACCCGAGAGACACCGACAAAGAATATGAAACACCACAGAAGATAAGATGCCAACATCGCTCTTCAGTAATTGCCAAGATGTTGCTTAGCTATGCTTGAGAGTGTTGGATTGGTTATGTAGGGAAAGAGGAAGGGTTAAACTGAGGGGAGAACGAGGTTCAGGAAAATGGTAAAGATGAGACTTAGCAAGGTCCCTCGTTGGAATGCTTGTGAGGGAGTTTTTTGTATGGTCATCTTTGCTTTTGCTGACCTTTGACCTCTTGTTGAAATTCTTAGAGAGGGTTACTGCAAAATAGCTGATGTGCCATTTGTTTTAGGCATGCTATTTTTTTTTGCACGAGCTTTTTCCCTTTTATGCTTTTTCTTTTGTTTTTCTATCGTTTACATTTGCAAACAACCTTGTTGTAAGATAGGCATTTCTTTCCTAGGATGAATTGCGTTACATCCACATGGGGATTTAACCTACCCACAGATGCTTCCCATGTGGCAAGTTGTGTTACGCGCATCATGGACTTTGCAGTTGGGCATATGGAAGGGCTTTACAAGCATTAGAAAAATTTGTAAAAGAGGTGAGAGTGAGAATTGTGGGTGTAAGGAACAAGGTAAAGGAGATCAAGTGGAAGGAAAGGATATGCACTCTGAAGTGGCTAAGCTAGTATGGACGACCACCTTGGAATGTAGTGTCCTACCTTTGTGGAAAAATGCACCTCTAACTGACGCCCCTCCAATACGTATCCTGTAAACACCATAGAGAGCAAACCAGAAGACACAACCATGATGCAAATGAAGGAAAAGGTCTTGATTTCTTTGAACGCTTCCAAAACAATGGACGTTATTGCTGAGCAATTCAGTGTCCAAACTAGAAAGGCCAGCAATAGTTCTGGTAGCATCTGCATGGAGAGGTCAGCACCAAGGTAGCTGGGAATTGCAGTGATGCGACTGCTTAGGAATCCCAACCCAAGGCAAACATTATGTAGTTCAACTGTGAGATAGGCTATCCAATAGTTGAACATCTTTTGGGCTCAGGTGACGGTGGGGGCTAGAGGATAGCAACACTGTGGCTAGGCCACAATACTACTAGAACTCCTGTAGTAGGTGCTAACCACGAAAGCTACTGCTAGGGTGAAGGATCATGGTAGTGGTAGCTCTGGAAGGTCAGCAAGATGTCATATAACATCTTTGGAGGATCAACAAGATGCCAAGGGTAGTGGTGTTGCACATATTCTTGAGGGTGTTCTCTTAGCATCGTGAACTGTATTTGGGAACTGCAACGTCCCACCCCATGTTGGTGGTGTGCATGTTCGCTTATTTGTAGAGTTGTGATGCATGCTGAGGATGTGCCGTGAACCCATTTTAAGGTCCTAGTAGACCAAATGGTATGCTGGTTTAAGGTCTCAACAAACCGTGGTGTACAAGTTTAAGGTCCTAGTAGATCATTATGCTATTTTATCATTGTAGTGGATGATTCCTGTGCTAGTTTAAGGTCCTAGCAGATTGTTGTGCTAGTTTATCATCGTAGCGGATGGTGGATCGGCTAGTTTAACGTCATAGCGGATGTGCATTGTCATTTTTACGTCATGGTGGACATTCTATGTTAGTTTATAGTCATAGTGGACTTCCTTTGCTAGTTTTACATCATAGCAGATGAGCTGTGCCAGTTTTACATCTTAGTGGACGAGCTTTGCCAGTTTTACGTTGTAGCGGATGAGCTTTGCCAGTTTTACGTCATAGCGGACGATTGCTTACCTTTGCCAGTTTTATGTCGTAGTAGATGTTTTCTTATCTTGCTCATGCATCAGATGTAGTATGACTTGAGGTATGAATGATTTACAAGATTTGTGAACTCGTTTCCATCCATGTCTGCCAGTTTGAAGGCCCCATTTCTGTAGGATTTTGTGACTATGAACGAACCTTCCCAATTTGCTGAGAATTTGTTCACATGCTTATGGACAGCCTTGAGAACAAGGTCTCCCTTCTTTACTGACCATTGTTGGGGGTTTTAATGATGTTTCTACCATTTCCTATTCTAATATTTCTCTATGTGACCAAGTGTCTGTGTACGATCCTCCTCTATGGAGTCGAGGTCGATGATCCTCGATAATCCTCAACTCATTGTTTTGGGCTTCGCTCACGACGTTCGACAGGATCATTCGAAGTGAGGGTAACTGAAACTCAAGAGGTAACATAACTTCAGATCTATAAATAAGACTATAAGGTGTCTTACCTATCGTGGTCCTGTACGTCGTCCTGTAAGCCCACAGCACATAGAGGATTTTCTCATGCCATCGCCTCTTACTGTTCTTAAGCATTTTCTTGAGCAAGTTGATGATGGACTTGTTCATAGCTTCTTCTTATCTGTTTTCTTGTGGATAGTATGGCGAGGAGAATGACTACCTAATGCCAAGATTGCTATAGAAGGTTTTGGTTTCTGCACTACTGAACTGTGGCCCTTTGTTGGTCACAATAGTCATGGGAAGCCCAAACCTTGTCACGATGTTGTCTAAGATGAAGTAGAAAACCTGTTGGGATGTAGTCTTCCTTAGGGGAATAGCCTCCACCTACTTTGGAAAATACTCAATGGTGGTGATAATGAAGCTATGCCCTGTAGAAGACTTAGGTGTGATAGGTCCTATGATGTCTAGTCCCCATTGCTGGAAAGGCCACGTGATCTGCATTGGATGCAACTCTATTGGCAAAACGTGTATAAGATTTGCATATCTTTGACACATATCACAAGTCTTGACTTTGGCTAGGCAATCATGCTCCATGTGAGGCTAATAGTACCCTAGGCATATGATTTTTGCAGCCATAGCCCTAGGTGCTATGTGTCCACCAGACAGTCTCTCGTGTACTTCATTAATGAACTTCTACGCTTTCTCCTTGTTTACGCATGCTAGCAATATCCCATCATAGGAGCATTTGCATAAGGCATTATCTCCCATGAGCATGTATTGCTGAGCACGCTTGCAAACTCTATGGGTAGATGTTAATTTTCTTGGGGGCTCACCATGTTGTAGGTAGGCTTTAATGTTGGCGTACCACTCTTGGTGTTTGCACCGCTAACAAAGGCTATGTGTGCTGCCTAAGTAATAGGCTCTGTACACTCGGTAATCGAATATGGAAAAATTATGAACAAGTGTATTGGCACATTCAATGCTAGGATGGCCAAGGCATCTGCTGCAGTGTTTTCGTTGCACGGCATGTGTTAAACGTCCATTGTTGTGAACTTTTTAAGTAAACTTTTCACTAGGTCGCAGTAGGGCTACAAATGTGTAGCTTTATAAGTGAAGACTTCTATGATTTGATTCACGATTAGTTATGAATCCCCATGAATTGCTAGGTGTTGGATGCTTAATGCTTGGGCTACTAAGAGGTCCTTGAGTAACCCTTTGTACTCTGCCACATTTTTTATACAAAGGAACACAAAATGATAAGAAAAAGGTTGCATTTCCCCCAAGGGGAACGTAATGATGGCAGCTGCACTACCTCGTCACATGGTCGAGGTACTATCGAAATGCAAAGTAGCTTCAAGTTGTGATGGGACAGCATTGATAATGCTAACATGCTTGTCAGGGAATTCAGGATCTATGATTGCCCAATCATTGACGGGTGAGGTCATGAGTTGCATTGCTATAGCTTGACCCTTTGTCGATGATTGGCTCACATAATGAAAATCAAATTCCACTATTATGGCTTTCCACTAGGCTATCCCGCTACTTTCATATAGATTATTCATGATGGCCTGAAGTACATTGCTTTTGCAAATAATGCTAACCTTGCTACGAAATAGATAATGCCTCCATTTTTCTGATGCAAAGACTAGAGCAAGGTAGTTTCTCTCCACCTTGTTGTATCTTGCCTCATGTGCTATCAATGCATGACTTAGATAATACACTGGAATGTTAGAGCTATCATCTCATCTCTAACATAACAGTGTTGTGATAGACATGTCTGAGATGGCAAGGTAGATAAAGAAAGGCTTATCTCTTTGCGGTGGGTACACAGTTAGGAGGTGTAAAAGTGCTTTCTTTAGATTATCAAAGGCTTGTTGGCATTGCATTGTCCATTCAAAGTTAACCCCCTTTTTCATTAGATGTTGCATGGGATGTAACTTCTTAGTCAACTTTGCTATAAACCTTCTGATGAATTATACTCTACCTTGTAACCCGTGCAATTATTTAAGGTTTGTAGGGGGTACTAGAATAACGATGGCTTTGACTTTGTCAGGGTTTACCCGTATTCCAGCCTCTGATACTATAAACCCTAACATGCATCTGATTCTCACTCTGAAGACACACTTTTTTGGGTTAAGGTGTAAATTGTACATCTAGCAACACTTGAGAACTACATCTAGATCATTGGGATGATCAGTGGCCTCTTTAGATTTGATTGCTATGTCATCCATGTAATCATTCAGTGTTTCTAAGATGTAGTTGCTAAAGATGTATGTCATGGCTCTCTGGTAGGTTGCCCTGGCGTTTTTGAGCCCAAAGAGCATCATAGTATAATAGAAATTTCCCCATGGGGTCATGAAGGTTGTTGTTAACTGATGCTATGGGTTGATGCTAATTTGGTTGTAGCTAGAGAAACTATCCATAAAGGATAGCAAAGCATGACTAGCCATAGTGTCAATGAGTTGATTAATACTCAGTAGTGGAAAATCATCCTTGATCGTTTCCTTGTTCAGATCCTGGAAGTCTAGACAAATTCGTATTCCTCCCATTTTCTTAGAAACCACAATGATGTTTGACATCCACTCTGAGTAGTCAACTTCTTGGATGAAACCAGCCTAATAGAGCTTGGTGATTTCATCCCATACGGCTAGTGCGATCTTTGGTTTAACCTTGCGAGCCTTCTCCTTAATGGCTTTCATCTGTGGATCTAAGATAATGTTGTGCTGTATGAGCCTTGGATCTAAACCTGGCATGTTGTTATAAGACCACATGAATACTTTGATGTTATTCTGCAATACTTTGGCTACATCTTTGTGCATTTGCGAATCTAGGAGGGAGCTAAGAGTTAACATTTTTATTTCCCCCTGGATGTGGTCATAGGTGTCTCAATGAGAGGTTCCTTAGTTACATCCCCGACCTCTAAATCTAGGGCATGGACCAAACTTTCAGGCCAGTCTAGGGATGTTGATAAGGACGCTACAGTGCTTTCTGCATATGATCCCCAGTCTATTGACTTGGGGTCTTGCAAGCTGACTATGTGGACCTATTAAAGCTAGAGGTGAAGAAAGATCATGGTGCATTGCCATTCTTGCTCAACTTGCCACAATGAGATGAATACCTAGTCAAGGGACACCTATTTGTAGCAACAATGCATAGTAAGCATTTGTAAAGCAGCAATAAGATGTGAACAGTTGAAGTAATCATAAAGCATGATATAGAATTTGTAACTTGCCAGTTTAAGGTCGTAGCGGACCATCTTAATGCAAAAGCATAAAACTACTAGTTTAAGGTCTTTGTGGATCGCTAACGAGTTAAATTTGCTAATTAAAAGTATTAGTTTAAGTTATTTATGGATCATTAACTTGATAGAGGCTGTGGGTTAGAATTTGCTAGTTTAAGGTCTTTGCGGACTATCTGAATGCAAAAGTTTGAAGCTGCTAGTTTAAGGTCTTTGTGGATCGACTAGTTAGTTATTTTTGCGAAGGCCAATGGCTAGTTTAAAGTGAGTCGAAGGTTTCAGTTGGGCCCACCTGCCATAATGTAAGTAGTGCTGCTATGCTATGGGGGAGTGCTATGCTATACGAGATGTCCCACATTAATCGGGGAGAGAAAATGATAGGTTTCTTGTCACCATTTTCGGCTATAAATAAGGGCTTACCCCCGATAAATTTTTCATTTTCATCGTAACAGCGCAGAGCTTTCATTCAGAGCGTAGAGCGATTATGCTAACTAAGAGCAAGGCGATTTAGTATAGCGTCCAAGAAAGAATTAGCAACTAAAATGATGGCTCTGAGGAGAGAACACAAACACCTAGCACTCACCAAGATGGATGAAGTAAAGGAGACCCTAGGGCATGTGTCGTAGGCATGCATTATAGTGCAAGACGAGACCCCATAGGCCCGGTAAGTTGCTATGATATTATTTGCTTTTCTATGCTGCTACTATTACTTCTACTTTCTCTGATTTTGTTTTTGTGATTTTTTTTATGCAATCTATGTTTCCTATTATCATTTTTGTTGTTATTTTTTCCATTACACCATTGCTGTCGTCGATTCAACCATGATAGTGTACAGACGCAACGCTAAGGTTGCATGCAATGCTTCCAAGAACGTCATTGCTATGGCTGCCCTATCGCAGAAGCTTAGGCAATTCTGGAAACTTGGCATGAGAATAGCGTAGCATACGACCCTCAAGGGGGTTCGACCATGCACGTGATTTGATAGTGTAACACATGTCTATCACGACGCAATGCAAATCATTTTGTTAGGAAAAATATTTCTCGAAACTAGTGTGGTGCATTGAATTCTTTCTTATCAAAAGATTTGTGTTTATCTTTTCATTGCTCTACTAGGCTAATTCTAGTATGCTATCACCTTCGTGTTTTTTGCTATGCTACATGCATGGAGAGAGTCATGTTATACTATCTACTAACTACTAATTCTGCTACGCTATATGCAAATCCCACTCGAACATGATGTTAACATTTGCATCTTTGTTATGCAGGGTGATGATAAGGCCAATCTTAATTGTCCTAGAAATCATAGGGGTCCTGTGCTGCCTAAGAGAATTGGTGGCCAATGTTCCTCCACCCCATGCGCGTGTGGGGCAATAGGTGGTTTGGTTCGAGGAAGGTGCACACGAATTCCTACAATTTCTCCTCCAGTACTTCAGTGTGATAGTTTGGTCACACTTGTTGGAGGAGGTAGTAGCCATAGTGAAAAAAACCCTCTTGCTTGGGGCAAATCAGGGTATTCTAATATTTTTGACGGATGGAGAAATTAGGAGCAGGCAGGGAGAAGGATCTAGTGAGTGCTCAAAAAATTTGAGACATCTAGCTTGGATCTAGGAGATGCCTGAATACAATTTCTACCATCTGTACAACACTTTGTTTATTGCCTGCCACATGGGGACTTGTTTTCAAAACCCACCAAGAATCATTTACTGTGTCGGCGAGTGAGTTCTATAAACATATTCCGCTATGCTATGTAAAACTTACTACGCTAGGCAAATGTTAACAATGTGTTTTTGTTACCAAGTTTTTTATCAACAAGGATGGACTTCACGGTGACACGGATGCGTTGGCCTTGGCATGGATGGCACTATGGGAGTTTTCTTCCCCTGAGAATATGTGTGCAGGCATGATAGGCCAATGTGAGGGTGAGTACAAAACCTACCGAACCTAGTACTCCTAGCTCTACAATAGATGCAAGGAGTTTGGTTGGTTGGATAGGGATTGAAAATTCCTTAGGCCAATCATTGTTGGAGATGTATTGGTGGATCTTCCACCATTTCCATCACCGTTTAAACCTAGTAAGCTAAACAGTGAGTTCCTTGCATGTTTGAGTGTTACTCTTGTTTTCATGCTATTTTTGTTTTTATCTAATTTTTCTCTTTTTTTTCTTGTGCAAATTGCTACAGTAGTGAAGAAGTCCAAGGAGATGATGGTGATCATCTTTAGGCATCATGAGGCCAACATCTACTTCAAGTACGAGGAGGTAGATGAGACTCAACACTAGCTTTGCAGCAGGGCCTCAAAATCGTTGACCAAATACCTTTAGAATGCTGGACTCATGGATTTGTTCCTAGCCATGAACCTAAGCATCCTTGCTACTAAGATGCTAGCCCTAGCCGACTCATTTTCTGAAAAGGTAGACTGCTTCTGCACATGTGTGCACGGTGTGCTCTTGGTCCTTAAAATCAATGACCAACTATTTGCAGACATCTTCAATGTCTCTGTTGATGGTTTCCTCATGGGGGCAAAGACCAAAAAAGAGGCAAACCATCAGGAGGACATTGAGGAGTAGGTAGGGGTGGCCAAAGGACGAAAGGGGATCCTTATGGAAAAAGTGAATCTGAGAGTAGCCAAAGACATTTACCCCATCTTTCGTACCCATGCTTTCCCCAAGCTACTTTCCCAAGGAAAGATCATTGGGATTGAGCAAGCTTGGGTGATGAGGGAGGTCATGGAAGAGCAGGCCCACTACAATTAGGCTAGGCATCTCTACAAAGGCCTGCAAGCTAAAATGGTCACACTTCATAAGAAGTATGAGTCCCGTTTCAACATGCATCATGCCTTTTACATAGCTTGCTTGTGGCGTTTCGCGGAGTTCTTGGTGGTCTGTGAGAACGGAGTCTGGGTTATGCAAGATCGCAACCAGATTTCCAAACCATGGATCTGCCAAGTCTTCCAGACCACCCAAGCCCAGGATCCTCCAGAAGCAATTCGGAAGTCATTTTCCATGATGACTAAGGATCAGGTGGCCCACAACTTTCGTGGCTAGGATAGTGTGGGACAGGTTCCCTCTGCTAATATAGGTAGCATATCATAAGGGATATGCCTTATTGTTGAATTGGTGGCCACCAAGTTGTGGCGAAAGAGGCCTCATCCAGCTGAGGAAATTTCCTATATAGAAGAAGGAGAGGGGCAAACATTGTAGTTCAAGCTATGTAGGGTGCAGCCCCCCATTGGTAAATGATTTTTTTATTTTTCTTGTTTCTTCGCTTATTTGGTTAATGCTTGCTACACTATGCTACGCTAGGTAGCGTAGCATAGCGTAGTGTCAATTTTAAGTTAACATGCTAAGACTAATGCAAACTTGCTTTGTTTCTAGAGGAACAAGAAGAAGAAGAAGGCGATGAAGAGATGTCGGTCCTTGAAATGGGGGCAACTAATAAGGATGCAGGGGCCCTAGCCACAGAGGAAAGGACCTTGATCAAGAGAGAAGGAAACCCCACCACAAAGGAATGGGCTTCCATTGACAAAGAAAATGCCCCTGTTGATGAGGGGGATGTTTCGGTCAATGAGGAGGATTCCCCCACTGATGAGGAAGATGATGGTGCCTTAAAAAGAAAGGCCCTAGCGAATAAAGAGGAAGCCTATCTCAACGAGGAAGGAACCTCTGTTGATGATCCTTTCACTAAGTTCAATTCAACACTGGATGAACAGATGAACGTGGAGGGTGTTGCCATAGTTTTAAGCTAGCAAGAAGAGGATCTACGACTAGAAGTTGGTGAGTTTGACTATATTTTTGACAGTATGTCGATGGGAGACCCCCCTGATATCACCCCTGAGGGTTTGTTGGGTAGGAGCCTTTGCATTGTCGTTTGTGTTTCTCATCGACTTCATTGTAGTCCATCTTATCATAACTGATGCATTTAGTTATGTGGCAGACATCGCTATTAACACTATAGGACCTTTCTCGATCTAGCTGGAACCATGGGCCAAGACCCCTAACAAACTTATATTCATGCAAGGGGTTGCCAACAACATGATTGACCATCTCAAACAGGTCGATCCGGAAGTGGGTAAGTGAAGTGACTTTGCTAGGATTTTAGCTTACTATGCTAGACTTCCTGAGTTGCTAAACTTTGCTATGCTATTGTAACTAATGTGATTTTATGTCTGATAATAGCCTCTCACCTCAAGTGGGACCCAAAATAAGTAGTAAAGGTGGACGTTGTGCCTACATTCCCACTTGAAGTGACCGAGGTGCCTCGTCGCATATATGATGAGGCTAGTAAATGTGCATTGCACTCAGCATGCTCCTTATGGGAATGTAGGCATGTGAATGAAGACCTATGGAAACAGGTCCAGAGGCAAGAGAGAAAAATGGCCAATCTGATAGCCAAGGTGGGAGACCTCCATTCCAGGAATGAGTTCCTCCTAGCCTACGATACCAACGATGGAAATTGGTGCACGACCATCATTGATTATGTAAGATATTGGATGGCTGTGCGACACAACAATGAGGCCACCCAAGAGATAATTGAGTAGTGGATGCAGATGGAATTGTTAGCTTAGAAGAACCAAGACTAGAAGGATTATAGTGCTAGAGTTTACAAGTGGGGGTAGTCCTAGAAAAACCATAAGCACATGTATAAGCTGGAACATGCCACCTATCGTAAACAATATCAAGATGCTTCAGTGAAGTTGTTTACTCATGAAGCATTCCTAGATGCTATTGGTGCTTCTGAGGCCTATAAAAACTTCATGCAGCAGGTGATAGTCACTGAGTCACCTAAAGGAGAAGTGAATCTTCCCATAGGTGAGACTGTGACTGCCTCCTTTTCTCTGGGATTGCTAAGACGGATGGCCATCGAAAAGGAGAAAGCTGCAACAAATGCTAAACCAAGTGAAAGACATTAGGTAGATATCATAGAGGAGGAGGTCTAGCACCACCTTGGGATTGGATTGGATCACATACCACCCAAGGCAGATACAGGGCTATCTCAAGTCAGTCACTTTCTACGATGCAACAGTTTATGTTTTTCTAGCTATTATGTGTAACTCTAGCTGACTACTTCATGTTTATGGTGCATATTCCAGATGAAGAAGCAGGGCCCCTCGATGGTAAAAATGATGATGCAGAAGAAGATGATGTAGAGGGAAATGATGAAGGGGAAGATGACTTGTGACAATAGGGCTTTTGATTTTTTGTATTTTTTATGTTTTTGTAAAACTGTTGCAAACATTATCTAAGTGAAGTTTTGAATGAAAAATGAATTTTGGAAAGATCGATGCTAATCTAGTTTATGCATTTCATATGTTATCTATGCGATTAGTTTCTATGTTTTTCATTTTAGTTTTAGGCCATTTCGGGCCATGGCTAGTTTTAGGCCATTTCAGGCCATGGCTAGTTCTAGGCCATTTCAGGCCATTTCGGGCCATCGCGTAAATAGGTGTGTCAATGGTTTTAGAAAAGTAAATTAGTGTGCCTAGCATAGATGGAAGAATGTGAAGTAAATGAGTGATAAATTTATAATGGATGTTAACTGGTCAAGAAGCAGTGGGGTTGCTACGCTATGCGTAACTACTTCCTAACCCATCGCGGGTTTGGTGAGGTGTAGGACCGAGATGCTTTGCCAGGGCATTCATCAACATTGTTGTCCTTCACTTGGAAGGGGAACTCGGCCCATGCATCTTTGTTTTCTGATCCAGCATGCTAGTCTAGCTCTTTCGCTAAAACATTAGTATCTATAGAGATAGGCGCCTTGCTCTTGGAGGTTATGACCTCCAAGCCCTGTTCCATATCTACGTTATTGATCTCTTGCGTTGCCACCTCGTCACCATGGATTATCACCTCCCTTCCTGCATAGGGTAGGTGGATCTCTTGATATATGGACAAAGAGATAACCCTAAGTTGCACTAACCATGACCTCTCCAAGATCAGGTTAAACCCGGGCATTGCTTCTACCATGATTAACGTTGCATTAGTGGGGAACTAGTCCCTTGCCACAAAGTCAATGTGGACCATGCCTTTCACTACAACCCATGCCCTGTTGAACGACTTTAAGCATGACGTTGTCATGGGTTTGATATGGTTGACCAAACCTAGCTTATCCACAATAGGGAATGGGATGACGTTTGTAGCAGATCCATCATCAATGTGTACCCTTCGGATCTTATCCTGGCCAACCCGAATTTTGATGAAAAGAGGTGTTGTAGTCACCTAACCCTTTTCAGGGTCTTTCATAATGGAATCATCGCAAAACATTAATTGGGATGGCTTTGGTCCTGCAAGCACAGAAGGAAGCATAACTGAGTGGATTGCTTTTTGTTCTGCTGGCATGTTCTCGTCAATTGGGATTACTGTTAACATGTGAACCAAAGCCTCACGGTGTGCAGTCAAAGTCATAATCAGGTCATATAGCCTCAAAGTTTTGTTCTTCTACCTCAAATCCTGTTTGACCTGAGTAAGAGCATTTAACAGGTTAGGGCCACCTCCCTATTTACTACCTTTATCCTCTTCCATTCATCCAAGGAGATGAATTTCCTGAGGAGGGATAGTTTCAGCTCTGGGATTAGACCCTTTCAGGTGAGGTGGCAATGACCATGCATATGTAGCAATGTTATCTTTTGGCAATGAGGAAGTAGATGCAAAGGACGAGGACATAGGTTTAGAAGTCCCTGGAGTGATACATTCCATTAATGCCTCAGCTATCAAACATTCTTCTCATTTCTTTGGACAAGAAGACTATTGTGTTGTCTTATGCGGGGTGGGAGCTGTTGAATGACTCAGCACCCTGATGAAAAATGGTGCTAACGGTGTTAATGAATGCGATGGTGGTGCAGTTTTGCTAACAGGTGGTGTAGGGGTAGATGTTTGGGGAGGAACTATCAGGACAAACAGTTGCTGCAAAATTTGTTTAGCCGTTGGTGGCACTGGTGCACTACGCTAAGGCACATGAATCAAAAATGGCTATTGGGGTGGTTTAGGATTACTATCAATGCCGATGGTGTTGATGATGTAACCGGCGTTGTTGGCATTAAAAGGATCCATGTAGACATGCAAAGACTGATTTTCTAGATGCATTGGGTTGCTTTTATCTAAAACTAGTTTCCCTTGATCAATCTTCCTTTGGATGTCATCTTTTAATGCCATGTAGTAATCCATGTCATGACCACACTATTGATGGTAGTCACAGAACTACTCCAGTCTGAAATTCTTAGGAACTGGTGGCTCATTGGGCAAGGCCAAGGAGTGGTTCCTATGAAGTTTGCAGTACCATTGATGTTTTTTGACTCCCTCCACTGACATCTGCTTGTGTTGGATATACCCTACCACCAGTAATTGCTTCAGAAGTTTTGAAGGTTTAATGGGTAGTTGGGTATACTTGGAATAATCTTTACGCTCAAAGTTTGGCTTAGGCAGTGCAGATGCTTCGGATGTAAGTGTGGAGGGTTGAACTGCATTGCCCTGTTTGGGCGCAAGGTTAGGTGCTTCTATAGCCACTTTCTTGTTGTTCTTGTTGTTATTGGGTTTGGCTTTCTTTGTCATAGTGGCCACTGTGGCTGTTGTAGCCTTGCCCTTGTCCTTCTTTGCAAACGTGTTCTTGTATGCAACATAAGCTGAGTCTTTGCTTGCCTTGGCCATGTCTTGTATGCTCTTTGCCTGGGTGAAATCCTCACTAAGAGTCTGGGGAGCAAGATAGTATAGTTTGGACTTGATGAAGTCATTCACTGCACCCTTAAAGATAACCAGCAAATGAGCCTCCGTGATGGGCTCGTAGATCTCATTAAGGGTAGCAATCCATTGATGTATGAATTTTTGGACTAGTTCTAGTGGATCTTGCTTCACGTTCATTAGCTAGAATGCTTGATCCAGATGTGGAGATGCTTGATCTAGACATGGATAAGCTAGAATGCTTGATCCAAACATGGAGATGATGTAGATAGTTGGGGAGTTACTGGGACAGCTCCTATCTGTGATGTGGCAGGGGTAGCGATGTGATCCATAGGCAGTGCCATTGAGGTGGCCCCTATGAAAGGCACTGCTTGTGCTATCCATCACCTGATAGGTGGTGCTATTGGAGCAGCCACTGGTTGTGCTATGGGGTAGGCCGTTTGTGCGGCCAATGGGACAAACCATAGTTCTACGCTTGGTTGTATCATTTGTGGGATTTGGTACATTTGGTGGTGAATGTAGTGGGACATCTACGATGGCTGTGAAATAGGAGGAGAGGAAAATAGGGTCCACCATGTGGATGGGCCTGGGCCCACCGCTGATGGTGGGACAGGTGTAGACACAAGGACAGAAGTGAAAACTGCATGCAAATGTGAGGTAGGTATAGTGTGAATATAGGGTAGGGTAGCCGTGATAGGTGTGTGATACGATGCATGAATGGACTAGGGAATAGTTTGCGGAGGGGTAGTGGCTGAGAATGAGACAAGAGAGTAGGCATGATGATACACCAAGGGCATGGCATGGCTACTCGTTGCCAAAAAAACTATGGGTTGTGATGAGGCAGATGTGATCATAAAGGGAGCAATGGTAGAAAGTGGGTTTGTCCAGAAAGGCAGAGTAGGAGGAATGGTGGTAGGGTTAGTTTGACCCCGACCCTCAGATTAGGAGTCCAGCTCCTCTTGACCATCTTGGAATGCCTCCTCATGGTGAGACACCATGTCTCACGACTCCCTAGACCTAATGGTCTCTATCAGCTGATCTATGAGCCACTGATGCATTTGTGACAAAGGAATAGAAATGGCAGGAGTGGGAATAAATTCCCTTCCATTATAGTAAGTGAACTCGAAGGTGCATTTATCCTTGAGTTCTTGTGCATGTAAGGGTAGGTCAACTTGAACCTTAGTGCAAAGAAAGTTGTACTGCTCATATTGTTGAGATGAGCCCTCAAGTCCTCGATTTTGGATCTTGAGAGATCTGTGTGGTCCCAACACTAGGCTGGGTGGCTGCTCAGCACCTGTGATGCCTTGAACTAAGAGGGGGACCTCAATGTTAGAGGTAGTAGTTGTGGTGCTTGAGAAAACTCATTTTTGTAAAGCTGAAAGGGCTTGTAAATAAGAAAAAAAAAAGAGATCAAGCAGCTATCAGAGGCTTTCTATCCTGCAAGATTCCAAAGGAACCTTCAGAGTGACCAATCTGCACCACACGATGTGTAAACAACTACAAAAGGATATCACATTTATGCTAGTGCATGACAGGGTACAGAACATGTGCAGGACTACCATGAAACATGAAAAAGGCATCAAAAGGCCCTTCTTCTAGTGCTAGAAAACTATAGCAATTGAAAATGTCAATGGCTGGAAACACTAAGAGTTTGTCAGGCTAACAATTTTAACCCCAGATCTGTGTGAGGGTCATGCTAGATAAAAATGGAAATGGGGCACCCTGAACGGTCTGGTCGATCAGACAGGGACTTAGTCAGTGTCACTTAACCTTTCATAAACGTGTAATGCAGAACTGATGTTTATAATGTAATATAATAATTATTAAAAAAGAAGTGAAAAATAATGTAAAATGCAATGATAATAAGTAGGAACATAAAGAAAACTGGATTTAGAAAAATGCACCGCCTCAAGATTACGAATTTACTTTTTTGAGATGGATACAGTTGATTACGCAACACTGGGAAGCACAGAGATCCTAAAGGTAACCAGAACATTCAAAGTAGGCCAACTATGTTCTTGAACATGGACTCAACCGCCAACAATGCAAAGTGCTACAAAGGAAAAGAAAAAGAGCTAACAGAATGCCAACTGAAAATGCCAACTGCTTAATTTTGCCAACCCTTTGAATTGCTAACTTGCCAACTGCTTAAATTGTCAATTTGCTAAACAATAATGTTTGCCAACTTACCAACAAAAAATGTTAACAATGCTCAAAATTGCCAACCAAATTTGCCAACAACCCCAAAATTTTGCCAACCCTTTAAGCATTGCTCATCGGGGTATTTATAAGGCCAGGAGCATGTGAGAAATAAGGCCTAGATGCCACATCCCCTGGACCTACGAGATGCTGATGTGTCCATGCTGCATGGACATGCAAAGCTAATTGTGAACCTGCCATGCTGCAATCATGCTGTCGAAACTGAAGATGCTAGGATCAAATATGCCAACAATGCAAATGAGGAATGAGGCATAGTGAAGTAGCATAGCTACATGCTACACTGTGGTATGCTTTGTAGTACAGCATGTTGGCGTAGTGTAGCAACTTGCTACGCTGTGCTACGTTATGTAGCATAGCATAGCATAGCCACCAGTTTGAAGAAGAAATTTGTGTTGAAGTCAACTACATCTACTGGAAGCTTTGTCGTATGTCAGGTCAACTTTTGCAACACTTGGTTTGATATGCATGTTTTTCTATGCTACGCTACGCTACATAGCGTAGTATCTGGCTTCATTCGTGATCTGTGTTGAAGTTGTGAATGCTTACTTGGAGCTCAGGTTATGCTAACATCTACAACTTTTTCCTTCTGTGAAGAGAAATTTGTGAACTTGCTAAACTTGCATTTGAGAGGCTCATTGCTACTTTTGAATCATCGCTACGCTATGCTACGCTATGTAGTGTAGGGCAGCGTAGCAGCCAGTGTATCCTTCTTTTTGTTGAATTTGCCACTTTCTAATGAGAAACATTGCTAAGGACTTGAAGTTGAACAAGGTAACTGGTTTTGAAGGTCGGAGTGCTTGCCGAGTGCAATTGGAATCACTAGGTAACCTGGGCCTTTCTGTCTTGCCTTTGCTATGCTATGCTGCGTAGCGTAGCATAGCGTAGTAGTCTGTTCTACAATAGTTTGGTCTCCTGAGCAACTATCTTATGAGGCCTGCTACGCTACATAGCGTAGCGTAGAAACCTTCCTCACTAGAAAATCTGTTGAACTATTTTATGCATCCTGAGCACCGCCGACAACCCCAAGCATGGTTTTTCTAGTAGACTATTAGCTGGGTGAATCACCTAGGTGGGCAGGCCAGAAAGTCCATCAGGCCTATCATCTCTAGAGGTAGAAAACTTACTGAACTGAATAGTCTAGACTCAGTGCATTCATTTCTTGCCAAACTGCCATGATGCTGCACTTGTGGAAATCCCTTGCTTGAATTCCAAGACCCTGGTGTGCCGACCGAAATCGTCGGTGCGAGGTTGGAACATTATGGGCACCGAAAGATCAACGGACGAGCATAGTCGGCCCTACCTCCGCTTGAGGACGAGCTGGAGTGGACGAAGGCAGAGTGCCTTGAATGGTCTGCACGCGGATCAAACAAGGACTTCCCCGAGCACCACCGAAGTGTTATACGCTGGGTTATGGTGTAAAACAGGGCGTAAACGACGACACAGGCACAAACAGCGTAAGCGTAGAGGGGCGTAAACAACTTCGAGCGTGAACAGCGTAAACAGAAATAGGCCCAGCATAAGCGTATACGGGCGTAAACAGTGTAAACAAGTACAAAGGGCGTGAACAGATGCAAACAGCGTAAACAATGGGCGTACACGGACGCTGACGGAGCGTAAACGTTAAGCAAGCGTAAACGGAGCGTGGGCCAAATTAACGTAAAACTATAAAAGAACTTGCAATAAGCGCGAATAGTAGATTATAGAGTTAAAATGTTGTGCACTGGTCTAACGTAGTTGTGTAGGGACACAAGGCGGACGTAAAGCCCCGGTGGACGGAGGGATGCGGCCGGCTGACACGGTAGGCGGAGCGCGGACTGTGCTCAGCGTACAGGACTTCCAGTGTAAGCGTAAGCGTAAGGGGGTTTCTGCAGCGTAATTGCTCTGGGTCTACTCTGGTAAATTTTTGCGGACCTGGTAAATGCGGAAAACTGGGCTATTTATAGGGGTAGGGTTACCGGGAAAATCGGACGGGGAGACACGTGGCGTATAGACCGGGCATTACAATTTAGAAACATGGTATACGCTGGACGTATACGTTACAACAGGCCGGCGTATATGCTGGGCGTGTACGCCGGGCGTATACGCTGGGCGTATACGCTGGGCGTAGATGGATAGATGCTGGCGTATACGCTGGTGAATGTTGGGCATATACGCCGAAGGATGTCCACTTGCTTCAATCCTTGCTCTTTGGTGTAATCTTCACGTTGCCATTGGATATCTGGTCGTCGAGTGTGTGCATCTGCCGTACCTGGGCGTGTACGCTGGAGAGCTAGGCGTACACGCTGGGCGTAGACGCTGGGCGTAGACGCTGGTCGTAGATGCCGGGTGTAGACGCTGGGCGTAGACGCTAGCACACCACGGTTTAAAGTTGGGCGTATACGCTGGCACAACACTTAACCAGATGTTTCGATTTCCAAGATTGCCCTGTGTGACTTCAAATGTAGCCGAAGCCGCCTGTGGGTCATGGGGATCTGCTTCTTGTCAGACAGATGCTAAACTCAAAGATTTTTGTGGTGTTTCATTGGCCCCTCTTTGTTGACGCTTGGAGGAATCGACCCGAGAAGCGTCGACAAAGAAGCGCAAAACACCACAAGCAACTCGATAAAATCCTTGTCCCTTGCCACCTGGCCGGACCTCATCGTACCATGTTCAGTGGTGAATGGGATTGAAAGGGCGAGATTGGTAACTGGCAGGAGGGAAGGGACTGTGGGGATCGGTCGCTGCCTGAGGGATCATGCTGGGAAAGTAGGATGCTCAGGTGTACGGCATGCCGGTCCTTGTCGATAGCCATCTTTTGGCAGACTCGGAATTCAAGCATGTGATGTGCGTCCTTTGGCGGAACGGTGCCCTTGGTGGTTTTTCAGGAGAACCAGTTGTCACTACCAAAGCCACGGGGTGATGTTTTGCATTCTTTGGAGGGACAACTCCCTTCTTTGGGGCAACTGTTAGTTAAGAGCCAAAGCCATGCGATAGGATGTTTCTTGATTGCGTTTGACATGAGTACGTATTTTTAAGACCAATACCTTCCCTCCTGGGGCTTATATGGGAAGTGCCAAGGGTCTCGTTTTTTTTTTTGCTGAAATTTGTCCTTGTACTCATGCGCGAATCTTGTGTTCTGTGTGTTGCGACTGTTGTAACGTTTCGCAGTGTGCAATAGTTTGGTAGATAGATAGTGGGTTTTCGGGGAATGGAAATGTACGGGTTAACGGTTCGATTTAGTCTTGCCAGGTGGATAAATGGACATTGCCTCATCTCGCTACCTGTGATGAGTGGCACTCTCGTACGAGAACTTCCGAGCGTCATCCTGCAAACACAACTCCAAAGAGACAAGAAAACCATGAGTGAATTAATGAGTTTAGATTTAAACGGCTGCAAGGGAACAAAAATGTTGGGGCGATTCTGAGTATGAATGCGAATGTCGACGATGCTGATGAGGGATGTAATGATTCTAGTAAATGAATGTGGCTGTGGAATGAAGCGTCGAAAATGAACGTGCCAGTTTATAGTCTTAGCGGACTATCATGGGTTAGTTTTGTGTCGTAACCCATTGGACATTGCTCGTTTAGCGTCGTGGCGGATAGTATGTTGCCAGTTTTGAGTCTTAGTTGACCATACAGAGGCGAGCTAGTTTATAGTCTTAGCGGACTCTGAGGAGTCTGACGGTGCCATTTTACTGTCATGCCAAAGGGTTGCTAGTTTATCGTCATTGTGGACATTGTGGGGTATCCGTTTATTGTCATATACCAGGACAATGGTGGTTTTAGTTTTAAGTCGTAACCTAGGACTATTCTATGGTATCAGTTTATAGTCGTGATTCCAGGACTATTCTGCGGTATCAGTTTATAGTCGTGATTCCAGGGCTATTCTGTGGTATCAGTTTATAGTCGTGATTCAAGGACTATTCTGTGGTATCAGTTTAAAGTCGTGATTCCAGGACTAGCGCGTACCTGAGTTCGAATTCATGTATAGAACGGTTTTAGGAACAAGTGATTGGTTGGATTTGCAAACTCTTTTCCATCCATGTCAGCTAGTTTGAATGCCCCGTTGTCGAATGCTTTGATAACTAGGTAAGGCCCTTCCCAGTTGACTGAGAATTTATCTAGGTGTTCCCGAAAAGCTTTAAGTACGAGATCCCCTTCTTTGATCGGGCGTTTATGAATGTCATGTCGGTGTCGTTGCTGTTGTTGTTTCTGGTACCATTCGATCTGACCGAGTGTACACACGCGTTCCTCCTCCACCAAGTCCAGATCAATGATGCGTAAATCATTGTTTTGCTCATCGTCGAGGAGTCCGGAAAGCGTGATCCTTAGAGACGGTACCTGCAATTCTAAAGGTAAAACAGCTTCTGAACCGTAAACAAGACTATATGGAGTTTTACCTGTCGAGGTCCGGTGAGTGGTACGGTACGCCCATAACGCATACACCAGTTGTTCATGCCATCTTCGTTTGCTCTGGGCAAGCATCTTTTTGAGTACGGTGATGATTGTCTTATTTGTCGATTATGCCTGCCCGTTGCTCTGAGGATAGTAAGGGGACGAAAACGAGTGTTTGATCCCTAGACTATCGCAAAACGTTTTGGTCTCGGCACTACTAAATTGTGGCCCGTTGTCAGTGATAATTGTCATGGGGATGCCAAAACGGGTTACGATGTTTTCGAGGATGAAGTGGCACACCTGTTTGGAAGTCATTTTGCGAAGGGGTGCCGCCTCTACCCATTTCATAAAGTATTCAGTTGCTGTTATAATAAAGCTATGCCCGGCAGAAGATGTGGGTGTTATCGGGCCAATGAGGTCTAGTCCCCACTTCTGGAAGGGCCATGTGATTTGTGTTGTATGCAACTCGTTTGGTGGAATGTGGATGAGATTACCGTGTTTTTAACATACACTACATGTTTTGACCTTGGATTGACAGTCGTATTCCATGTGTGGCCAATAGTAGCCTAAGCGTCTTATTTTGGTTGCCATTGCCTTCGGTGCGATGTGTCCCCCGCAGATTTCGTCGTGCACTTGTTCAACAATTGTTTGGGCTTCGGTACTATTGACGCATGTCAGCAGTATGCCCTCGTAGGATCGGCGACACAATGTATCCCCTATTAAGGTGTACTGTTTAGAACGCTTGCGTACTGCATCCTTTTGCGCATTGGTCAAATGTTGTGGAGTTTCACCGTGCAGAAGGTATTCCTTTACGTCGTCGTACCATTCATTAGCGCGTGTTGTACTGACAGATGCAATTGGCAGCATGTCGAGAGTGTTGGTTATGGGCTCGGTACAACTGGTCACGGAGCTTGGTAGTGCGTGAAACATGTCAGAGGATATGTTTAAAGCCAAGGTTGCTAAGGCGTCCGCAATGGTATTGTCATTCCTAGAGATATGTTGGACATCAACATTTTCGAATTGTTT
>MNCI01013630.1:16863-47509 GCA_015680685.1 Gnetum montanum
AGCCTTATTTGGTAGCTGAGAGAGAAGAAAGAAGAGAGAGAGAGGAGAAGAAGTCTGCTACTGTCAATGCCAAGATTGCACCTTTCGTTGTTCATCTATAAGTGTGCAATTAATCTTTTCCCTTGCATAACTGCTTCAGCGCCAATCCATTCTAAGTGTTTCCTTCAGATCCAATCCATTGTTCTATGATTGCCATATGCACACACAACACAGTCTGATATTAGCAAGGATAAATGAATCATAATGCAATTAATACCTTGCTTCGGTGTAAGGTCCATCGACTGAGTTGTGCTATGGCTGATACGGATCTAAAGATATAATACTGGTGACTACCTGAGGTGTAGGGGTTAGGAGAAAAATGAAAAAATTGGACCAGGACCCCCATGACTGAGAGCCAACCTCCAATAGTGATAGAATGGAAAAAGATAAGGAATAAGAAGGATGAAGAAAAAGATACAATGGCAACGTTAATAAAATGGATGTTAAAGATGGAAATGAACAAAACAATTGGTGATTGCGGAAATGTTTAAAGGAAAGAAATTAACCGATGCACCAAATAGGAATGCTAGTGGTCCTCCCCAAAGTAGGCTCATTCCCTTAATGCCTTGACAATCCTACATTCAAAGAGTTCGTAGGCTCTAGGAATTTCATTTGGAAACAAGAGTTAAAGTCTTAACCACAAGAGTTTACCAAAAATAAAACAATGCATCCACTAAGATATGGACTACTGATACAACCGGTAATGAGGTGATAAATGGGAAAAGAAGGACAGAAAGAAGAGAATGGAATGGAATCTCAAGAACAAGGTGGTGTACAGCCCCTTGTGTGTTAATGGTTAATGTGACTTAGTAGATCCCATTCCAAATCCGGCCTTAAACAAACTACATTCATTGACTTCGCATTAATGCATTCGGCCCATCCATCCACTTGAAGTAACAAGAATGCCTTCACCAAAGAGCCACCACCATTCTGATGAAATGAAGGAGGAGAGAGTAGGAAGCAAGAAGGGCCTTAGTTAGAGGGAACATGTTTATTTTAGTTTCATAACCAATGCTTGTAGCCCAAATGATTATTTCATCTAAGGGATGTGCTTTGAATTCCCACGCTTTTTTTTTTTGCGTGAGAACCACATCATGCAAAGATTTATTATTTTTATTTGCTCAGCTTCCTGATAATGTTGCAATGTCGGAATGGTAAGAAAACTCAAGAAGAAAACATCCAAGAACCCAAGAGAATGGCTAGCACAAGTACATCAAATCCCCTTGAGGTCACACCTTTTTCAATCCTTGAGTCCTTCCTTAGTTTGAGAAATACCCAGTCACCAATTCATTGATAGTTCTTATTATTGAGAAAGATGACTGTACAGTTCCAAGTAAGAGAGACCATAGAAATTCATGGACGTATGGATGATGTGAACTCATTGCTTGTTATATCAAAAGGACCATACCTTAGTATCAACATCATAACTTAAAGGTAAAAACCAAACATTAGCAATCAATGGAATACAATTCATCCCATCTTTGAAGCACTTATTAAGTGACAAATTAAACAAAGTAATCAAACACACAAAGAAATGAAAAAGTATAAACGATGTTGTAAAACAAAAATAAGAAAATTTAAAGAAATTTGTAAAACAAAAAAAATGTGTAAAACAAAAATTTAAAAAGAAACTGAGGACCTTGAAGGATTAGCATAGGTGGCCATCTCCCCCATGACTAGATTGGAAGGGAGAGATCCAAAATAGTGATCGAGATCGTCTTCTCTCAAATGTGCTATGTGCATAGATCATTCTAGGTTCATGATAAAGGTTGGTCAGTTGCACACAGAGTAGTATTCTTCTATTGGAGTACTCATTTGGATTTTCTAATATTTTCCAACTTCCCTCGATTGTTGGTTTCAGATTAAGGGTTGGAAGTTGGCGACACTCTTGCTCCAATGCATTTATGCTTTCTTCGTGGGTGCAAGTTGGTCCCCCAGTTAGTTCCATGCATATCGGTGGGTTGCTCTCTTGATTAGCTATTAACCACTAGGTGTTCTTTGTTGTGTGGTTGCTACATACAGGAACTTTTGTATGTTAACTTCCTGGGCATACTGGTTGCATGCAAGAGATGTTGAACACTCCTGTATGCTATCACCCTCTGTATCACTGTATGTGATGCATGAAACTTTCTTCTTCTCGATCTTTCCATAAGTGTTTTCCTTAGATATTTCTAGGGAAAGATTGTGGATTCCTAGGCATGGGTTCATAGTACTCAGCCATGCCCTTCCCATTATTATTGGGAAGTCCCCCTTATCATTGTTGACTTATATCACAAGGAAATCAGCTGGGTATGACCAACCACACACAGTGGTAATGATGTCCTCCACCAATCCTAAGGGAATAGTGATAGACTGGTCAGCCAGCTCTAAGCAAATATTGCTCTTCTTTAGTGGAGGTAGGTTCCAGGCTTTATACATTTCTTGCGATATCAAGTTGACTCCAGAACCTGAGTTCAGAAAAGATTTACAAGGTTCATTCCCAGTGACTTAGAGATAGATTAAGGGATTTCTAGGGTCAGAGAGTTTCCTAGGAAGGTGGCCCATCTTTATCCAGTTAGTGATGGCATGTGTTAACATAACCATATGCGTTGAACACTGTTATTGGTTTGAAGGGAGCTTCAAAGCCTTATTTGATGGAGGAACGTTCGGAGGCTCAACCACTTGTGGTTGTGATAGCTTGTTTGGGCTGTTGGTTTTCAAGAAAGGTCTTCTCCTTGTACGGTTGTCAGAACCAATAGTGAGTTGAAGGTTTATAGTTCTCGTAGTATTGTGTTGCTGCGGTTGAGTGGGGAGTTCCCCTTGCATCGCTGGAGCAGGTGGTAGTGGAGCTATCGGTGTAAGAGTGGCAGACGGATTTGGAGGATGGTATGCATGTGGTGTGTCTCTCCCAAGAGAAGGAGTCTTATAGTACTCCCAAGCTTGGTAGTGATGTTGTGGGTCACGTGACTAATAGAGTCACTTGAAGAGATTGGCTATTACACGTAGTAGCCATATGGATTTGGTTGCCGGTAAGGTACTGTTGTCTTGGCGGTGGCATCCCCCATGACTGTGGGTATTGCCGTTGCTAGTGTTGCTCGATAGGTTGTGGCAGAGTTCCACTTGGATAATATGTTAACGGTTGGTGGAACTACCTTAGGTTACCTTCGGGATAAGGTAACCAAGGGGGTGCTTGCTTTTTGTTAAGTCTTGGGTTAAGTGCATACACCCCAGACTCTTGTAGATGTGAGATTATTGGGCAACATCCCTTAGGATGGTCATACTAACAGATCTCACATCCACCATCATTGTCTATATCTGAATCCACAACCTCTATTTTACCCTTACCTTTTTTACTTGCATGGTCCAAATCCCTCATCTTTTTCTTATCATGGTCACTACTTCGCTCCTTAGACTCCTCTATGATTTTCAAAACAGTTTCAAATCTACTATCTAAGGAGTCCCACATCTGATCTACCTTGGTTGACACTTCTATTATTAGTTTTTGAAGTGGCAAGGTTTTCCTATCACCAACTCTTCAAGTGGTGACTCATCCTCCTCCTCACAAAATCTCACTCCCGTCTTTCGGAGGGAAGGATTGCAGTTATATTCTTTTGTGCTTTCTCTCTTATGTAGCTCTCCTTCTTCCTTGGCTACTTGCTCCAACAATCTATGAATCTCATGGGACCTATGTTTAGATAATCTCCCTTGGGCATATGTTCCAAGGGTTCTCTTGGTTTCATGTCTTAGCCTATCTACGAGATGGCATAGTTGATCTCGTTGTGCATAACCATGGCCTGGGCAACAATGTAACAGTGCATAATATCGGCCCATGACATCATTCAAGGGTTCGTGATTACCCTGCTTTCATCCTTGGATCTGCTTACATNCCAAGGGTTCGTGATTACCCTGCTTTCATCCTTGGATCTGCTTACACAAGTTGGACACTTAGGAGTACATCTAATATTTATCATTAAAAGTTCTAGATTCATACTCCACCTTCTAATGGATTCTGGTTCTAAGGACTAGTACCAGCTTTCTACTTCCTTTATGAGTGTCCTTGGAAATAACTTTAACTTTTTCCACTCATTTTCAATATTCTGCAAGGCACAAGCATTGTGAAATTCCTATAAGTGGTTCTACGAATCAACGTTTTATACCCCCTCAAATCATGGGATATTATTTATGCCTAGTCTCTTGATCCGACTATCTTTTTGGTGCCTTGTAGGTATTCTAACAGCCTTCGTAATGTCTAACATGCTTTGGGTTGCAAGTAGGGGTTCATCATGGTCATTTCTCTCATGGTGTCTGTGATGTCTATGCGGTTCCCTACTTTCCCTTCTTCCATGTCATGATTCCCTAGAATGCCCTCATCCTCACTCTCGACTCTCTCGTCGAGGTCTCTCATCTTGCTTACCCTTATCCTCATGGTGAGGTTCCTTGTGACTACGTCCTGATGTGGAAGGAGAGGGTGAATGATGCAATGAAGGTGAAGAGGAAGGAGAACCATCACCATGGCGATGTTTCCTACCTTCCCTTCGGTGGTTATGACCCTGATCGTGGTGACAATCAAACTTCCCGTCTTTATCTTGTGTTTGTGTTCCCTCATTGAACACTTGGTGTTTGTGGGGGTTAGAACCAGGATTATGAATTATGGAATAAAGGTTCTGATACACTACCTCCTCACTATCGTTTGGAGGAGGAACATCATTTTGTGGAGAACCTACTAAAATAGGTTCACCACCCTTAATTGCTCTTATGACGGGTGAAGCATTATGGGGTCCTTTACCCTTCAACGATGTATGATGACTCTCCTGCCACAAGTCCCATTGACATTGTGCTTCTATGGGATGGTAGTCCCTTATGTTGTAATTGCATGCAATGTACTCAACGTATAGCTGTGACATGTTTATTCGTGCAAGGGCACAAAGGAGCATGTTGGGGCCGGCTTTGTCTGGAGGCAACACTATGTTACCCTCCAAGTCTCTCCATCGCAGTTGTTCATCTTGATGGAAGAAAAAGGTAAAGTCGGGTATATATTCATCATGATGAATATATACCACATTGAATTGTTGAGGAACTAGCGGGTTTTGGTTATGTGTGTTCTACTGCCGATTGTCTCTTGTGTTATTCCTAGGCAGTGAAGTGCTTTTATGTGAAGAAGAAGACATCTTAGTTTTGTTCAGTGTGTTGTTTACCGTTATGTTGTTTTTGGTATGATTAATCCTAAGGGTTTATTTAAGCTTCCCAATGATGTGGATGATTTCCTATGTTCTACTTAGTACACAAACAACTAAGTCCCGTCAACGATGCCAATGATGAGTGGAAAGGTACCCCTACACTCAATCATACGAATACGAGTGTTACATGTACGATCTAGTCGAACTCCAAGGACTAAGTGCTTAAGCGCCTTATGGAACACTTAAGGTTAATCAATCGTTGTCTTTCCAGACTTACTTGTATTGTCACGGTTGTATGGTTAAGTAAGTTTGAGGTATATGATTTTTATGTCTTTTATCTTTTTATCGCTTATGCTAAGAGAGGAAAGGGTGAAGAGACTAAATAACTAACTTTCACTAACTAAGCTTTGATCGTCCTAGCATCAGTATTCGTTCCCACTTGTTGTACACACCTTGAACCAGTGCAACGCTACTAGGATTACCAAATGCTATTCGTTACTGGGTTACCAAGCGTAGCACACATGCTCGAAGCGGTCGTACTGAATGCACTTAACTAGGAGTTGAGGGTTGAGAGAGATTAATTATCTAAGAAAGCATTTAAAAATTAACAATAATTAAAGTCCTAATTAGCTTAGTCCATGCACTACAAGGTTTATCAGAAAGTTCGTCTTTATTTTCGTACACAAATGTGTGCTCAGGTACAATTTGCTCGAATAAAGATCCGTTCACTTTGAGACTTCTACTACGGGCACATGGAAATTATTCTATCTCTGGAATGATAAAACTGCCAGAGTTTTGCTAAGGGTCTAGATCTAGATGGAGAAACAAGGGACAGTCGCCTCTTATTTATAGAATTGGCACCGAGCTGTGATATTGCGTATGTGATATTGCAGCCTATGCGATATCGCGTCCCATCACTAATCAAAGGACTAGTAGAACATATGCCCATAGGTTGCATGGGCAACCAAGCACCATGTCTCTCATAGATCTATAATTTGATAACCTTCTTGATATGACTTTGGACAAGGATCATTGCTAAAAAAGCCATCAAAAACCTCGACACTAGAAGACATTTAGAGGAGGAAGGCCTAATCGTAAAGTAATAGGCCCATGACATGAGTGATGTTCTTCGGCTTAGCAAAAACCCTCTTTTCTGTAATCATGAAACATGTGCCATTCCAAGCTCAAATAGTAGCAACAACTAGACTAAGGATCAACAAGCTAGTGAAGAGACTAATGAAGCACTCCTACCTATGTTGATAAAAAATGTTTCAAGCAATAAAGAAGCAGACATCTATTATGTATAGGGGATCACAGTGTATGGTTTGATAACTTGTGGATGTGTCATAGGAAGGATCATCTTAATTAGCTTCAAAGTGGACCAGAGGTAAGAGTTTACAATGCAAGGTAAATATGAGTGATGTGGGCCATACCATTAAAAATGATGTCATTACAGTTGATGAGTCACATTCTGTTGGCTGCATCAATGCAACCTCATCGTTTGGGCTTCATCTTCAAGGCCTAGTTGATGCATCATATCATAAGTCGATGTGGCCCCATCGACATAGTGCCTATAGTTGGCTATAAATACATGCTTGCAGCCGCATTTATGGCAAGTAGAGATTGTAGTTGCAGTGAAGCTCTTGTAGTTTTTCCATTTGAAAGTTAGAATTTTTCCTTGAGTGCCTATAGCAGGAGTCATTGAGTGTACAGATTTTTATTCGAGCATTGCTATACCTAAGCATGACAGTATGTGCGGCAATAAAGATGAGCTTTCTAATAAAGCTTGTAGCACTTTGAATAGATTAGCTATTTCAATTATGCATTCAATGTTTTTAATTATTTATTAAATGTTTTCCATTAGTTATTAAATATTTTCTAGTTATTACATTAATGAAACAATTAAGCTAGATAGATTACACACATAAGTACAACTGCTTCAAGCATAACACGTATTCACTTGGTAATCCCAATAGCATTATTGCTTGGTATGCTCAATAGTGTACCACTTGGTCACCTAGTAGTGGATATGTGAGTTCAAGATGTGTATGGAAAGTACGATCAGATGCTTATGTTAGGATTAGCTAAATGCTAGTTAATTAGTTAATTTAGTTTAGTTAATCTAATTCCTTTTATCTACATTTTTAGCACCAAACTATAAAACACAAAATGATAAAAATTGGATGCCTTAGTTACACTTAACCATACCAACAAATGTCACAAGTGTAATTGAGAAGACAACGATTGACCTTAAGGCTAGATTCACTTCCTAAAGGACTGGTGCACTAGAAATGGTAAAGTCCACGTAATTCAACCATATCACACGTGAATGCTTTGTGATTTGTATGATTGGGTGTAGGTGTACCTCGCCACTTATCATTAGTGTCGTTGTTAGGGACTTTGTTTGTGGAACATGTGCTATTTAGGTTTAAGTAAATATCATTAATATCATTGCATGAACCTCAAGGTCAGTATCATTTCCACTATACATAGAATTATAAAAGCACACTGATAAATTTATTTTGTTTTACAAAATTTCTTCTTCTTCTTGCAAGCACAAAGGTACCAAACCATTAGTCCCACAAGACTGCAAGGTGGTATACACTCATCTAGATGAGTTTCTGCTGAACTTCACCTTCATCCTAAATTAGGATGAATAGTTGTGATGGTATGATATGGAGGGCAACATTGTCTTGCCCCCCAATTGATTTGTGCCTGAGATGCTATTCAAAATCCTTAAGAAGTTAGACATAGCAGATCTTCATGAAGAATATGTTGTGGATGGATATGATACTTGAAACTACTATCCCATTGAAACACAATGCAAATGAGATCAACATTAGGAGAAACTCCTTGAAGCTACAAAGGGGAAACATTACATCAATCCCTTGTTTCTACTAAATCAAGATGACACTAAGGATCCTCCTATTGAAGGTTCTCAACCTAAAGATTCTCCACCCCTTGATACTAGTGACAAGGGTCTAAACCTGAACTTGTAATCCACTATTCATAAATTGGATTCAAGAAAAAGTGGTAGCCAAGGTAGGAACTTGGGTAAGCATCACAATAGCAAGGGATCTAAGAATGGTGATCATAATAAGCATAAGACTGGTGGTAGACACTGTGGTGGCAATGATGATCCACCTTCCTCTTCATCTAATTCTAAACATTCCTCTTCATTTGATAGTTCTCATGGAAGCTTCCATTGAAACAGCCATGATGAAGGTGATCAGTGAGATAACAATGATCATGAAGGCCACCAAAATTGAAGGGGTGGTCAAAACCATCATTAGCATCATTGACATAGTGATGACGATGAACCTCTATTGGCAACTCAAAGTATGCTCAACATTACGAAGGTAGTGAAAATCCCAACCAGGCATGTGAAAGATAGTCAGATCAAGCACTTAGACATGAACAATATCCCAAGATTTGAGGGGGGATACAACTCTGATCTGCAAACACATCTACAAGCTTTTAATGATGCCTATGCCTTACAAAACATAAAGAATGAATGGCAGAAACTCAAGCTTTTCCCAAGGACACTCATCAAAGAAGCTGAAAGTTGGTACCGATCCTTAGAGTCGGAATCTATTTGCAAATGGAGTACCATGCTAGAATTATTCAATGAAAAATACCAGACATACTCCAAAGTGTCTAATTTGACAAGGCATATCCAAGGCTAGAAATAGGGAACACATGAACCCTTGGATGCCACCATGGACCAATACTATTCACTCTTACACCAATGTCCTCACCATGGTTATTTTCAAAGGGAGTAACTTTGCCACATCATAGATGGGTTTAGAGTAGAAATTAGAAGAACCCTTGGGGTGTATGCTCAAGGAAGATTGTTTGAACTAAGAGCTCATCAGATCCAAAGGCTAATTGAGCAGGTAGCAAAAGAAGAAGGTGAGCTACAAGAAAGGCAAAGTGCTGAAGAGTATAATAGGGATCCTTCTATTAATAAATAAGAGGTCCAATTTTGTGATGAGGAGGAATCACCACTTGATGAAGTGACGAACAGAAAGATTTTACCCATCCAAAAATCTATTTTAGATATTTCAGCCAAGATTGAAAAGTTATGGGACTCTTTGGATAAAAAAATTCAAACTTCTTTGAAGATTATTAAAGAATCCAAAGAGCAACATGGTGATCATAATGGTAGAAGGTGAAAAGAAGCTAAAAATTCCTACCATAGAGGTAAGGGCAAAGCTACTGTAGTAGAAGAAGTTATGGAGTTTGACTCTGATGATGAAATTAAATGTGACATTTGGCAATATGAACATCTAAAGGGATGTTGCCCTATGATATCATACTTGCAAGAGTCTAGAGTGTATGCATTGAATTCTTTCCTAGCATGTAGGCAAGCTCCAAGATGATTGTCTTATCCTCATGGTAATGTAAGGCAATTCCACCAATAGCAACAAGCTTACTACCCAAATGGAACTCTTCCACAACCATATGAACAATATCAACAATGGTACCAACCACAATTTTGGGGAATGCCACCAATAAGGTAGTAGTACCCTTATAGTCAACCAAATCCATACAGGTACTATGTTTAGCAGCTTGTTTCCCCTAGAAGTTCTGCAAGCCATGCATCATTCTAGCATCACTATTATCCTCTAGAGTGCCACCAAACACATTCATCATCTACTCGAGGGTAAAACCCATATCCATATCCATACCATCCTTTGCATTCCTTTGCACATATGCCTCCAACATCAACCCAATTACCTCTTACTCTATCTATGCAGGGTGAGATTTCTCCATAGCTGCAACAAGGAAATGCTACAAGGGTTGTACATTCACAACCCATTCTTCAACCAAGTGGTCTAAACAATCAATCATAAAAAAGACCTTTTTTCAACCTAGCAATCTTCTCCAACCCTCACAACCTACTCTAGATGATCGCCCTCCATCTCTAACACCCTCATCCTCTACATCAAATACCTTCAAGTGCCCTTCAAACCAAGTGCCACCTAGGATTCACACTATAATGCTAACTCACTCTATTTTTGACTGGATCAAGGTTGAAAATCTTTCTACAAAAAGATCTAATTCATGAAGTCCACTCATTTATCTACAGATTGCTAGACATGAGCCATGCAAAGCTCTTCTTGACTCTGGTTTTGGAGTTAATCTCATCTCCCATGACATGTATAAGGCTTGGAACCTACCACCTCTTAAGAAGAGCAACATTCATCTAGAATTAGCAGATCAATCAATTATTGTTCCTTTGGACTTAGTCGAGGACATTGTGACCAAAGTTTGTAGGTGCTCCTATCCTATTGATTTTTTGGTAATCAAGGTAGACAACTGTAAAAATGACTTTTCCATCATCATGGCAAGAGCTTAGTTAAGCATGGTTGATGTAAGAATGGGTATACAGGACCTATCTTTAGAAATATCTAAGAAAAATAAACTAGATAAGATTGAGAAGAAGCATATTCCATGCATCATGTATAGTGATAACAGGTGCAATTGCATGCAAAAGATTTGGTTAATCAGGAGCACATACATTAAAGTATGTAATCAGTGTGCACAAAAAATCAACATTCAAAGGTATATGTACATAACAGTCACAAAGCAAGAGGGTACCTAGTGGTTGATAGCTGATTCAAATAGTAGCACACTATGCATGGACCCAATTAAGAGCTTAACTTGTGCATATGTTGTAGGCATGGAAAAAATTAAGCAAGTTCATTTCAAACTCTCTGATGAAGATGATGATACCTATTGGGGAGAATTGGAAATCCTTGATAACTTCAAGTAAGAGTCCTTAGAACTAAAAACTTTACTAGTCGGAGTAGAGTATGCATTTTTAAAGAATGGTAAACCAGTCATAATTAATGGGTTGCTGCTGAATAAAAAGAAAAGTTGTTAAAAATGGTGAACAAATGGTCAACAACCTTTTCTTGGTCATATCCAAAGTTAACAAGAATCAATTTAAGGATATGTCAACATCACATCTACACTAACCTAGCCATGAGGCCTAGAAGGCAGCCACAGAGGCTGCTAAAGCCCAAATTGAAGCAAATCATCAAAGAGGAAATTGAGCAACTCCTCAAGACAAGGTTCATCTATCCAATTGTAGATAGTGAGTGGGTTAGCCCACTCATAATTGTACCGAAGAAGGATGACAAATGATGGGTTTGTATTGACTTTAGGCTGTTGAATATGACAACATTTAAAGATCACTTTCCCTTGCCATTTGTAGATCGAGTATTAGATATCATATTTGGGCATTGTTATGATAGCTTCTTGGATGGATACAGTGGCTATAACCAAATCCAAATTGCACCTGAAAATTAGGCCAAGACAACATTCACGAGTCCCTGGAGGACTTTTGCATATTGTAAGATGTCATTTGGTCTATGCAATGCCCTTGTAAACTTTCAATGCTTGGTCCTTAATATCTTTTAATAGCAAATTTTTTAGTGGTGTTGAAGTCTTCATGGATGACTTTTCCACCTATGGAGCTACCTTTGAGCAAGCCTTAGACTAACTTGAGCAAGTACTAAAGAGATGTGTAGAGACAAACCTATAGCTCAATTGACAAAAAAGCCATCTCATGATCCAAGAAGGCATTGTGTGAGGACACTAAATTTTGCAAAAAGGGATTGAGGTAGACCTAGAAAAAATAAGGATCATCTAAGGAATAACACGCCAACCAAAGACCGTTAAAGATGTTTGGTCATTCCTTAGACATACTAGCTACTACCAACGATTTATAGAGAATTTCTCTAAGATTGCAAAGCTATTGGTAGAGCTTACAAAGAAAGATGCACCTTTCATTTGGACCAAGAAATGTAAACATGCATTTTAACAATTAAAGGAGAAACTCATAGAAACATCAATCCTATGAGCACTAGATTGGTCTAGACCCTTCCATATCATGACAGATGCATCTAACTATGCTTTGGGAGTAGTGCTCACATAGATGGATGATTAAAAAAATTCATATTACATCCACTGCATGAGTTGAAGCATTGTGGGAGCATAGTTAAACTACACCACCACAAAGAAAGAACTAATGGCAGTGGTGTATGCTTTGGAAAATTTTAGACACTATGTCCTTGGTTACAAAGTATTTGTACATATGGACCACCATGGAATCTACTTCCTCATGAACAAGTTGATGGTGAGCCCTCATGTCATACGGTGGCTCATGATCTTGCAGGAATTTGACCTTACTATGGTAGACCAAAAAGAGACTGAGAATGTGGTCGTTGACCACCTCTTTCACTTAAGATGGGATAATAAAGAGGAGGAAAGCCCACTCTTTGATTAGTTTCTAGATAAACTTCTCTTTACAGGAGCAATAAGTGAATAAACAGTCACAAAAAAAACATGGTATAATGGCATCCTTACTGATCTTCTCACTTAGGAGATGCCATAAGACTTGGATTTTAGGATGAAGCAATAATTTCTTCATCAATTTAAATACTTCATGGAAATCAATGGACACCTTTACAAGGTGTGTGTTGATGGCCTGATTCGTTGGTGTGTCCCTAGCAAAGATTAACTGTGCATACTCCAACATCATGAAGGACCTTGCAAAGGCCACTATGTAAGGAGACACATGGCCATAAAAATCCTAATGGCAGGATACTATTGGCCTACAATCTTTAGGGATGCCCACTAGTTCGTTAGGTCTTGTGAATGTTGTCAATGAGATGGGAGGATGACCGCTCACATGGAAGGTCCTTAATAGTGGATTCAACCATTGGAACCTTTTGAAATATGGGGTGTTGACTTTATGGATCCCATCACACTCATGTCCATGAAAAGATGTATATTATAGTAGCAATTGAATACTACATAAAGTGGGTGGAAGCAATAGTTGTTACTAATTGTACATCATCCATTGTTGGCAAATTTATGCAACAAAATATTGTGAATAGGTTTGGAGTGCCATGTTCACTAATTTTTGATAATGGAACTCATTTCATAGGTGCCACCTTTAGAAAGTTAATGTAATGCTTGGGGGTAGAACATAAATTAACAACACCTTACCACCCCTAAGCCAATAGTTAAGCAGAGGTAACCAACTGAGAGATCACAAAAATACTAATGTGAACCATTAGCAAATATAGGAAGAATTGGAGTACAAAACTTAACGATGCTCTTTCGGCTTATCATTCAACTTGGAAACTTCCTATTGGCTATTCTCCCTATGAGTTAGTGTATAGGAAACTTCCAACGCTCTTGATTCAAGTTGAGCTCTGTACACTCTCAACGGCTTGTGACCTAAATCTTGGCCTAAGTTTAGCACAGAAAGAAAGATTAATCAACCTAAATGTGTTAGATGAAAATCAATTAGTGAATCTATCCTTGAATAAGGTGAACAAGGAATTCAACAAGCAATGTCATGACCTTAGAATCAGGAAAGTAAAACTTCAACCAGGAGATAAGGTTCTCTATTGGAACCCCACACATGTACCCAAAAAGACAAAATTCCAAACATTGTGGAAGGGAACTTATATAATTGATCAAACCTTTCCTTCTAGGGCCATGTTGATCTACAAGCCTAAATGCCTCAATAAAAAGCAGTTGGTCAACATCCAACAAGTAAAACCTTTCCTAGAACCAAGACAGGCTAGTGCAACTACTGTCTCAACAAATGGACAACCACATTCTATTTTTCAAATCTCATCCTTCCAACTCACTCATGGGGAAGATGGCCATCTGTGTTGACAAGCCATTTGGCTTCTCAGTTTTTCTACCTTTTTGTTTTTCACATTTTTGACTTTTACAAATTATTTATTTTACAAATTCTTGATTTTTCAAATTTTTCTAATTTTACACCATCTTTATTACTTTTGAACCTTCTTGACTATTTTACACTTTCTTATATATTTTACTTTGTTTTGTTTTATTCAAGTATGATATTTCCTTATTTTTGCTAATAAAGTTACTTTATTATCATAGGACATAGTGCCACTATTGCTGTTTACTAATGATGGTTTGTGCTTAATGTTATGATTGTTGATGTCTAGTTTCTATTTTTGAATTCTAATGTCTGATGAATTTAACATGGTTTATTTTTCATGGAACAAGTAGTGAGTCCATGTCATCTGCCCATCCAATGAACTCTATGGTTTTCCTTATTTTGGGAATTTGAGATCCTTTTCATTAAAGAAACTTTTAATTAATTGGTGACCTTGGTAGTTTCAGAATTAGGAAGGATTCAAAGGTTTGAAAAGGGTGTGACTTCAAGGGGACTCAATACTCTTTGTACTCTTCTACTTGCTTGAGTGCTTGAGTGTGTTTTTCACAGACTTCTTACCATTCCAAACCACCCATTGCAGAAAGTGAAAATTACGTCGTTACATGGTGTGGTTCCCATTCAAAATAAAAAAAAGTCAAAGAAAATTCAAAGCACACCCCTTTGACATGAATAAGTCCTTGCATGGTGTGGTTCCCATTTCAAAAAAAAAGACAAAAAAATAAATAATGAAAATTCAAAGCACACCCCTTGAACAAATAAAAGGGCTATAAGCACTAGTTATGGGACTCGAACGACATGCACCTATGCCTGAAGATCTCCTCTAACTAAGGCCCTCTCTCTCTCTTTCACTTCCTACTTCTCTTTTATTCTCTCTATGGAATGGTGGTTGTCTTGTGGAAGCATTCTCGTGTCTCGAGTGGGTGGATCAATCTTAGAGTGGTGATGTGAAGTCACTGAAAGCATATGGTTTTGGTCTAGACTGAGGATGGAACTTCTTGAGTCATTTTAAACACAAATTCCACAAGGGACTTTTTATTACCTCAATTCGGAACTCCATTCCATCCTCTCTATCATCCATCCATGCTACCATAACTCACCTCACTGCTGGATTCTATGTTATGCTCTATGTCTTGGTCTGATGTGTTGGGATTCTTGCATAGATTCTTTTGGGTTGGTCCTTAATTTGTCATGATCATTAAATCAACTATGTGGCCCATGGACTCCTTAATTGAGATGATGCAAGGGCAAAAGGGGCATGAGCTTACTATGTGGAGGATCCACTTGCATAGCTTTTAGCTTGGTTATTCAAGGTTCCTTACCTTTGACATTGCCACAATCCTACCTTTCACGTATTCCATTAAGTATATTGCTCAGTGCTCCTTAATCTTTCATTTCATTCATCCATTGAATCAAATTTTCTTTAGTTTTTCAAATTTATGTGCCTCAACACCCTCTTCTCATCCTTTCATACTATTCTTAGTCTTCTGAGCTTCCATTTGACCACAATTTTATCCAAAAATTCTTTGTATTTTAAAAGTTTGACCAAAGTCAATGGTGATCAAAAGTTACGTTGTTGAGGCCCCATTAATGTAGCCCCCCTCGTTGACGAGGCTCAGTCGACAAGGCCTTGTTGATGCAGTGAAAAAACCCTATATATACCATTGAACACTTTGTAATTTTTTGCTATTTACTCATAACACATGGGGAGTTTTTGAAATTTTTCAGAGCCCAACACATTCCAGAGCTCATAACTTCCTAAACATTTGTCCAAATCACTTCATTTTTTCATCCTTTTCTTATTAGAGGTAAGATCTTGATCATGGAGGCTACAAATCTTAAGGTTTTTGATGAAAAATTGATGATTTTTTTTGGAAATGTTTCTAACTCCCCAAAAGGTTAATAACTTTAACAACATATAAACATCAACTTTTTTGATAGTTAACCCTTCCAACAACCTTTAGGATGATTTATTAATGATAATACATAAATAAATGATAATTGGATTAATTAAATAAACCATAAGCACAACTTAGCCAAGTGTAACTATCCTTAAGAGATAAGGTATCCCAATTATTTTAAGGCTACATAATGATTGCTAATCCATGGTCTTATTGTAATTATAGATGGCACCAAAACAAAAATGTTCGTAGGAAGGAGAACCCTTGTAACCATGGGAGAAGTAGCCTAGAGTTGGAAGGGGCCAAAAAGAACAAGGCCAAGAACTTCTAGAGGTGACCCATGCAATGGGACCTCTTCGTGAGGAGCCCGAAGTGGAATCTGTTTAACAAATTCCAGAAGAAGAAGTACCAACTAAATAATCATAACGAGGAGAAGTGCTTGGACCCATGCCAAGGCTTGAGGTCATTGTGACTTAAGCTTGCCTTGATATCATCAAGTCTTGAGAGATTCAACAATCCATTCTTCAAGAGATCAACTTTGGACCATGTTTGAAGAAAGCTCTAGAGGATGTTAAGACTCAATTGCGAACCTCTCCCATGTGGTTAATCATCACATCCAGTGGGCAGTGGTACATGGAAGAAACATACCTCTTTTGGAACAATCCAAGGCCAAGATCCACAGTCAAGATCAAGGACATTCACGTGTTCTACTTGGTAGAAGCTATTGCATAGGCACTTGGGTTGTCTAACACTGGAACATAGTTGGTAGAATTATCCATGCAAGATGACCTTGAGGCCAAAAGGAGTGGACCCAACGATGCTATGGGGTGGACCATAAGAAGTATGGTGCTCTCACACTGACAAAGTGAATTTACTTTAAGATCGTAGCCTATCACCTCAATTCGATAGTGAGGCCAAGCAAGGTAATTTCCTTCTTTGCTAGAGCATGCGCTACCCTAAGTGAGAAGTTCCTCGTTAACCTTCCACAGCTGCTATACTTGGAAATTGAGAAGCATTTCAAAGAAAATGAACATGGAAGGGAGACCTTGCCCTTTCCATGCCTCATTCGAAAACTTTGCAAGAGGATAGGAATTGTTTATTTCTCTAATGATACACTTAGGCATACTCCTTTAACTTCATGGTCCAATAACATGAAAGAAAAGATGCCAGTGACAATTCAATTAGAGGAGCAACCACCATCACCACCCATGCAAGAAACAACACCGGAGGCTCACGTAGTCATTGAACACCTACAAAAAATCTGAGAATAGCTCTTGAGTGAACAAGAGAAACATGCAAGAATGAGTGGGGTAGATCTATCTATGTATCATCTAGTAATGCGTCACCTTAACGAGGTGGCTTGAACAGTTAGCCAAATGGAGAGGGGTGGTCCAATCTTCTCTACCCAAAGAACACAACTACCTATGATGTTGGATCCCAATGCTTGGGAGGTGATGGTGCTATTATTGCAATACCATCTATTCCTAGAAATCTTTGGGAATGTCATCACTTTCTCAGTGTGGTTAGAGGATGGTGAAGGGGCAACTGTGTTGGTGATGCAACACCAAGGGTAGGAAATAGTGGCTGAAGTGGTGGCTAATCATGTAGCTAAAGCATTGAATGCACCCATGGCATTTGTACGAGATGCATCTACACTTCAAGACATGCAAACATCCGTAGGCATAGTCAACAGAAAATTAAATGTAGCTCAACATGAAAATTACTAAAACAACTGGTAGGAACTGGGTAATTAGCTCTAGAAATCTTTGATCTTCTAGAAAACATCACTGTGACCTAGTCGAAGTTGTTGAATGTAAGGGATAGATGTATTATTTTGGAGGGGCAACTAGAAATGGCTCAAGAGCAAAATCAACGCATGGCTATGGAAGTTGCCAAGTTTTGTGCCTGACTTGTGGATCCTATGATTCTTAGCCTAGCAATAACGAGAGATGAAGCTTTCAAACATCTTTAAGAAAGATTCAAAAAGGCTAAGGAGGAGGTAGTAATGGCCATCTTTAAATAGTCCATAGTTGATGATGAAACATACTCAATCCAGAAGGACTTGAACTAGATGCGCCAGGAGAATGAAACATTGATCACATAGAATTATTGCTTGTGAAATGTTAATGCTTAGAAGGATCAAATGCAAGAATTTATTCATCAACAATAAGAGTAGCTTACCAGAGTAAACACTGAATTAAGGACATTGGCCATGGAAAATTGTAATCTATCAATGGAGGAGGTACGCACCTTGCGTCAGAAGTCTATCATCAAGATCGCTACTTGGAAAAACAAAGCCCTCAAATTTGAGAAAGTGAAAAATCACTACATAGACTAGGTTGTCTTACAGAAATAAGTTAATGAGAAACACATCTAGATGAAAAAGGAAAAAATGAATGAAGCCCTCTAGAAACTCCAACAAGGAAGAGAGTGTGGTAACCCATTGTTGATGGAATCGACGCCTACAACAAAGCAAAGATTTAGTTGAAAGAGTTGTAGATCGAGGAAATGATAGAATATATGAAGTTGGCCAATCTCCATTATGCAAGCCTAGAAATGTTGATTGCCAAATGACCATAGTTAGAATTAGAAAAACAAGTGGCTAACTCATATTTGCTATATGAGGCTGAGTTCAAACACCACAAGGACACCAAGCAAAAGCTTGAGACTGTGAACACTGAACTCAAAGTTCTTAGAGCATGGTTTACAGAACAAAAATCAATCACTGAGAACCTAGAAAAATGGATGAATGACTACCAGGAGCTAAAAGACACAATCAGGGCATTTGACATTAAACGTAAACAATTTGCTACCTAGTTTGTCAATGCAAAGGAGTTGTTTCTAGCAATTCCGGGTCCTTGGGATGTGCCTGTTTCAACCCACATTAGGGAAGTTGTGTGGATGATGCATAATCCTAGGAGTAAGGAAGAGAAAATGAAAGCATTTTTGGATGCTTTCCACCTTCCACTTGAAGTTTCAGTAGTAGCAAGATAGCCACAGTCACCTTAACTACCCATGTGTGAAGCTAGTGAAGGTCCCTCGGAGCCTTAGAAACCACCACCACCTCAGACCATTGGATCTTCTCTAACAACTTCAAAACATCAAGGAATGTGCTGTCCAATTTTTGAAAAGTTGAGTCATGGTGTTCAATTTTATGTCATGAATATCGCCATTGTTTATAATATATTGATTTGTACACTTGGGCACTCCATTTTTTGTCTAGTTTTTTTGTTTGTTTTGTTTGAGGAAAAGTTAGTTAATAATCCCATGCCTTTCCAATTTTGTAAAAGAACTTGAGGATGAGTTTTCATTTAGTCATGGGGATATGATGAGTCGCATTCTATTAGCTACATTAACAAGACCTGATTGACACGACCTCGTCTAGGCTTCGTCGATGAGGCCTAGTTGACACATCATATCATGTGTCAACATGGCCCCATCAATGTAGTGCCTATAGTCGGCTATAAATATGTGCTTGTAGTTACATTTATGGTAAGTAGATATTGTAGTTGTAGCAAAGCTCTTGTAGGTTTTCCATTTGAAACTTAGAATTTTTCCTTGAGTGCCTGCAACAAGAGTCATTGAGTGTACAGATCTTTATTGGAGCATTGTTGTACTTGAGCATGATAGTATGTGCAGCAATAATGACAAGCTTTCTGATAAACCTTGTAGCACTTTGGATAGATTAGCTATTTCAATTATGCATTCAATGTTTTAAATTATTTATTAAATATTTTCCATTAGTTATTAAATATTTTTTAGTTATTACATTAATGGCACAATTAAGCTAGATAGATTACACACATAAGTATGATTTCTTCGAGCGTAACACATATTCGTTTGGTAATCGTAGCAATGTTATTGCTTGGTACGCCTAGTAGCGTAGCGCTTGGTCACCCAGTAGTGGATATGTGGGTTCAGGACATGTACAGAAAGTGGGATCGAATGCTTATGTTAGAATTAGTTAAATGCTAGTTAATTAGTTAATTTAGTCTAGTTAATCCAATTCCTTTTATCTACATTTTGAGCACCAAACTATAAAACACAAAATGATAAAAATTGGATGCCTCAGTTACACTTAACCATACCAACAAACATCACAAGTGTAATTGGAAATACAATGATTGACCTTAAGGCTAGATTCACTTCCTAAAGGACTAGTGCACTAGAAATGATAAAATCCATGAAATTCAACCAGATTGTGTGTGGACGCTTTGTGATTCATATGGTTGGGCATAGGGGTACCTCGCCACTCATCAACGGTGATGCCACAAACCCCAACATAGAATTGTGTGTCAAGTTGCCACATGTTGCCCATCACTAAATGGGTCTTCATGTTTATCATGTTGAAGATCCAAGGTAAAGTGTGTAAGATCCTAGAGATTATGGTAGAAAGTGATAGGGTACTAGCAATCACAAATGTGATGTGTTGTCTCCACCTCATTATTATAGAGGATGTAAAAACTAGATCCTTCGAAGCCACATTTGAGTAGGTTGTCCCACGTTAAAACTACATCTTATGTGAGGAGCCACATGAACAATTACATGCATTGGCCAAGGTATGTTGTGGTGTTTGGAAGAATAGGTGATTCTATTCTAACAATTATAGATTTCTTTGTTTAGTGACCTCTAAGGCAACGTCTAGCTAAGCATGGGAGTTACTTAAGTGAGAGGGTGGAGAAGCAATATGGATTTGATGCCAAGAGTGAAGGAGTTGAAAAACTTGAAGAAGAATAAATGATAGGGAAGTTGTGATGTAGTGGACCAAAATTTGTAACAAGTTTTATTGAGGTCCTAGAATGAGGATTGCCAAAAATTAAAAACCTAAGTTGAGCCTTGGGACCACTGGATGGATGACACATGTAGCATGTTTGATGACCACTTAACATGGTTAAAAGCTAAGGCATGTGTGGGGTTGGGTTTTTCCATGTTAGACGCAAGAAGAAACTACACCATGCATGTGTGATTTGAGTGAAAAACCAAGAGGCGACAATGGTTTGAGAATGCCACATGAGGAACATCTGATAGCAATTGTAGCTTTCTTTGTTTAGTGACCTCTAAGGCAACATCTAGCTAAGCATGAAAGTTACTTAAGTAAGAGGGTGGAGGAGCAATATGGATTCGATGCCAAGAATGAAGAAGTTGAAAAAAATTAAAGAAGGATAAATGATAGGGTAGCTATGGGGTAGTGGACTAGGACTTGTAACAAGCTTTATTGAGGTCCTAGAAGGAGGATCCCGAAAAATTAATGACCTAAGTTTAGACATGGGGCCATTGGATGGATGACACATGCAAAACATGGCTAAAAGCTAAGGCATGTGTAGGGGTGGGTTTGTCCATGTTAGATGTAGGGAGAAACTACACCTTGCGTGTGTGAGTTGCATGAAGAATCAAGTGGGGATGCTGGTTTAAGAATTCCACAAGGAGGAATATTTGATAGCAATTGTAACTTTCTTTATTTAGTGATTATAGCCTAACGATTTTAACTTTCTTTGTTTAGTGACCTCTAAGGCAACATCTAGCTAAGCATGGGAGTTACTTGAGTGAGAGAGTGGAGGAGAAATATGGATTTGATGCCAAGAGGGAAGGAGTTCAAAAACTTGAAGAAGGATAAACAATAGGGAAGTTGTGGGGCAATGGACCACAATTTGTAACAAGCTTTATCAAGGTCTAGAAGGAGGATCCCCAAAAATTAACAACATAATGGCACATGCAACATGTTTGGTGACCACTTAACATAGCTAAAAGCTAAGGCATGTGTGGGGGTAGGTTTGTCCATATTAGATGCAAGGAGAGACTACATCATGCATGTTTGAGTTGAGTAAAGAATTAAGAGGTGATGGCGGTTTGAGGATCCCATAGGGAGGAATACTTGATAGCAAGGATGTAGTGCCATGTTGGTGGGAATGTGTGAGGTAAAACTTACTATAGGACAATCTTAAAGGGCTAATTTGTGACAATGCAATGGAAAGGCATGAGGCCTATGCCACAATTCTACTTAGGTTGGACAACATGATGCTAGTTAACTAGATATATTTTATGGTAGTAGAGCCACACCAAATAAATTGCTTGATAAAATGATCTACTTTGCCTATAAAGTCCTTTGATCACACAATGGTGGTTGTAGCATATATGAGTGTTTCCTACAACATTGATTTTGTGAGAAGTATTTTGCTAGCAAAGGATAAGTGGAGGCTATGTTAATCATTAAGGTGTCATGGAAATTTGATACACAAAAAATATCAATATCGTGTCCAAGAGGGGTATCAAGGTATGTCTCTAGGAGTTGTTTGAAAGTTCTTTAAAGAGATGAATGATGTAATAACTTATTGGTTACATGGGGCTATTAGACCCCAAAATAATATTAATAACAAACAAAAAATTCAAAGTGCACCATATGTTTAATATTAGGATGTCTACTTAGGTGTATGGCCTTATAGTTGCTTTTAGAAAAAAAAGCAAACTTGAAATTATTATGGTTGAGGCATAAACTACAAATAGGAAATTACATCATGGGGGATAGGATAAACCATACCTTTGTAACTTAGATAGAAAAAGAGAAAACAAAAATAGAACAAAACAAAACTTAAGCAACCAATCTAAGAGTACATAAATCATTTAGATTGAAGCAAGAAAAAACATAAAAGCTTCCACAACAAACAACCCCATCATAGCCAACAAGCATAGGTTTACAATGGATGCTTAAATCTAATAGTGGCCAATTGCAAGTTCCTCCAAGCAAGTAACATTGTTATGTTAAGGCTAAGAGGATGGTCAACAAAAAGGTAAGAATTACAGAAAAGCCAACATGAATACAAGGTAGTCAAAAGAAATGCTTTGATCTTAAGGAATTTCTATTTTTCTAGTGTAAAGGGCCAATTAATAAGTATAAAATTTAGCAAGCTATAGCTTGCGTTAAAATTCTAAAAAAGGAGTGGAAGCATTACTAGAAGTTTTTAGCCTACAGATAATTAAATAATGCATGATCAAGAGATTCTATCTTGGTAGGACATCAATGACATTTATCATCATGGCTTATGCCTCTAAAATAATTCTATTGTTGTGGGTAATGGCCCATGTAAACATTTACTCATGAAGAGACAATGACATGGCCTCACAGATTTCTTCTACCAATAATAAATATAAGGCTATGTTACATGATTCACAAGAAAGCCATATGTTGTAGCTAATTGGAAGCCACATTCATTATCTCAATAAATAAGTCCTTGATGAATAACAATGTTGCTCGCAAACCATTCCTTAATTTCTTTTTTAACTTTATTATGTGGCTGAGGTTGCTATCAAGTGTGAAACTATGTGGAATAAATGACAAACATAGAGGTATTTTGCCTGCATCATAATAACCCAAGGTTTGTCCGTTGTATATAACTGTCAAGCAATCTTTGTTAAAAGGGTTTGTCCTTTGTACATAATTGTTAAGCAATCTTTGTTAAAAGGGCATAATTAACATGCCCTAAGACATGAAGTCCCTATCCTCTTACTTTAAACAAAGGATAGATAAGAATGCATGCTTCCATTTTTTTTCATTTTTTGAATCACTATTTATGAAACCCAATAGTAGTTCATAACATATGAAGGTAGATCATATAAAATTGCCTAAGCCAACTAAAGTTTACCTACTTGGGAAAGTAGTTTAGCTTTCCATCCTAAAAGACATGTTGTGAACTAGGCCAATATATCATCTCACTATTGCAACTTTAGATGTCCCATGGAGATGGGGATTTGGAAGGGAAAGTGCCTTCTTAGCACTGCAATCTCACACACAAATCAAAGAAAGCATTTTGTAAGTTCTCAAAATTGGGAACCTTACTTTTTAGAAAATTAATGTTTATTTGTAATACCATTGAAAATTCATTTAAGTATTTCATCATACCATTTAAATATCTCTCCTCTTCTAGAATAAATAATAAAGTACTATCAACAAATTGGATTAGGAAATTCAAGGCATCCATAAGCTAGAGAAATACCTCTTATTAGTCATTTATCTTTGTAGTCTTGAATCAACACCCCCAGTCTTTTCATGGCCATGACAAAAAGAAATAGTGATAATGGATCTCCCTAATGGAGGCTTTAAAATTAATTAAGAAAAATTAATTATTAGTAGGAAGCATGGTCCCAGTCCTTACAACATTTACATTATTTTCAACATCCATGCTTAAATTTAAAATAGAAAAAGAATGACATATTGGTTAAGATATATAGCTTGTATGGTGAGATATGTCATTATGCATAGAGTCTAAACCTAATTAAAAATAATTTTTGTTTCACTTGGTTAGAGTATGTAATTTGCAATGTGTAAGTCATAAGTTCAATTCTAAGAAGTTTTGCTATTGATACCTATATGAAAAACTTTTTGACTATATATACCCTAGTTTAAGTTATAATTGAGGCACTCTTATTATATTTCTCTATAATTCATCTAAAAAGAACTCATGTAGTCAATGCACTTAATGCATCATTATATTCTTCTATAAAAGGATCATTACGTGGACTTCAATGCTTATTTCACTAAAGAGGGTTTTGCTTGGTAGATGAGCAAAAGCATAACGTTTTCGAGTGGTTATGCCCAAGTTCAAATCAACATCTTCTAACATGAGAAACTCATAGCATAGAGCTTCTAAATCAAGAATCTTATCACTAGGCTAACACTAAATTTTATTTTATTCATAAGCCTTTAGGGGCCAATCTTGAAATAGTAAGGTATATTTTGTGCAAATGGGCATGATAATGTAATATGAAATAATATTTCCCAAAATTTTCAGTCTATATTAGACAAACTCAAATGTTTAAGACTCGATGTTATGATTTGATTTATCAAAAAGAAAAAAGATTACTTAGAAAAATTATAGATATATATTATAAATACAACTCAACTAGTAGCTATTTTCCTATGGATAACATATGAGATCATATGGCAAATTGATGTAGCATTAATGTCCTTAATCACAAAAGATTTATTGATTTATAGAAACTAAAGAATATTAAAGGTGAAATTAAAAGTTAGCATGATGCTCGCATTTTGAATCGGTAGAAGAGAAATAAATAAATATAAAAAAGTCTTTATGCTATTTAATAAGCTATAAGAATTATCCAAAGAAAGTGATCTTCAAAGAAAAATAACTTCTTGTTGATTTCAAAAACTTCAAAATTGTGAAAGAAACTAGTTGTTTTAGATCTAGAATTCAATTGATAAAGGAATGAAATGCTAATTCTAATATTTTTTTATGGAGCATGTAAGAATATTATGAAATAGATGAATGAAGATGGAGAAATAATGAATGACAAAAGAAGAAATTAGTAATATTATAAATAAATATTTTAAAGATCTATTTTCATAGTAAGCTATTATAGATGAAGAATTATTAAATAAAATGCTTGTTAGTGTTGAAACTAAGCTTACAGAGTTTGATTTTATATTTTCAAGTAGTTCTATATAAGTGATAAGAAACTAAAAAAAATTGTTTTCACTCTGAAAGTTAATAAAGCACTAGGTCTTAATGTTTTCCAATGATTTTTTAATAAAAGCAATATTAGAATATCATTAATAGTGATATACATGATATTATATATAAGTTTTGAATATCTAGATATCTCTTACTGTAACCATCATTTGGAGTAATAGTAAGGTGCTTGTTTTTCAAGTGGAACCCTACCAATTAAATAGTGCTTAAGTTTCCACTTTGTAATCTTTTAAAAGCTTATTTTCCCCCTTCTTCTGAATTTTTTTTTAAAAAAGTAAGATTTATGTTAACCACAACAAGTTAAGGTTCACAAAGGCACCTTAACAAGATTAGCATTGAGGCTTGGAATAAGTATCCTTTTCAAATATCTCTTAAAAAGTTTTTCTTTTTCTTTCCTTTTTTTAAAGGAAGACTCAAAAACCCAAATTCATGCTAATAAGATTTACAAAATGTATCATACAAAATCACCACTATGCAAGTAGAAGTCGAAAATAAAACATTGCAAAACAAAACAAAGGACACCATACACATTAAGAAACATAAACACAATTGTTAACAAGGGAACTTCAGAAGGTGACATGGGAATGCAAGCATTCTTGATAGGGAAGATTAGAAGAAGCATTTGGGTTCTTGATATGGGATGGAGAGGAAAATGTGCTCTAGATGTAGTAGCATGCTATGTTAGTCCTCTATGAAAATGAACTTGTTCATTGTTCTCAAGGGTCACAATGGCTAGAGACTGTCCATGGCTTGCATTTAGGATCATCACCCTTGGAGGCTCAATCTTCATCCCCGTAGGGATCTTGGGAAGTCCTGTGGATAAGCAAAAGCCTAACCTATTTGAATAACTGTACCCAGTAGTCATAGCTTGGATTGTCACTATGAAAACCTTGGTTATTGGGCATGGTTGCCTGTTCAGTGGTCAAGCTTGAAGTTTGTGTATTATTGTTTGTAAAATTATTTCCAAGGTCTTAGCACAAAGGCTGCAAATTGTAATGTGATGTCTCATGTGTGATTACCAAACAGGAAGACAAACAAATTGTAGGTCAAATTATTATTGTTCATGAAAGTTTTCATTCAGCTTTAAATTTCAAAATAAATCAGAGCTTTACTTTGGATTAAACTTTATTTTAGCAAAAGTTTAGATTATGTTCCATGAAGATTTTTGGATGCCATATTACATAAATTTAGATACCCCCTACAAATTTTTGGATGCTATATTCCATAAATTTAGATTTCCATTGTTTGAAGATTATAATTAATTTGCAAATGTCTTCAATATTATGATGTATTTCAAGGTTAAGGGAGTAATGAGACTTGCAAAATTATGATGTGTTTTCTGTGACAATTTCAAAGTAGGAGAAAAAAGACAAATCATCTATTGGATTGGTTGCTTAAAGTTTTAAGAAGAAAATGAGTTTTATAAAGGAAGTTCTACTTAGAAAAGATTAAAGAGGGAATCCTTACGAAGTACAACTTACATTATTTATATTTCTTTAATTGAAGTCACAGGTTGCCAAAGCAAGGATGAATTCATTTCATTTTAAATTTTTAAGGTTGGGAAGAGAAAAATGATAAAGTTTTAAAGTTGAAAGAGAAAAATGAATGATTAAAGATGAGCAACCACTTTTTAATTGTACGCTTTAGTAACATCTATAAAAAAAATTGGAACATCGATGCAAAGTTATACTTAAATATATAATATCCTTTAACGCCTATCTCATGAGCCTTGATTTGTTGACAAAGCATTAAATTTCAACTTTCAAATCCGCCTATTCCACCTTACGATAATACTTCCTAAAGTCTGTTCATCCACTCTCCCGGAAATCATTACACAAACCAAGTGCATGCAGGATGCCAAATTTGATATAGGAATTCCAACTCAAACTTTCATGTTTTATGCTGGAATTCCATGAGCAGTTGGTGGTGGGAGAAAACTCAACTTTTAAATCCATTTTACAGCACCAATGATTCATGAGCAGCGGAAAGAGGAGCCCTTTCAAACTACTTTGGAAATAAACAAAATGCATTTGCCCAATGCTGTCGCGATAAAATTAATGGTTTTGTCTGCCATCTATTCACATTTCGCTTTCGTTGCACTTCATGTTTTGAGCGAACTGCTCTTTCGTTAAGCATTCTGAATCTGTACCTTGTGCCTGTTTGTTCTGCCACGACGGATAGATTGTAGCATTCTGTATCTACGGCTTGTGCTTGATCCAGACAACAACCAGCGCAGTGAACACAGACGCAATCTATCCAACCATGACGTAACAAAACTTTTGGGCATCATTTATCTAGGATGGATCTGCAAATATGATCACCAATCCACGCGTTTTTCGTTTGCAAGAACCCTAAATAGACCTGGTTCATAAAAATCAACAAAATTATACAAGATATTCAATATTGGAGGACGAAAACATGCACACTAGTGGTGAGGGTTTTCCTGCAGTCAAGATAGCAAAAAGGAACGGTGCGCTGGGAAAGTGCATGGCCAGGGGTGGGTAAGTCGCAATGACAGATTCGTCTTCGTAGGTTCTACTTTAATTCAGGAAGTTCATCTACCTCACCTCAAATTGATTTTCTTTTACCTAATGATATTTTTGAAACAGTTTCTAAAGATTTCGCATCTTGTTTTATTTATTTTTTTAAATTGTGGGGTTTTTACCAAGGTCCCCAAGTTTAAACACTCAAGTCCATAGCCTCCTTCAGCCCCATGGCATGCAAGTTTCTCATGCTTGATACTAAGCTTGTCATTTTATTTTGGTAGAATTATCTGGTACCTCTCAGGTCGAAAAGGCTCTCTCTCAAAAATTTTTTTCCAATGAGGAACACAACCCTAATCACACACACTTGGAGTTTTGACTTTAATGTCAACGACCCAGCTTTTAATATAATTTCTTGTTACATGGAACTGCCCAATCTTCCACTTATTTTTTCATCTGTTGAGAGGGACATTGTGAGCACCCTGGGCCCTATTATTTTCGATCATTGTACGGTGATCAATGGAACTCAAATTTGCCATTATTGTATTGAACTAGATATAGCTTTTCGGAAGACCTCATTAACCCTCGTTGCTAGTGGAAAACTCTTTACCCAAAAAGTGGACTATTTTTACCTTCCAAACTTGTGTAGCTATTATCATAGGGCATGTCCTATCCTAGTTAGGAAGAAACAACCTGTAGCATCTCAGAAGACTCATTCCCCAATCACACCATTACGTCCACCCTCAGTATCCTTTAAATTCGGATCTCCTTCTCTAATAACTCCTCAATCCTCCTCTCAGTCTAGCCCCTTCAAGCTACAGAAACAACAATCAGGTACTCACACCTCCACCCATGTCATCCCTTCAAATGTTGTCAAGGACTCAGTCTCGGAGGATGAGTTCGTGGTGGACAGTGAAAGGAAAAGAGTCGAAGTTTCCTTTAGTTCTACTCCTTCCTCCAACTCCTCTTCACTACATACTTCCATGGCCCTTATCCCCACCAACAACTCCTTTGCCCTCCTTTCAGGAACAAAGGAAATTGATACTTTGACTTTCGAACCTTTCGTTGACCTCCTATCCAAACTACCCCTTGTTTCCCCATGAATCTCCTTTTATGGAACGTTCGAGGCCTTATTTGGTAGGCTTCGATGAAAGTGAGTAGGCAACTTTATATTTTAGTTTTAATATTATCTTTGATTTCGTTCTCCTTCAAGAAATTAAGGTCTCAATCAACCTTTTATCCTATTTAGCCCATTGGTTTCTTCTTCACTCCTCAATCCTAGTGATGTCCCATGCAAGTGGGAAAGGAGACGCGGCCATTCTCCTCTCACCCTACTAGAAAACTAAAAGCCTTCAAAGTGGTTCTGATTCTAGGTATAGAGTTTCCCGGGCCACCTTCTCATCCTTGCATAGCCGTTTTGGCATTTGCTCGATATATGCCCTAAACAACTCTACAGAACAGGCTCTCCTTTGGTAAAAACTTGCAACTTCTCTTCCTGAGTGTCTTGGATATTTGAAGGAGATTTTAATATGGTAGAATTCCCTCAAGATAAGCTTGGAGGGGTGTTTTTTCAACTACCCAATCTCGAGTATCAGACCTGGTCTGCCTTTAAGAAAATATTTTACCTCTCTGACGGGGCAGACAACTCCATGTGCATTCCCCTCCATAGATTTACTTGGAGCAATCTCCGTCTTGGGCAGGCTCGCATCTATAGCAGGTTAAATAGGTTCTATTTCTCCACCCTTTCCTTTTGGCAAGCCTTCTCTGCCACTACAGTTCATCACCATGCCACCTTATCCGACCATCTTCCTATCTCCATATTTATCAAGATTCATGGTAGCCCTAACTGACAAAAATTCTATCTTTTTCAACTACACAACAACTGTCTTTCTTCCCTAGCTACCGAACTTCTTCTATCCAACCTTTGGAATGTCGAACCTAGGCCCCTAAATTAGGTGTGTTGGATTAATTGGTGGCATTGTGCTTCATGTCGAGTGCGAAACTTTGCTCGTTTGTATGGTAAGGCAGTGGTTGCTTGAGCCAAACAAGAATACAACAAAATTCACCTCACTATTGAACATCTCACTAATAAACTAGCTCAAGATCCCTTCAATGCTCTAGTTCACGAGGAGCTAGCTAGAGCACGAGTTGCCTTCCAACATTGGGAAGTGTACTGAGCATAAAGTGCCTTAACTAAAAGTCGACTCACTTGGTTAAATATTCAAAATGAACACTGTAAGGAATTTTTTAAGTACCTCAATACTGCTTTCCATTTGCATGCTATTGACAAAATCTCATGTGATGGTACCATCATTACTGACCACAACAGTATCCTCTCTTTTCTTAAGAACCACTACGAAACCCTTTTTGCAGCTTCCCCAATGGACATCTCTTCGTTCAAGGCTGCAACCCCCAATTATCCTCGCCTTATCAATCCCACTATGCTACAAAGTCTTGACGCTGATATCACTCTGGTGGAGTTACCAGAGGCCTGTTCCAAGTTAAGTCAGGGAAAGGCTCCTGGTTATGATGGTTTTCCCATGGAATTTTTTCAAAATCATTGGGATTTGGTGGGAAAGGATCTTTTGTAGGTCATTAACAAGGCTCTCTTAACTGGTTCCCTTGGGCCCAATCTAAATCAAGGGGTAATTCGTCTCCTACCCAAGTCTGGGGATCTAATTGATATCTCCAATTGGCATCCCATAACTCTTCTCAATGTAGTGTATAAAATTTGGGTGAAGTGCCTTGCCTTATGGTTGATGAGACGCGACTTGCATGCGCCGCGATATCGCGTACGCTATATCGTGCGTCCCGCCGTCATATCTATAAATAAGAGGCAGCACTCCCTTCA
>MNCI01013638.1:4799-22828 GCA_015680685.1 Gnetum montanum
AAAAAAAATGCATGGGTCTTTGCATGGTGTGGTTCCCATTCAAAAAACATCAACAATAGGGGAATTCAAAGCACATCACTTAGACCAAATAAAAGGGCTACAAGCATCGGTTATGGAACTAGAAAGATATGTTACCCATGCCTAAAGGTTCCCTCTAACTAAGGCCCCTTCTCACTTCCTACTTCTCCATCTTTCTCTCCTCGGAATGGTGGTGACTCTTTGTGGAAGCATTCTTGTTGCTTCAAGTAGATGGATTGGTCAAGTGTGTTGATGCGAGGTCATTGGATGTGGTTTGTTTAAGTCTGGATTTGGGATGAGTTCTACTCAGTCACATTAACCATGAAATACACAAGGGACATTACACAACCTTGTTCTTGGTATTCCATTCCATTCTCTTCTCTCCATGTTTCTCCCCATTTTTTCACCTCATTACCGATTTTATCATTAGTCTATTTCTGGGTTGATGCATTATTTTTCTTTGGTGAATTCTTGTGGGTAAGTTTTTAACTCTTGTTTCCAAATGACATTCCTAGATGTAACGACGGAAAACGTCGGTAGCTGGAAAATACCAAACCAATTCCGTGTACACAGTTTTAACCACGGATCCATGCGAGGGCTATGCTGGAAAAACGAATCCGCGGCGCCCTGAACGGTCTTGTCGATCAGACAGGGACTTACTAATCAGTAAACCGATGAATATCTAGCGAGACGATCTGATTCGAGGAATCGCAAAAACGAGGGGAAAGGGATGTAGATGAATTGCAACGATGATAACACTAAACACGATAAGAGGAGGCTGGCGTAAGAGAAACACGTAGTCCCAAGATCTACGCTTTGACTTGAAAAAAATGTCTATTTCATATATCTCGTTACACTGGGGAGACCCCGATTACTGGATATGAAGCAATGCAAAAAACAATAGGAAAACTGTCCAAACAGAAGTCCGATCTACCTTCAAGGCTAAAGCCGGGATGCAAGGAAGGTCAAGCTCTGACGCCTACCGATCAACTGTTTCTGAACAATAGAGTCTTCCCTAGTAGACCGATTACTCCTGTTGCCGGTACTCAAAACGCACTGTGCTCTATTTCTACCGGAAGGTGATACTGTCAACAATCGCCAAAGCGCTACCCTCTGTATCTCTGCTCGAAAGGGTGATAAGTGCTCCAGTGCTCAGAAAAATGCCTTTGCTTCTCTGATTTGCCAACCCTTGTATCTTTGTCAAACGAGGTATTTATAGGCTGCGACGCTCTGTGGAAAAGGTGCAACCCTGATGATGTGTGTCTCGAATGTTTCAGGCACTGTTGGTTTGACCATTTTTGCATCAAACCTCATGACTACGCACAATACGCTCATTCAAGTATTGTGCGTATGAAGAAGAGGTGCATGTCGGGCATGTCTCAACCGTCTTTGGGTTATATTACGCTCATCACGCTGCGTTGCATGTATGAGCGTAACGTAACATGGAAAGAAGGATTCAAGCTATTTTACGCTTTCTCACGCAGCCATGCGTAACGGAGCGTAAACAATGTTTAGCTTGGCGATGCAATACGCTGCGATACGCTGCGTTGCGTGATGAGCGTATGATGAGCAATCGCACTTTCTTAGACTTTACCTTTGACTGTTCTGGAGCTTATTACGCTGCCGTGCGTAATAGAGCGTAAACTTGGCTTTGAACAAAAGACTTAGCAGAATATACAGGAAGTTGCATATTACGCTGCTTAAGCTTCTTCCTATGCCAAAGTAAAATTCACGCTAAGCGCCATTATGCAGTGTCGCGTGATATAGCGTAAACAGAGAAAACACAGTAAGAGTAGAAATCTGCGCAGGAAGTTGAAGACTGGATGCTACATGTCTCTTGGTGTTGCTCTGTCTTGTTCTTCCTTCTGGATTTCTGACATGTGCCCCTGCTTGAATTGGGAATCTTTGCCTGAGGCTGACTCGCGATTTTTCACGGTGTTTCAATGGCCCCTCTTTGTTGACAGTTGGAGGGCTTACCCGAAAGACGTCGACAAAGAATACGAAACACCGGTTTGGTAGAAGCAAGAACAGCGTTCATCCATGGCTACTCAAGGGTTGCCCTGTCAATATGAAAGAGCAAAGCTGGAGGGATTGGGAGATAGAATGGCATGGTGGGAAACAGGTTCAGAGAAAATGTAAAATGAGTCAGGATGGTAGGAGTATGGAATACGCTTACTGCGCGCACAGAAACGTACGCACATTGAGGTTGATAGGAATGCTTCCAGACAAGCGTAACGCGTCAGCCTGAGATCTCTCTGTCACAGATTATAGCAGGAATGCTTGCAAAAGGAGCATGGCGCATCACTTCTATGATATCTCTGCTAGTGTGAGTGCAGAAAATGGATGCTTGCATATGTAGCGTCTACATATGGGAAGCGGGTGGTGGGGATGAAGGGAAATAATAGCGAAGGGTAGGTTTGTGAGAGGCATAAGCATGCTAATCTAAGTGGTCGGGCAAACCTGAGCAGCCATTTCAAGACGCTGTGATCCTTCACCGCTCAGGTGAGTGCATCTTTGAATGACATCCTCAAAGTAAGTAACCTGCAACCACAAAAGAAAACAGAGGACACCATTGCCCATGCGAACGAGAGGCGAGGTTGTCGAAACAAGCACAGTTTGATGTGAGATAGAGCCATTGGGACATGAAGAAGGAGCTGGAGCATAAGGCCGGGACCGCCAATCCTGATGATTGGCCCTGCATACCTTCGCCAAAAGGCATCAGACGCAGTGCACCTAACTGGTTAGACAAGGAACTAGCTAGATGAATTTGCAAAGCCAGCTTCCGATAGCGATGATCGGCGGAGGGTCCCGAGGTTGTTGTTGGTGAGGATTTCTTCGGGGCTCCGGCTGGCGAGACTAAACTCTCAGAGGTACCACTGTTGTAGTGGGCGCAGCGACGGCATCTCCGAGGGATCAGTAAGATGCCTCTCAGCTCATCCGAGGAATCAGTAAGATGCCGGTGGGGTGGCGACATTGGGACTGTCCCAGTATCCCACCCTGTTTGTCGTGTAGCCATACAGAGATGATCATGCTTGCTTGAGTTATATGGCAGTAGCCTGTAAGTCCCAGTTTTAAGTCCTGGTAGACTGTCATTGCTGATTTTAAGTCTCAGCAGACCATGGTCCCGGTTTAAAGTCCAGGCAGATCGAGAAATGCTAGTTTTACATCGTAGCGGACGGTGGTATGTCTGATTTATGGTCTTAGAAGACCGTGCTATGGGTGTCAGTTTCATGTCATGACCCAGGGACAAGTTTGTGCTGGTTTTACGTCTGAGTAGACGGCTACTTACCTGTGCCAGTTTAGCGTCGTGGCGGACGTGTGTGAAAGATTCCAGTTTTTCATCTTGGCGGACCTGTACAACATTGCCATTTTTATGTCGTAGCGGACGATTACAACTTGCCAGTTTAGTGTCATAGTGGATGAATACTGTCAGTTTAGCGTCGTGGCGGACGCGTGCAAAAGATTCCAGTTTTTCGTCTTGGCGGACGGTCAGTGCCAATTTAACGTCGTAGCGGACGTGTATTGCCATACTTGCTGTTGACACCGTAGATGCTGTTAAATGTAATACCTCTTTAGATATACATGATTTACAGGATTTGAGAATTCATTGCCGTCGACGTCTGCTAACTTGAATGCTCCGTTGCTGTACATGTCAACCACCAAGAAAGGGCCTTCCCAGTTTGCAGAGAATTTGCTTACTAGTTCACGCACGGCCTTAAGCACAAGATCTCCTTTCTTGATCGGGCGTTGCTGAGGGTTATGACGATAATTCTGTCGCTGTTTGTCTTGATATCTTTCAATCATGTCAAGAGCCTGTATCCGCTTCTCTTCGACTGAATCCAAATCTGCGATTCGAGACTCAGTGTGTTGAGCCTCATTTATAACCGTGGAAAGGACCATTCTNTGCGGGTAATAGGGGGAGGAAAAGGATTTTCTAATGCCCAGGTTATCACAGAAGGATTTGGTTTCTGCGCTACTGAACTGTGGCCCATTGTCGGTCACGATAGTCATCGGGAGACCAAATCTAGTTACTATATTGTCCAGGATAAAATGGCAAATCTGCTGAGATGTAATCTTTCGCAGGGGAACAGCCTCTACCCACTTCGTAAAATACTCAGTAGCAATAATAATGAAGCTGTGACCTGCAGAGGATTTTGGTGTGATCGGGCCTATGATGTCTAGTCCCCATCGTTGAAATGGCCATGTTATCTGTGTTGTATGTAATTCTATGGGTGACACGTGTATAAGATTTGCGTGACGCTGACACGTGTCGCAGGTTTTAACCTTCGTCAGACAATCTTTTTCCATGCGTGGCCAGTAGTATCCTAAGCGACGGATTTTTAGGACCATAGCCCGTGGTGCTACGTGGCCACCGCACAGTCCCTCGTGAATTTCGCCGACTATCTGCTGTGCTTGGTTTTTGTCGACGCATGTCAGCAGCACGCCATCCAAGGAGCGTCTACAAAGAGTGCTGTCTCCGATGATGATGTATTGCCTAGCCCGCTTACGGATTGCATCTTTCTGTGCACGTGTCAATGCAGATGGTAACTCGCCCTGTAAAAGGTAAGTTTTAATGGCGTCGTACCATTCAAGCGTGCTTTCCTCAAGAAGAGAAGAGACTTGCGCTGTCTGAATGATAGGATCTGTGCAGTCGGTAATCAATGCGGGGCAGGTGTCCAACAAATGTGTGGGCACGTTCAGAGCCAGTGTAGCCAGTGTGTCGGCCAGTGTGTTATTCGTGCGGGGCACGTGCTGGGCATCGATGGTCGCAAATCATCCCAGAAGATCTTTAGCCGTATGGCAGTAGGGCTGCAAATGTATAGCCTTGCAGGCGTAGACTCCTATGATCTGATTTATGACAAGCATTGAATCGCCCCTAATCGCCAGGTGTTGAACATCGAGTTCACTGGCAGTTAGTAATCCCCTGAGGAGCCCCTCGTACTCTGCCACATTTTTCATACAGGGGAAGGTCAAGCGATAAGCGTGGAGACGCACATCCTCAGGCGATAGCGTGATAACAGTGGCAGCACTACCACCTCTAGCGGTTGAAGCGCCATCAAAGTACAATGTTGCTTCGGGGCCTGTCGAAACAAGGCTTAAACTATGTACATGTTCATCAGGGAACTCTGGTTTGATGGTTGCTTGGTTGTTAATTGGTGACGTTACTAACTGGTTAGCTATCGCTTGGCCTTTCGTAGACGATTGGCCAATATAATGTAGATCAAATTCTGCGATAATAGCCTTCCAGCGAGCGATCCTACTACTCTCGTATAAGTTATGCGTAATGGTCCTAAGGATGTTATTTTTACAAATGATGTTAACCTGGCTATGGAAAAGGTAATGTCTACACTTTTTGAGCGTAAAAACTAATGCTAGACAATTACGCTCGACTTCATTATACCTCGTTTCATACGCATATAGAGCATGGCTTAAGTAGTAGATGGGCACTTCCGACCCATCATCCCTTCTTTGACAGAGCAATGCTGCTAACGCTACGTCCGAAGTAGCGAGGTAAATGTAGAATGGTAAGTCCCTTTGTGGCGGGAAAACCATTGGTAGATGTTGCAATTCCTATTTCAAATTGTCAAACGCACGCTGGCAATCTTCCGTCCATTCAAAATTGACCCCCTTTTTGAGCAGGTGCTGCATAGGGTGCAGCTTATCGGTTAATCTCGAGATGAAACGGCGTATGAACTGTAATCGTCCCTGTAACCCGTGTAATTTCTTGAGGTCTGTAGGAGGCGTAAGCTCAACAATGGCTTTGACCTTGTCAGGGTCAACTCGTATGCCAGCTTCCGACACCACAAACCCCAGCATGCGTCCGGTTTTAACCCCGAATACGCACTTCTTTGGGTTAAGCCGGAGCTCGTATTTGGAACATCTCTTGAGGACTAACTCCAGGTCTCCTGAATGATCTTCAGACTTTAAAGACTTCACGGCTATATCGTCTACGTAGTCATTCAGCTTTCCGAGGAGATAGTCGCTAAAGATGTATGTCATAGCCCGTTGATACGTTGCTCCGGCGTTCTTCAGACCAAAAGGCATCATAGTGTAACAGAAGGTGCCCCAAGGCGTCATGAACGTTGTTGTCAATTGATGTTCTGGGTTAATTCGGATCTGATTATAACCTGAAAAACCGTCCATGAAAGAGAGCAGCGCATGCCCAGCTGTCGTGTCGACTAGCTAGTCGATACTCGGAAGTGGGAAATTGTCCTTGATCATTGCCTTATTCAAATCCCGGAAGTCTATGCAGATGCGTATGCTTCCAGTCTTCTTTGGGACGACTACAATGTTAGACACCTAATCCGAGTAATTGACCGCGCGAATGAAACCAGCCTGATATAGTTTGGTGATTTCAGTACGCACGACCAGCGCGATCTCTGGCTTGATTTTGCGTGTCTTTTGCCTAACGGCCTTAACCTGCGGGTCTAGGATGATGTTATGTTGGATTAACCTGGGATCTAGTCCAGGCATGTCCTTGTATAACCATGCGAAGACGGTAATGTTGTCTTGCAGGACTTGTGTTATGGCATCATGCATTTTCTGGTCTAATAAAGAACTGACTTTAAGTGCTCGAGCCTCACCTCTATGCGTAACGATAGAGACCTCACTGAGGGGGTCTTCGGTTATGTCTCCAGCCTTCAGGTCTAGCGTACGCGTCGACTGTTTTGGCAACTCTGGGGATGTCTTCGACGTAGCTATGGTTACGTCTTCTAAAGAGGGGTTAGCATCTATCAACGTGGGGTCAAATTGTCTAACTATCTTCCCGTATGGGCCTGTTAAAGTTAGGGGTGCTGAAATTGTTGCATCCATTTGTTGTTTGCCCTGCAAAATAGCCAAGTGCGTAAATGATTAGGAGACAAGTGACGTGATGTCGCCGAACGTGGAATGCTAACTAAATTTTGAATATTATAGATAAGCTGTAATCAATGTAACCCGATTACGAGGCGATAAGATGTGATAGTTTAACGTCATTTTGGACAGTGGCGCATGCGATATCGACCGCATTAATATCTTGATTTTCGGGGTCCGTTTTAGGAAAGTCCCGCTGAAATCGGATATCAAGTCGGTGATCCTCGAATATAAGCAAGTGGTTTTTCGATGAGAACAGACTGTTGGCTATCGAGAATTTGAATTTGTAACTGCTGCAGGGCGAAAGTAGGCAGAGCAGAGGATTGGAGCAAGTGACTTTGGGAGGATTTGCAAGTGTTAAGCTGTGAAAAATTCTGAAACTGTTGCAATGGCTCCGAGGGTCAAGAGGAAGAACGCGAAACTGGCCAAAATCGACGAAATGCAGGCAACTGTGGAGCGCATTTCGCAGGCGCTGGTCGATATTCGTGACCCTACGCCTTTGAACCGGTAGGTCATTCTTACATATTTACGCTTGTTTCTATGGCTGCTTTTCGTGGTATATTTTCGTTTGCATGCATGTTGATTTCGAATTGTGGACCTCGGGTTAATTCGAGGGTTTGATGGGGTTGCGTCTACCGCCATTGTCAGGGAAGAACCTTGCGTTATTGCAAGGGTTTGGGCAATTTCGGCCTGGATAGCTGAGTGTGGTTTATGAGTTTTCTGTGTTAGTTATGCAAATGCAAATGTAGGTGTTAATGTACGCTTTGGGTTTTCTATACAGCGTTGCGCTAAAGCCCATCCTGATTGTGCTGGATATTGTCGGGGTCTTGTGTTGTATAAACCCCATCGTCCCCAATGTCCCTCCTCCGCACACGCGGTTGCAAGGGAAGGCCATATGGTTTCGATAGGGTGCACTGGAGTTTCTGCAGTTCTTACTGCGCAACTTCAGCGTCATCATGTGGTCTGACCTGGCTGGTGACGTCACCGGTGCTCTTTTTGCGAAAGGAATTTTGGCCTTTTTGACGGATGGGGCCATCGATACGGGTCATCCCGAAGACCGAGAGCTTAGCGCTCGGGGCTTAAGGAGCTTGAATTGGATCTGGGAAATGGCTCGATTCAATTGTTACCATGCATATAACACGCTGTTCGTGGCTCGCCATGTCTCGACCTGTTTCCAGAACCCACAAGGCACGGTATACTACGCAGGCGGGTAAGCGAATTTTGTAAACTATCTATTTTTCTGTTTTGTTGTTGGCGTCTGTCATCGGTGTGAAATATAAGAGAAGCCTATGGAAAATGTGCAATAAGCCTATGTTGTATGGTGCAGGTTCTTTATTCAGGACAATAAGTTAGTTGGCGATGGGGATGTGTTATCGTGGGCCGAAACGGCAATAATGGCGTTTACTGCAACTAACAACGTGCGTGCTGGTGTCATAGAGCAGATCGGCTTTGATATGCGCGAGTACCCCACCCGTTACGCTAGGGCTTTTGAGAGTTGCCAAAGACTCAGGTGGCTGCACGATGACTGGACCCTGGATCTGCCCCTTACCGTCAAGGATGTGCAGAGGGAACTCCCGCCATTTCCGTTGCCATTTGGCCCCGGTAAGGCTGTGGTGTAGTTGGTTACTGCATACTGTAATAGTAAATTGTGGACATTGCGTAATAGAGCTTTGGTTAATTCGTGCTTCATGTTGTGCAGTCAGGGAATCCCTGGAGATTACCCTTACGATTTCCGGCCGCGAGGCGAACACTGTCCTTTTCCGCTACGGCGACATCAAGGACGCACAGCGCTGGCTCAACCACTCGACAGCCCCAATCGCGATGACCTCCAAGATCCGAGCAGCAGGGCTAATGCACTTATTTTTGGCTGCGACTCCTGATGTCCTTGCCAGTGAAATGCTAACCCTGGTCAACTCCTTCAACGAAAAGGCCGAGCGTTTCTGGACGCGTGTACATAATGTACGCGTGAGTTTTGATATTGACGCTCAGCTCTTCGTGGACCTCTTTGGCATCCCCTCAGATGGCCCTCCCGTAAGTGAGAAGGTGAAGAGGAGCGAAGCTTTCCAGAATTGGCTGAAGGAGTGGGTAAGGATCCCGAAGGAGACTAAAGGGTTTCCCTGCGAAAAATTCGAGATGGACACTGCCAAGACACTGTATCCCCTTTTCCGGGCCTGGACCTTCCCCAAAACTCTCTCACAGGGGAGGTTCTTTTCTGTAGAACAGACCCGTATTATGCGAGAGGTTCTGGAGGAGGGGACCCAGTTCAATTGGGCAAGCTATTTTGCCAAGGGACTGCGTAATGAGATGCTCAAGCTTCGCAAGAAGCTTGAGTCCCGTTTCAACGTGCATTACGCGTTCTTCATAGCTTGCCTCCAGCGGTTTGCTGAGTTTCTGGTCATCCAAAGGAATGGGGTCTGGGTACAGAAAGACTGAGATCAGCTATCCAGACCTTGGATTGCTCACATCCTCAACACTACTCGTGGGCAGGATCCGCCGGAAGGGATCGGGGAGTCGTTGTCTGTAACAACTAAGGGTCTGGCAGCGCCCCAAGTGTGAGGTCTTAATAGCGTAGGCGGGATAATGCCCACTTATACTGGCGACGCCTTGCGAGGGAAGCGCATGGCGGAAGAAATCGTAGAACCTGCAGCTCGACGTAAGAGGCTCCGTATAGCCGAGGCCCCGGAGGGTGACGCAGGAAGAACTGTGGTGGTCAAAATTCAGTGGAGTAAAATTCCGCCTGGTAAGCGTGAAGGAATTATGTTATGCAATGTTTATTTAGATGTTTTGTAATGATATACTAAGGTGCTATGACAGGACCAGTAAAAATTATGGAAGAACTGACCCCTGAGACGGGGGCAGTAATACTAAGTCGTAGGGAGGGGGACTCAATTTTGGAAGAAGAGGCCCCAGCTGTTAGCGTGAGCCACGTACAGGCTCTGGTGCGTGAAGAGGCCCCAACTACTGGAACCCGCAACGCACAGACTCAAGTGTGTGAAATGGAAAGGGATGCGGAAGATGTCAGTGAAATCGCCACTGTCACCAGTAGAGGTAATGGCGTGTTAGCGTGTTTGCAAGATTTCTGTAAATAAATGAGGTTTCTAACTGGATTACGCTACAGGAGAAGGGGAGGCGTCTACGTCTGTCACTGGGAGCAGAGCGTGGAGAGACTTCCTTGATAAATTTGCCTTCATGGAAGGCGTTGTCAGCGACATGATCGAGCGCCTGGAGCGCGTCGAACCTGGAGCCGGTATGTTATGGTTGTAATTAGTTTGTGATACCACGTAGTGGTAATATGTCATCAACGTTTGATGGTTGTTTTCTGTTAGGAGCTCGTCTCCGATGGGATCCCACTGAGCCCATTGATTTGGACACAGTGGAACCACCATCCAATGAAGCAGCTGTGCCACGCCACATTTATGAGGAAATGTGTAAATGTGCGTTACGCTCGACACGCTCCTTATGGGAAAGTAGGGGCGCCTATGAAACCCTCTGGAAGAGGCTGCAGCGATCGGAGCAAAAGGTTGATTCTTTGACCAAAGAGGTCGGAGACTTAAAATCACGATGTGACTTCCTACAGGCGCGGGCCACAGGAGATGAAGACTGACGTACCGTTGTTGTCGACCACTCCCGGTATTGGACATCCATCAAAAACAGCGTGCAGACCAGTTGGGCGTTAGTCGAACAGCGGATGCAGATAGAACTCCTAGCCCAGAAAAGCTGGGACTGGAGGGATTATTGTGCCAGCGTGCAAGAGTGGGGGAAGAAGGAGAAGGACCACAAACACTTGTACAAGCGGGAGAGTATTGGTTATCGGAAACTCTACCACGATCTTGCCGTCAGGGCCCGGTCCTTGGAAGTCTTCCAGGACGTCATCGGAGCTTCCGAAGCCTTCAAGAAATTCGAGGAGGAGGTGACTGTGAGTGCGTCCCCAGAGAGGGCAATGACTCTCCCTGGGGGTCAGGCTACAATCCCGACTTTCTTCCCGGACCCACCCCGCTAGAGCAGCATGGAGAAAGGGAAGGTGAAGGCTGGAGCTGCTTTGGGAGAGGATGTATGGCCAGATCTAATGGAGGAAGAGATTATGGAGTGCCTGTGGGCTGGCCTGGACAAGCTTCCCTTTGCTGCGGAAGCAGGGCCATCACAGGTGAGTCTACGCGTTATTTAGTTTGCGTTTCTAATTATGATGTTAAGTCTTGGGTAGCTAAAGTGCTTACTGTGTTCAGGTACCAGCCAAGGATAGGGAGGAAGAACAAGCTAAGGAGTTAGCAGAGGAAGCGGCCGAAGCAGAAGAAGAAGCAGAAAAAGAGGGAGAAAAAGAAGAAGAACGCAACGATGAAGAGCATCTTCCCATGGAGCCGGCGCTGGGACGAGGACCTCGTGAAGAGGGCATTCTTCGTGAAAGAATCATTCCCAGAAATGATGGCCCATTGGAGGATGATCCATTAGCGTTAGACCCGGACTTAAGGGATACCGGTGATAGTGGCAGTAGAGGAAATGCGTAATTATAATTTACGCATAGTTTTATTGATGTTGAGTGCAGTATCATTTTACGAATGGCTGCAAAGACGTGTTATAAAACCTGGTGGATGTGTTAAATGTCAGTTACACATTGTTTTTATTCTTTTTTGCGTTTTTCCTGGCAAGTATGAACATAATTGTTGAAAATTTCACCTAAGTGATAGCAATAAAGCGTAATTGCTAGTTTAAGGCCATTGCGGGCCTTCATATGGTTTTGCGTAAACTAGAGACTAGTTTAAGGCCATTGCGGGCCTATTGTGTGATCAAACATAAAGAGGCATAGTATACAGTTCTGGCAACTAGTTTAAGGCTGTTGCAGGCCATAGCGTAATAGAGCAAGCGTAATGATAAAGTCCTGAAAATCTACGTAACTAGTTTAAGGCTGTTGCGGGCCATGGCATAATACAGCAAGCGTAAATGATACTGGTACAGTATTTTGCATAATTGTGTTAAAGTGATCAAGAAACGTGACTACTATGCGTATGAAAAAGACAACAGCGTGAAGATAAATGACCAGCGTAAGAACCAAAAAGAAAAGTAAGGTGAAAATACGTGAAATAAAATTGCTAAGTGGTAACCATGATAACCCGTTAAGAAAAAGATAATGTACGCAAAGACCATCGTTCAACCATTGATACGCAATTGTCTTTTGATGGCCTTTACGTTGAGCGTCGTGTAAGGGCGAGGAGACTTATGGTTGGACTCCTCTACGCTGCCATCCGGAAATGGCAGGTCAGCCCAAGCTAGACCGTCAACATTGTTGTCAGCTTGTTGTGGGGTTTGGAGATAGGTTTGATCATCGGTCGTTTCTATCTCTGAACCCCATTCTTCTTCAATGTTATTGACGGTCCTGGGAGTGATTTCGTCACCGCGTATCACAACGTCCCCTCCGGCATAGGGGAGATGTATCTCTTGGTGTATCGGTGACAAAACTGCCCTCAGCTGAGCTAACCACGACCTCCCCAAGATCAGGTTGAACCCTGGCATCTCCTCGACGACTAAGAAAGTGGCTTCTGTTGGGAATTGATTCCCCGCCACAAACTCAATACGCACCGTCCCCTTAACCTGAACCCATACTCCGTTGAATGATTTTACGCAGGCCGTCACCGTGGGTGTGATCTGATCGACCAGGCCCAGCCTATCCATGATGGAATAGGGAATGACGTTGGTAGCTGCGCCATCGTCCACGTGTACTCTTCGGATCCGGTATTGACCGACTCGGATAGTGATAAACATAGGTTCAGTGGTTACCTGGCCTTTCTTAGGGTCGTCTTTGATAGACCCATCATGGAAGGTCAGCAAGGAAGGCGTAGGTTGCTCAGCTTCGGAAAGAAACATGACAGCATGTATCGCTTCCTCCTCCGCTGGAAAGCTTTCATCCATTGATATGGATGTCAGCATGCGAACCATAGCCTCACGGTGTTCTCGAGACATCATAAGCAGGTCGTAAAGTCTTAGCGTTGTGTTTTTTTGTTTGAGAGCCTGTTTGACTTGCGTAAATGCGTCAAGAAGGTCCTTCTCCTGGCTAGGTTGTTTTTCCCCCTTGTCCTCTTCCATTCAGCCCAAGAGACGGATCTCCCGAGGTGGAATGGTGTTGGTCAAAGGGTTGCCCTTTTTCTTGCCAAGAGGAGGCAGTTGCATTTTCGCACCTTTATCCTATCCCTAAGGCGCAGGTGAAGGCACAGAAGCCAAGGGCCTAGGCTTAGGGAAGCCGAGCGTAGAGTGGTCTTTCGTTGCGTTAGCTAATGTGTCCTCTCCCTTTTGTTTGGGAGGTGAGGGTCGATGCTTTTGGTTGGAGGTCTGCCCCTGCGTAAGAGGAGCAGCCTATGGCTTCAACGCCCTGATGATGAAAGGCGCCTTGGGTACGAACGAGGCCGCGGCTTGGCTGTTGCTGCGTGACTGAGAGTGCGTTCGAGAAGGTGCCCGTATAATGAAGGGCGGCCTCGAGACCCCACTGACTGCCGATGAAGTGGTTGGTCCCCCTTGTGAGTTGGCAGGGACACGCAAAACAAAAGGTTGTTTTGGTGGTTCCCTATTCTCACTGTCTGTACTCACCACCGTGATCGTATAAGGATCGTCGTTTGCATTCAATGGATCCTTGTATACGTGCAATGTTTGGTTTTCCGGACACATCAGGTTGCTGGCATCCAACTTGAGCGAACCATCATCTAGCATTCGTTGAATGTCATCTTTCAACGCCCAGCAATAATCCGTATCGTGACCACACATCTGGTGGTAGTCACAGAAATGGTCGAGCCTGAAAGATCTCGGAACTGGTGGTTCGTTAGGTAAGGCTAAAGGAGGGTTCTTCAGCAGTTCACAATTACATCTGTGAGGCTTCAGAGCCTCCTCGGACACCTTCTTAGGTTGAATGTGCCCTGCCCCTAACAGTTGTTTCAGTAGTTCAGAATGCTTTACAGGTAACGCCGTGTACTTTGAACGATCCTTATGCTCAAAGTTTGGCTTAGGCTGGGGGGGCCCTTCAGGGGTAGTTGTGTTTTGGTTGGTGCCGACACTAGCCGTGGTTTTAGGAGGCACCGTGGGTGCCTTTTTGTTTTTCATATTTGCACTTTCAGTCATTGCAGCTACTATCGTTGTCGCTGCTTTGCCTTTGTCTTTGTTCTTGTTATGTGCATTCCTATAGGCGACATACGCCGAGTCTTTGCTGGCCTCCATGGCATCCTGGATGCTTCTAACTTGAGTGAAGGCCTGATGTAAAGAATTAGGGGAAAGGTAATACAACTTTGACTTAATGAAGTCATTGACTGCTTCCTTGAACATCGCCAGCGTATGTGAGTCCGCGATCGGCTCGCGGATCTTATTCAAGGTAGCATTCCAGCGCTGTATAAACTTTTGGACGGGCTCGAGCGGGTCTTGTTTCACCCCCATGAGCTGATCCAATGTGACTTCCGGTTTCAAATTGTATTTGAAGCGAGTCACAAATTGGGTCAGCAGTTCTTCCAGGGTTGAGATGGAGGAACGCGGGAGGGCTCGGTACCAGTCCAAAGCTTTCCCTGTTAAGGACATTGCAAAGACTCGGATAATGGTATGTGGCCACTGTTGTAACAACAAGGACTCAGATCTAAACATGACCAAGTGAGAGTTGGGATCTCCCTCCCCATTATACTTGGTGAAATAAGGCAGAGACATCCCTGGCGGCAACTACAGCATAGGGACCGCTGGACTAATCGGATCATCCTGATAGAAGTCCATGATCTGAACGGTGTCAGAACTAGCGGCTTTGAGGCACCAAACCTCTTCGGTAAGAGTCTGTATCAGCTGGAAGGCTTGGTCCAGGCCTGTTGACGGGGGTGTTTGCACGGAAGGAATAGGAGGTTGGACTGGGAGGGCGACGCTAGGAAATGGAAAGGACGAGCGAGGTTGACCGGCTGGTTGTGGGGTGGGGATCCCAGCAGGCAAGGGAGCTTGTGAAGACCACCACCCGCTGGCTTATGTAAAGGGGTTAGCCGCCACCTGATGCATAAGATAAGGATGAGGATACTGGGGTACCCCCTGTGGAACATACGTTGCGGGCACGACCGGGGGTCGCGCACCGTACACCATAGACTGGGTCTGTTGCACCGCCGAGTTGGCCCATTGACCTGCAGCAGGCTGTTGGGCGTAAATTTGTGGCTGAGCGGCTGCGGCGATTTGTTGAGTCGAAGGGGGCGGAAGCGACAAGGTCTCTGCTGGGCGCATTATGGATATGTTATGGGGTTGTATCTGCGGGATGAAATGGGGGGCGGTGGTTGCCGGGATCACCATTGGGATGCTAAGTACCCGTGGTGACGCAGCCGCTCTCGTGTGATTATGCAGTATTTGTGTTTGAAGCCCAGAAGGTTGCGCGGTGGCCTGCGGCATGGCAGGGACATGCATCTGTGCGGTCATGGCTGGGTCAAGAGGTGCGACTTCCCCGTTGAAAGGAAACAGGGGATTTATATATGTTTGGGGGCTCAGAGTATGGAACGAAGGTTCCAGAGTATGGAACGAATGTTCCGACTAGGCCGCAAATTCGTCCTCTTCCTCCTCCCCATGCTGGGGCTCCACCACAGCTTGTGAAGCCTAGCCTTTGGCCATGACCAACTGTGCGATAAGTTCATGTTGGTGTTCGGTCAAGGGAATTATGTCGTAAAATGTCGGCTTAAAATCATAGCCCCCTCGGTGGAGCACCTCAAAGTTTTGTTTCACTTCGAGTTCAGCTTGGCTGAGAGCCAGCTTCGCCTGGATCTTAACGCATATGAAGTTGTATTCTTCAGGGGTTATAACCGTGAAGATGGGCTCTTTTCCCTGAAGTCGTAATGATCGGCGCAATGGTCCCTGAGATCCTGTAGCGCCCGGAGCTGGCCAGGTGACCGCGATAGGGTTCACAGATGTGGCACCCAAATCGGTAGGGACCATGGCGGTTGTGGTTGTGTAAAAGGAATCCATTAGGTAACGAGATTAATGGTAAGCGGTAATCGGATCTAAGAGATGGTTGGCAACAGAAGCACAAAAAGGCTTTCTACCCTGTAGGATTTCAAAGAAATCGTCCTTGCGACCGATCTACACCACAAGACTTATCGTAACCTTCCCTAGAGGTATTACGTTTACGATTTTGGGTATAGATCGCTAACAGGGCTACCCGAAATATCCAGATCGGAGCCTGAGGCCCTCCTTCTAGCACAAGAAAACTGTACGACGAAAAACGTCGGCAGCTGGAAAATACCAAACCAATTCCATGTACACAGTTTTAACCACGGATCCGTGCGAGGGCTATGCTGGAAAAACGAATCTGCGGCGCCCTGAAAGGTCTTGTCGATCAGACAGGGACTTACTAATCAGTAAACCGATGAATATCTAGCGAGACAATCTGATTCGAGGAATCGCAAAAACGAGGGGAAAGTGATGTAGATGAATTGCAACAATGATAACGCTAAACACGATAAGAGGAGGCTGGCGTAAGAGAAACATGTAGTCCCAAGATCTACGCTTTGACTTGAAAAAAATGTGTATTTCGTATATCTCATTACACTGGGGAGACCCTGATTACTGGATATGAAGCAATGCACAAAACAACAGGAAAACTGTCCAAACAGAAGTCCGATCTACCTTGAAGGCTAAAGCCGGGATGCAAGGAAGGTCAAGCTTTGACGCCTATCGATCAACTGTTTCTGACCAATAAAGTCTTTCCCAGCAGACCGATTACTCTTGTTGCTGGTACTAAAAACGCACTATGCTCTGTTTCTGCCGGAAGGTGATACTGTCAACAATCGCCAAAGTGCTGCCCTCTGTATCTCTGCTCAAAAGGGTGATAAGTGCTCCAGTGCTCAGAAAAATGCCTTTGCTTCTCTGATTTGCTAACCCTTGTATCTTTGTCAAACGGGGTATTTATAGGCTGCGACGCTCTGTGGAAAAGGTGCAATCCTGATGATGTGTGTCCCGAATGTTTCGGGCGCTGTTGGTTTGACCATTTTTGCGTCAAATCTCATGACTACGCACAATACGCTCGTTCGCGTATTGTGCGTATGAAGAAGAGGTGCACGTCGGGCATGTCTCAACCATCTTTGGGTTATATTACGCTCATCACGCTGCGTTGCGTAACGTAACATGGAAAGAAGGATTCAAGCTGTTTTACGCTTTCTCACGCAGCCGTGCGTAACGGAGTGTAAACAATGTTTAGCTCGGTGATGCAATACGCTGCGATACGCTGCGTTGCGTGATGAGCATATGATGAGCAATCGCACTTTCTTAGACTTTGCCTTTGACTATTCTGGAGCTTATTACGCTGCCGTGCGTAACAGAGCATAAACCTGGCCTTGAACAAAAGACTTAGCAGAATATATAGGAAGTTGCATATTACGCTGCTTAAGCTTCTTCCTATTGCAAAGTAAAAATCACGCTAAGCGCCATTACGCAGCGTCGCGTGATATAGCGTAAACAGAGAAAACACAGTAAGAGTAGAAATTTGTGCAGGAAGTTGAAGACTTGATGCTACACGTCTCTTGGTGTTTCTCTGTCTTGTTCTCCCTTCTGGATTTCTGACATGCGCCCCTGCTTGAATTGCGAATCTTTGCCTGAGGCCGACTCACGATTTTTCACGGTGTTTCACTAGAGCCTACGAACTTTTTGGTTTGTGGATTTTTCAAGGTATAAAAGGCATGATCCTGCTTTGGGGAGGACCCACTGGCATTCCTTCTTGGTGCAATTGTTAACTTCTTTCCCTTAAACATTTCTTGCAATCGATCATTTCTTATTTCATCCCCATCCATGACATCCCTTTTGTTGGCGTTTCCATTGTTATTTTTTCCCATCTTTCTTGTTTCTCATATTTTTTCATCTTATAGCTACCAAAGGTTTGCTCTTAGTCATGGGGGCCCTAGCACAAATTTTTCAATTTTCTTCAATTTACTATTTGCCTAACCCTTACACCTTGGGTGTCACCTGTGATAAATCTCTAAACTAGTTTCTGCCATAACCACAACTCAGCCAATGTGCTTCATATCAAGGCAAGGTATCAACTACATTATGGTTTATCTATCCTTGCTCATTTGTAACTGTGTTGTGTGTGTAGATGGCAATCATACAAACAACGGACTGGGCTTGGAAGAAGCACTTAGGATGGACTAAACCTAGAGCATTTACGAAAAGAGCAAGTCTGGTGG
>MNCI01013641.1:0-10781 GCA_015680685.1 Gnetum montanum
TGTGGCTAGCAATATTTATAAACTTTTTACATAAGAAAATTAAGAGTTTTAAATTTAGTAATAAAATGATGGAGACTCCTCTATTTCTTTTTCTTAAAAAGTAAATGTGAAACAATCCACTCTTCTCCATTATTATAGTCAAAGAGCTCTACCACTACAATAAAAAAGGTTTCCCAATAGGCTAACCATTTTTTAGCATCTAATGAGCAGCAAGATACCCCCTATACCAAATCATATGAATCACAAGTGTTCATGCATGATCCGATTGAATTCTGTGGATGGGACTATTTGTGGATATAGATCATTAAGCATTGATTGCAATTCGCTATCTTCTAACTTAGACTAGTGGTAGCTTTGTCACATAAGGTTTAGTCTAGTGTGAGGCATATGATTCTTGATGTTGTTTTGGCCTTAGGCTACTTCTAATGATAATAGAAAAATCAATTACTTAATCTAATTAACAACATAAAGATAAATTCTAAACTAGCCTACAGGCAATGAGTGTCCATTCCTAGCTTATCATACATGTCTTGAACCCACGTATCCACTACTGGGATTATCCAGGTGCTATGCTACTAGGCAAACCAAGCAATAATGCTACTAGGATTATCAAGCAAATACATGTTTACGCTCAAAACTAGTCACACTCATTCTACCAATTCATTAACATGCATGGAAACATAAATATTAACAACGTACATGAAACATAAACTACATGGAAAGTAAATTTAATCTAAGTCAAAGTGCTGCAATGAATAAGATTTAATCTCAATGTTATTGTCATTCATAGAATGTGTCCAAGTACATTGCCACTCAAATAAGATGCCATACAACTGACTCAGATCCACACTACGAGCACTCACTGACTATTCTCTAAGACTACAGAATAAAATTGCAAGAGTTTGACTACTCTATTGACCAAAGAATGCTAATACATAGAGGGAGCATGCGTATTTATAGACTTTATTGTGGAGATGTGTTGACAAGGCCTCATAAATGTAGCAAATGCTACATCAACATGACCTCGTCAATGGGCAACATCACATCCATGAGGTCACATCAATGGGGACCCATTGATGAGGCCACATCGATAAGGGTCCATCGATGTGACACTTTGACACTTCATCATACCCCCACAACTAAATGAAAACTCGTCCTTGAGTTCTTTTACAAAATTGGGAAGGCATGGAATTATTGACTAACACTTGACATAACAAACTAACATAACAAAACTGAGTGTTGCATTACAAAATTTTATTCTAGTGTATGCATACAAAATGACAAAGTGGCAAAAAGATTGGATAAACATTGAAGATTACAAAATTTACAAAGCTCTTCAAAAATCCATTGAAGATGATTTTTCTTGTTGCTGCTAGCAGTGGCAGACTTTCAACCTTGATTGTTATGTTGATGCTTCTCTGATTATGTATAACATTCTTGAAGGATAGACTAAAATTTCTTCTCATTATCCCATGGATCTAGTAAACATGCGATATCTTGTATGTGCTATGATTTATCCATGGGCATATCCTCTGTTGTTTCCCTCTCAGCTTCATTTTCATGCCTGGCAAAAGACCTTCTTCCTTAGGCATTTCTTTTAGCATCACATGTAGCCACCAAAGGATCAACATTAGTTTTCATAAATTTTCCTTAGTAATTAACCCTTTTTGGATCCCTTAGTTTGCATTTAAGCCCAAGGTGATGATAGCATACTATGCCCAAGGCTATAAGGTAACTAAAATCATCAAGTTGTTCAAATCATTTTGGTCAATAACTATTAGTTACCATAATGTTTGAAAATAGGATGTTAGAAAAATTTCAAGTGAACATCCCTAGCCCCCATGACTAATAATCATAACTCCTAAAACACATAAGTTTTCGAATAATTGAAACCAAAGGTCCAATTTAGAAGATAACTAAGAAATATTAATAGATATGAAAATAGAAAAGTAGGAAAAATTAATGAAACTGATAATAAGTAGTTCCAAAATCATCCATAAATTTAGAGAAACAATCATTGGCATTCTAGAAGATATGAAGGTTAGTTCAAAGCCATGATTAACAAAAGTTATGCAAGTGGGTGTGTCCTCCCCAAAGTAGGCTTCTACCATAATGCCCTTGCATAACCACTTCTATAGATGTCCATGGACACCCGAAAAGTTAAATGTAGACCATGCCTTTGTTCCAAGCAACACACAATTGCCATGGTTGGGATGTTGCACTATACTACACAAAACCAAAAGGCTCATAATCACATGCAACAATGAGGTGAATCATGGGATGAGAAGGGATTGCAGAGATCTAGATATAAGGTACTTGACCATGTCCACAATAGGTTCTTGTGAAAAATGTCATTAAAATGATTAACATACCTATTCATTCAAGTTTAGACCAAGTCCATACCATGAACAGTGACCTCTCATTGATGTGTTCCTTCTTGCCGACCACCATGAGTTCACAACCACCTCAAAGAACAATCATCACTCCAAAAAGAGAAGAAAAGAGAAGAAGGAAGAAAGGGCCTTAGTTAGAGGGGCACCTTCAGGCATTCGTAAATTGTCTTTTCAACCCCATAACCAATGCTTGTAGCCCATTATTGTGTCTAAGGGGTGTGCTTTGAATTCCCATCATTGTGTTTTTTTTCTTCCATTTGTTTTGTTTTATTTTGTTTTTAATTTTTTTCCTTTTTCTTTTTTTTGAAATGCAAACCACACCATGCAAAGATAAAGCTTCCTTTTTATTGGTCAATAGAGGAGTGATGATACATTCGAAGAGGAGTCATAAATCACACAAAGGAAGTCAAGAAGAAAACCCAAGAAGTCCCCTTGAGGTCATACCCTTACTATTCCCACTTGGTCATTCCCTCTTTCTTCAAGGTGCAATGATCATTAATTAATTTTAGTTTCATGAAATTAGAACCAAATTAATTCACTAGAGGGATGGATGAGGTGGTCTCACTACTTTACATGATTACTTACCCAATCATCTCAATAGCATAGCACAAAAATTCAACACATAGCATTGACTTCTACATCATGACTTGGCAATATTATTAACAAAAACATAAAATGGGGGGATTAAACATAAAGAGAATGACTTAAGAAAAGAGAAAAATATAAAGAAAAAAGAAGAAAAATATTAAAAAATGGAAAACATATGAAAAATCAAAAAATTCAGAAGAAATAGGAAAATGATAAAATATTGTAAAACAAAGAGGGTGAAAAATACTTGTTAGTTCTTAAACCAAAATGAAGCATCTCCCCCATGACTAATCTTATGGTTGCACATTTGGGAGATGGATCACACAATCCCTTGGTTATACACCACTAGTTTCCCATAAATCACCATTATTGATTTAATTAATTGTGTGGTAGCACATCTAATATTGGTGATAGTCTCATTTGGATCATTCAGAGATGTATCTTCATCTAAACTTGAAGGCATTTCCAATTTGGATGATCCAAATGTGTTTGCTTCTTCTTCTTGATTTTCTATTTTAATTCATGGGTCTCTGTGTTTAATATCATTTTTTGGTGTATAATCAGAGTGTAAGATATATGTGTCTAAGTCCTCTGTTTGGTCCATTTTCTTAAGTCTAGAACTAATAAGTGGATTAGTTGCCTCCATGCATATTTGAAACTATTTTATATTCTTATTCTCAAGCCACTAGGTGTCTTTTGGTTTAGTGGCTACTACATAGATTGGTTTTTGCTCATACACTTGCTCCTAAACTATATTGTGGGCTATGTTAATATTTTGAATTTTCGGTTCACAACTACATCCTTTACTATTAGTAGTGATGCATGGATTCTTTTGTCTCTCCACAATGATAGGTTCATCATTTTTGTTAGGTATTAGATCAACGACAAATGTTAGCTTTTGTGTATGATTGGAGGACATTGGTTATGAAAGGAAGGGTGTTGTACTTGATTAGCATTATGCTAGTTTAGATGAGTTAGTAAGTCCACGAGTGTTGTGCTTATGTGTGGGAACCATCCTAAAGAAAGGATGTTTCCGAAATTGTGATGAAGATCTAGTGGCATTATCATTTCTATGTTTGTTCGTAGCACAAGTGGCATTCTCTCATTGATGTTGTGGTGTTAAACCTTCCTATGTTGCTGGTGGTGACATATGGTGGAGGAAAGTAAGAGAATATTGAGGATATGATGAAGGATGAGAGGTGTGATGTGGTGACCTCATAGAAGATGTTGTAGGATGATGATATTCAAGAGAGTGATAGTAGTGATTCAAGGTAGAGGAAGTGGAACTAGTCAAGGAAACAGGTTGTTGAACATAATAACCATATGGGTTCAGCTAGTAGTAAGGGTTGTGTTGGTTTGATGATGGCCTCCCCCATGACTATGGATTTTGCCACTACGTTAGATGATAGTGTTAAGGCTGGTAAGAAGTCCCACTAGGATGGTACAGCTGGTTGTAGGACTCTCTATAATTACCTTGTGAGAAAGGTAATTTCCTAGGCATTTGCTTTTGTATGAACTTAGGATTCAATGCAAAAGCCCAATACTCATGTAGATGTAACATGACTAGGCAATAGCTCTTCAAATGGTCATATATGCAGATGTCACGTCTATCATCTTCTTCGATAGTTGAGTTGATCGCCTCTTCTTCTACCATCATTTCTCCTTTCTACCGATCAATGTTCTTACCTATCTCTTGGTCCATTTTCCTCCTTTTGTTGTGGTCACTTGATTTTTTTTTTGCATTACTCTCCCCTCTACGCTTTCTATGCAAGTTGTAACTTTCTCGTTTATTCATTCTGACATCTTATCTAGCTTTGCTTCAAGCTCATCAATAGAATTTTGTATTATCAAGGTTTGTTGTAAAATCACCTCATCGAGAGCTACCTCTTTTTCCTCATCATAGATATGGATCCTCTTCTTTTGAAGAGTTGGGTCCCAATGATATTTCTCAACATTCTCTCATTTACATAGCTCTCCTTCTTCTAGTGCCACACACTTGATTAGCTTTTGGATCTAATGAGTTCCTAGTTGATATAATTGATCTTGAGCATACATCCCAATGATCTCTCTTATTTGACTATGAAGCCCATCTATGATGTGAAAAAGTTACTCTTCGTAAGAGAAACCATGGCCTAGACATTCATTTAGTAGAGAATAGTATCTATTTAGGGCCATATCCAAGGGTTCATGTTGTTCTTGTTTTCATCCTTGGATTCATTTCCTTAGGTTGGACACCCTCACATAAGTTTGGTATTTCTCATTGAAGAGTTCCAGCATTGTGGACCACTAATGGATTGAATTTGGTTTCAATGATTTATACCACACTTCAGCTTTGTCTATTAGTGTCCTAGGAAAGAGCTTAAGCTTTTGCCACCCACTTTCAATGTTTTGTAAAATGCAGGAATCATGGAAGGCTTGCAAATTATGTTTTGGATTAGAATCATAGCATTCTACAAATTTAGGGATGTTATTCATATCAAGCCTTTTGATGCGACTTACGTTACGATGCCTGTGGGTATTTTAACTACCTCTGTGATTTGCATCATTCTCTTAGTAGCCACAAGGGTTCACCGTCATTAGAAATGTCATGGTAAAAATTTGTATTTCTATTTGTTTGATTGTGATAATTTTTTCTATGATCATTTTGATGTCTTTGATTTTACCCTTGGTTTTGATTTCTACTTTTATTTTGACCCCATAGTGGATCTCTATCTCTATACCTATGTTCATCTTTGTTAGAACTAGAAGTTGAAAAGGAAGAGGAAGATGAAGAACTAAGAGAGTCACTATGGCTTCTATAGTGTTCCCCACAGTCCCTTGATTTATCTTTTCCAAGTTTTGAGGAGGTCCTAGGCCTTGAGGCCTCCCCTAGTCTAGGACTTACTTCATCTTCTCTAGGATTGTCTACCTTAGGTGAATGTAGTCCTTGAGTGTAGTTAGGGTGGTCATGAATATATGAAACCCTTGCATGAGGTTGGTCACTCCAATTTTTTTCAGTATATATCTCATTAGTTTTCCGATGAATGTTCTCTCCATACAATGCATTATCACTTTCTTGTGAAAGAGATATTTTTATTAGTTAATGATGTGTGTGACTTAATATTTTTTGAAACATAAATCGTTAATGCATTTACAGTTATCGTGTATGATATAACTAATTTAGGCAACTAGCACTAGCCCTAGCAATGGTGCCAATGATGAATGATGAGGTACCCCTTAAGTCCAACCATATGAATCACAAGTATTCACGCATGATCTGATCGAATTTCATGGATGGGACTAGTTGTGCATCTAAATTGTTAAGCATTAATTGCAATTCACTATCTTCCCACTTGGACTAGTGGTAGCTTTGTCACGTATGGTTTAGTCCAGAGTGAGGCATATGATTCTTGATGTTGTTTCGGCCTTATGCTACTCCTAATGATAATAGAGAAATCAATTACTTAATCTAATTAACAACATAAAGATAGAGTCTAAACTAGCCTATGAGTGAAGAGTGTCTATTTCTAGCTTATCGTACACGTCCTAAACCCACGTATCCACTATTGGGATTACCAAGTGCTATGTTACTAGGTAACCCAAGTAGTAATGTTGCTAGGATTACCAAGAAAATATGTGCTTACCCTAGAAACTAGTTACACTTATTCTACCAATTCATTAGCATGCATGGAAATGTAGCTATTGACTAAGTACATGAAACATAAATTACATGAAAAGTAAATTTAATCTAAGTCAAAGTGCTGCAATGAATAAGAATCAATCTCAATCTTATTACCATTCATGGAATGTATCTAGGTACATTGCCACTCAAATAAGACATTATACAACTTACTCAAATTCACACTACAAGCACTCACTGACTGTTCTCTAAGAGTACGACATAAAACTACAAGAGTTCAGCTACTCTATTGACCAAATAATGCTAATACACAATGGAAGCATGTATATTTATAGACTTTATTATGGAGCTGCATCAACGAGGCCTCATAAATGTAGCAAATGTTACATCGATAGGGAACCCCATGTCAACAAAGCCATGTTGACAAGGATCCATTGACGAGGCCACATCGATGAGGACCTGTCAATGTGACACTTTGATGCTTCATCAACATCATTCTCACCGTAAGTTTCTTTAAATATTGAAACTAAAGAGACAATATTCTTATCCATTTTCTTAAGTCATTCTTCACTGCAAAGGAGTTAAAACATTGTCATATTTTGCCCATGTATCCAAGAATAAATTTAGAAAAGCTATTGATATATATTAAAAATTTAATCAGCCATTACAAACCTTGTTTGAGCATAATGCATGGCATTTACAAGTTAGTGATTAATCACTGAAACATCATCTTGCATAGTTAATAAATGCCATGAAAAAAATCAATGCAAGAAGCTAGTTTTGTGATTCATGAACAAGGGGATTTTATTAATATGCTATTAGGTAAGAATGTGTGTTGCAGAAAAGATTCAACTATTCACCTAAACTTGTTTTAATGTATTCAAAATTTAGTACTCTATAAAGAGTGACAAAGCATCCATTATGACAATGTCAAAGCATATTCTATTTCTTTATACTTACTGATGAAGGAATTCAAAAGATGAAGCCATTGTTACAAGATTGCATAAATGTTTGATTTCATTGTTTTCATTAATTTAATCTAGTTACTTTGACTTGGGGTTTGCGAAGTGTCTTGAAATAAATCCAACTTAAGAACAAAACACATATGAGCCTATACGAATCCAAGCATATAGATTTACACTGATGGGACATAGTCATTAACCAGTTGATTACATGATTGCCAAGACTATCAACTTATGTATGTGAAACCCTACTATTTGAAGATGTGGCTTTGATTTCTAGTTCAAGCTGAAGATCATAAACATATTCCACAAACTAAACAAGTTTTGCAAACATTTGAATGAAAATCAATGCCACAAAGACAAAGGTCTTTGTGCATGACAAATCAAATAAAAGTATAAGTTAAATGCAAGAGATGCTCAATCACCTAAAATGCTAAAAGTTTGATATGGTACATTCTTAAAAATACTTGGATTTAGAATACAGTATGGACTACAAATGGGTGTAGCAGGTAAAAACCCTTTATATGCTCTTGGAAACAAATGCCAAAAAATCAATCTAGATATGGAAATTGAAGAGAGAAATTTTCAATATCATTGTGAAATCCTATTATAATGCAGAAAGAAAAGAAAAGAGACAAAGCATTGTGAAAATATAATTATGTTTTGAAGGGCTAAACATAGCTGAAACATGTTATGAAAAGATCAAAATGTTTTTTTTCTAAATATGTTGATGGATGAATTTAAGGTAAAATTATAGGATTTTTATGAAATTCTCTAAAGATCAATCACCATTGGAAAACAAAGTTATTCACAAATTTATTGCATATAGTGCAAAAAATTACAAGTTCTAGAAAAGCTAAGATTGGTCGATTGTAGAAGTAAAAAGTCTTTATATACTCCTCAAAGCAAATGTCAAAGGAAGGAATCTAGATATGGAAATTGGAAGAAAAAATTTTCATTATCATTTTGAAATCCTATTGCCAATCAAAAGGAAGAAAGAAAGAAATAAAACACTGAAACTAATGATTCTATACGATTGTGTTGAGAGGGTACATAGCTAAAGTGTTACTAAAGATTAAACATGTATGAAAACTATTTAAAATAATGAATTTAATGTGAAATCCCAAAGTTTGTATGAAATTCTACTCCTATAAGGTTGACCACCATTTGAAACTAAGCCTATTTGAAAGTTTCTTGTATATAGTAAAGAAAATGATAAGTTCTAGTAAAAAATAATATTAGTCCCTTACAAAGCCTATATAGACTTGTTAAAATGGAAAATAAAAGGTTCCTAGTAGACAAGCCTATCCTAATAACTAAACTACAATTTATAACATGCATAAGTTTAAGGGAAACCCCAAATTAAGCAAATAATGAATCATATCATGCATTCATCTTTAGAAAAATAATACAAACAAACCTAGAACTACAACAATAAATTGCTTGAAAGCATTGTTCTGCCATTGTAAAAGTAGCGTGCCATCCAATCATCCTCATCAACATCTTGTTCATAATAACTAGTAAAGTCCTTGTATCAGTAAAACTACTAATGTTGTTATATGAAGAGCACATCACACTTTATGAATGATGAGTTAACTAATGTGATATAAAGTGTCAATGACATTATCTTTAAATCATTAACTCACTAAAGAGATTCACAACTTTGTTTCAATGACAATGTGTAATTGACAATATTGTCCTTCTCATTCCTTTGATTTTCCTCTTCCTTATTGGTTTTTTCTTTTATTTTTATTTTTATTTTTATTTTTATTTTTGAGTTTCCCTCATTGTTATCAATTAGAATTGAAGTATTATCCATTAGCATTACAATTAAAGATAAAATTTTCTTTATCTGTGTTGCTATTCAAACACCAAAACTAATTTGGAGATTTTTAGGATTTCAACTGTGTAAACTTTGCTCGTCTCCACCTTAATAATTGCTTTAGATTTAAATGTCGTTGCATGATTTCTCAAGTCACTTGTAGTTGTCATCTTATCATATGCTTCTGAGAAGCTTTAGCTCATTTTTATTGCTCTTATTGTTTCATAAGCTATGATTGCTTCTTGTTTGTCCTACATAGTTGTTGATAATAGATTCATCATGGTTTAATGACTGCAAAGGAAGTACGAACTCTTATTCCAAGGCTTCACCTGGCTTGACAAGTAGTTAACATATAGCAAGTCTATTCTAGGCATGCATGATCTCTACAACCTGAGTTGCTCCAACATGAATTAACATTCAAAATCATTGCATCAAACCTTGGTTTGGAACACTACATAACCTTAATTGTCAATCCTACTATATGTTGGTGTGCTTTGTAATGATCATGTGGGATTAAGAACTGACAACCAACTGAAGACTTAAAAAACATGTGAACTCTATTCTTAAGAAATAGTCATGCCACTCTTTGCTTTCAGTAATATCCTATTAGAAATTTGAAAGATGTTGCAAACAATTAAAAAGAATTGGTTCCAATTCAGTTGAATTCATCGTACCTCCAATATTATGTTAAAGTTGGAATGTTTCTTAGATAAAAAACTGAAAGTATCTAACTATATACATGAAGTTGTTACAATGTTATTTAGTACCCATAGAAATTCCCTTAGATCCAATGGAACTAGGGTAGAAGACTAGAGGACTATGCTTCCAAATGAATATCACAACCACTTCAATAACTTAAAAAGGAGTATGCAATGCATTAGCTTTGTATCAAATGAGAATAGGCCTCTAGGAGAACCCCTAAACTCAAAAAGAGGACTAGCAAACAAGTACACAACAACCATAGAACTGCACATAGACTATCCAATCGATGTTACCTACATATTTGCGACCACCACAAAATCAGGTCCCATGTAATTTTGCAAGCATAAGGGTAAAGATGAATAGGAGTAAGAAAGCCTCTTTAAAAAAGCTAGTTTCTTAGGATCCTTGTTTATGAGGCGGAATTATTTTCGTAAATTCTTGGCAGCTCAATTTGAAAGATCTCCATAACAGAATGAACAAGACGGAACTGTGTTTGTTTTGTTTTGTTCTTTTTTCACAATTATCGTTGTCCACATTCATCGCTCCTTAAAGATTTCATTTTTTTCAAGTTCAAAATGATGTTTTCCAATGTTTATTATCCAGTTATGATTACAAGGGGAAAAAACATCTTGCGGCACATTTCGCCAGTTTTATTTGTGTTTTAGAAACGTAAAAGCTTTTTGCGGGGCATCTGT
>MNCI01013643.1:3987-19724 GCA_015680685.1 Gnetum montanum
TTCTCTGTTAACATTATTGTCACTTCCTCCAACACATTCTCATTATCGGCTTCTCTATCCTCTGATTGTTGAAATTGCTTGAGCATGTTGAGGTGGGATGGAACATTGCCATGAAAGTGATTGTTGGACAGGTCCAACACTCGTAGCTGTGTGAAGTTGACTACCCATTTAGGAATGGTACCTTCCAACATGTTATAGCCAAGATTTAGCACTTTGAGGTTATGCATTCTTGTTAAATAATCTGGCAGAGAACCATTTAGCATATTCCTCCTCAAATCTAATACTAGGAGATTCTTGCAATTAATCAATAAAAAAGGCCCAGAGAAATGATTCAGATGCGCCGATAGAACTAGCAGGGAAGATGGACATTTGACAAAAAGCATACCATGGAAACTGTTATTCTCCATCTTCAATATTGATAACTGCTTGCAGTTTGCCAGGGCCGGAGGTATGCTACCAGTGAGCTTGTTTTGAGAAATATCTAGGGAGACCAAATTTACCAGCTTTCCAATACTATTGGGAATTTGGCCGCTCAACTGGTTACCTTGTAAGCTTACATCAATTAGCTGCGTCAGGTTACCAATGCATTCTGGAATACAGCCGCTGATGTTTGAATAAGCCACATACAAATATCTCAAGTTTGTCAAAGAGCATAATCCTCTTGGCAAGACTTGGACATTGTGTGATGACAACATGCTGAGATTGTGGATGGCCTTTGGAATTCCACCGCTGGTTACATCCAAAGAACTTAATCCAGACATCATACTAATGCAGTCTGGTATTGCAAACGGAATACCTGTAGCAAATAAATACAGCTCTTCAACCTGTTTTAGTTGACATATGCCTGTTATAGAATATGCCTGTTATAGAATATGCCCATAAGCTGAATGAGGTCAGATGCTTATGGAATATTTCCCGCCACCCTTTCTGCGTCCACCTCGAAGTCAATGAGTTTGCTCAGATTTCCCAACTCCTTTGGAATGGAACCAGTAAAGTAATATCCGTCCAGCTGTAGCCAACGGAGTTGTGAGAATTTTGCAAAGCAGGAAGGTATTACGCCGCTTCCGTTGCCAAATGATAAATGAAGAGACTGCAAGCGGGTCAAACTTGCCAGCTGGCACGGGATACTGCCACTCAGCATGTCAAATGTCAAACTGAGGCCAGAGAGGTTGGTAATATTTGCCAGTTCCCGCGGGATACCTCCACTAAGTTTCATTATTTCCAATTCCAACCAACAGAGTCCAGCAAGATTTCCTAACTCGGGTGGAATTGAACCTGTGAAGCCGCTTTCACCTGTGAGGGACAAGTATTGAAGCTGTAACAGCATTCCCAGGGATGCAGGTATGGAACTGTTACCATTGGAAACATACAAGTTAAGAGACTGCAACCTGCTCAGATTTCCAAGCTGCCATGGAATACCTCCATTTAGCCTATCCAAATTCAAATTCAGCTCTAATAAAAATCTAAGATTTCCTAACTCCTTTGGAATTGAACTTGTGACGCACTCTCCTCCAAATGAGAAGCTTTCAAGTTGTTGTAATTTTAGGAGACATAAAGGTATTGGGATGCTTCCCACGAAGAAAGACAGATAAAGTTGTTGCAAGTGGCTGAGGTTTCCAAGCCCACATGGAATAATTCCGCTTAGCCTATCAACAGACAAATACAGCTCCCTCAAATTGGTAAGATTTCCCAATTCCCATGGGATACTAGTACTGCTGCTGGGAATAACATCTCCTGCACTCCCTTCATCTTCTCGGACAACCAATTTTAGGCTCCAAAGATGGAACAGATTTGCCACCCAAGATGGTATGGGATTTGAGAAGCCATCAGTGTTCTGCCAGTACAGACTTAGAATATGAAGCTCACTTAATTTTCCTAACTCTTCTGGCATATCCGCTTTCAAATTGCTTATATCTAACCGGAGCTCCCGAAGAGATGTGAAGTTTAGCAGCCAAGGAGCTATAATTGAAAGCCCTTTCCCTTCTAAAGACAGTGCCAAGCTTTCTAGACTAGAGCAATTTCTCAAAGAGTGAGGAATGGGGCCTTGTATTGCTGTAAAAATAAGATCCAGGTTTTGCAACCGGCTTAGTCTACCAATGCTTTCAGGGATAGGACTGGACAAGTCGAGATTCCCGGAGAGAGACAAATATTGCAAACGGCTCAATTTACCAATGTCTTCAGGGATAGGTCCAGACAAGCCATTCCAGGAGAGATCTAAATATTGCAACCGCTTCAGTCTAATAATCTCTTTGGGGATAGGTCCAGAGAAATCATTATTGGAGAGATTCAAATAGGTCAGAAATGTGAGGTTGCATAAAAATGGGGAAAGCACACCTGAGAAATAAACACCTGAGAGAGGGACCCAGGACAGGTCCAAGTGTACCACCCGGCGCTCAAGGGAGGAATGAGAAGAGAATGATGAACAGCCAACTCCAGCCCAATTGTTGCAGATTCCATGGGCGTTGTGGTGACTCCAATTAAAAAGCATTTCATCAGAGTCGCCCATAATTCCTACAAATTCTCCTTCAACTTGCTGGAGGGCAATTCCTGCTTTGAATTGCAGGAGGGCATTCACATCGACATCTAAAGATGAAGATGATGCAGAAGCAGGAACAGCAAAAAGCAGCACTACTACTATTACCGCTGCCATGACTCCACCTCGTCTAATCTGCATTGCTAATGCCATTGCTATACACACACGATCGAGGAACTCTGGTGTGGGTAAAGATGAGTATGCGGAACAACATTTTATAGAGCAGGGCATCAATTTTTGAAGTCCATACAAATTCCGTGGGCGATGGAGCAGGGCACATTGGACAAAGTCTTGGTCAAAGTCATCCACTGCCACGCCACGACGTGCACGTAGAGATAACTGCAAGAAAAATTTAGCACCGTTTTTGTCACGATTCCGACTTTAGCAATCCAATTTTCAGGTGAATATGATATCCCACCGTTAAGACATTGGACGGACGGAGGAAAACGCATCATGTCTTTCGCGCCCTGTTTGTCTCTCTGTATGGTAAAAACTCTTGTTAAGGTTTCGAAAAGTAAATAACTGCCAAAATTATTATAAACAAGTGCCATTCATTTGAAATGATGCTAGGTCTGAAGACTTGACTTTTCCTAAGTTGATAAAATGTACAACCATGGTAATAATGATAAATATGAACATGTTGCATGGTCACAGCAATTGAAGTAAAGGGCTTTCTATTTCTTATCTTTTTGTATGTTGAATGATTGACTTTATATATATATATATGTATAAGATAACAAGGAAGATGATAATGATGACATTTAATGTAATGTGATATATGCATTAATGATGAACTTGAATGAAGCGTAGGGTATAAGGCAATTACAACAAAGAATTTTCAAATTCTAACTTTTCTATGTTGAATAACTGACTCTATGTTACAGGATAACAATAAAGATGACAAAGACTATGGCTTTCTTTTAGCCAGTGAAAATTGATAGGATAATAATAGTGGTGACGATGAAAGGCATAAATTGCATTGATTACAAGACCAATGAAAAATATAAAAGAACGACAATATTTTTTAGTAATAGGTAACATCAAGTAACATATTCCTAGGTTGGCAACATAGTAATTTTAAAGGGGTGTCAATATTGAGTTTTGAACTTAGCACCTTTATGTAAAATGTTGTATGACATAACCATCTAACTAGCAACCAATGCTCAATAGCATAGAATTGAAACTTAAATTTTAGATAAAAATATTATAAATATAACCTTAAAAAATGATAGTACATGAAAATAAGATGAAGAAGGTAATTCACCTACAAATATGCTTTTATGTTTGGATTAATTTTTATAATATGNCCTCGCTAAGAGCTACCATGCACTTGAACTTCACTAGCTCAAAGTGAAAGACAACAATCGCAAACTTAACACCAATTACTAGCATAACTACATTGTGCATCTGCATATTACAATTTGGTTGCACATGAACACTCGTGACTTGTATGGTAGAGTGTTAGATGCTCCACCACTCATCACCAAGAGACTGTCTTTATCCTTAAGGCAATTGTCAACAACAATTTAACTAGCAATAGTACTACCTAAGTGAAACACTACCTTAACCTTAGGACTATTATCATGAATGGAAAAACCCACAATTGTGGGGGCTACCACCAAGGCAGCAATATCCTTACAGAAAACTAGATCTATATGTTTACTATATCTAGTAGCATATGTCACTCTTCATCCTCTGAACATCATCAACTTACCACTTCACGCATTGAATCTTCTTCCACATATACTCCTCATTACCCACAATAGCATCATGCACCTCAAGCTTCCACTTCTTTGTTACCTGCGTTGCCTATGCAAGGAGAAATACATCTACATCCTCAACAGAGAAATATCTCATGAGTAGTAAACTTATGAGGATGACAAGTTAGGTAGTCCTAAGCTTAAGGCTCGAAAAGATCATTTTTTAGGTCCAACAATCCACCCAAACCTTTTGTAGGCATCTCTAACTGTGGAGTCCTCTCAAACTATCCAAGAAATGCCAACCAGGCTACCTTCAAAACTAAAATCCCAAAATGTTTAACCTATCATGTTGACCCATGTAGTAATAGATTGGATAAAGGCAAGACACCTTCCTAGAAAAAGAATTGGTTTTGAAAGCCCTCTAATTTATTTTTAAATTACAAAAAATGATCCATGCAAGGCTCTGTTAGATTCAGGTTCCCATGTAAACTTAATTTCCCATGAAATATACAAGACATAGAACCTACCTCCACTCAAAGAATATAATATCAGGTTAGAGCTTGCAAACCGATCCATTACTGTCTTGTTAGGATTGATGGATGATATTGTAACCACTGTTAGTGGATGATCATATCTAGCAAATTTCCTGGTAATCCATGTGGATAATTGTAAAGGGGACTTCTTGATCATTTTGGAGAGGGCTTGGCTAAGCATAGTAGATGCCAAGCTAGGGAACATAGACCTCTTCTTGGAAATCTCCAAGGAATGGATTCAGAAAAGTAGAGAAAAAGAGAGTTCAATGCATCATGTACAATGACACAGGATGCAATTGCATGCATAAAATATGGGCAATCAAGAGTGCATCCATCATAGTATGCAGGATCTATGCCAAACCCATCAGTATTCAATGATGCTTGTATGTAGTAGCCATAAAATATGAGGGTACCCAATGGCTAATTTCAAACAAATGCTCTAATCACACAATATGCATGGAACCATCAAAGATCCTCACAAGTGCATATATAGGCAAGATGGATGAAATGAAGCAAATCTAGAGCCATCTCTACAAAGCAAAAAATAAAGAAGATTTAGAAATAGATTGGGTAGAGTTGAAGTCCCAAAAAGTTCTGACCAAGGGCTTTAGAACTAAAAGCATTACCAAAATTTTTAGAATATGTATTATTAAATAATGGTAAACTAGTAATCATCAATACTCAACTTACAAAAGAATAAAAGAAAAGCTACTAAATTTAGTCAACAAATGGCGAATAACCTTGTCCTAGTTATATGATAAATCGACAGGAATAGATCCATGCATATGCCAATATTGCATCTACACAAATTTTACTATCAAGCCCAAAAGACAACCACAAAGAAGATTGAATCCAAAGTTGATGCAAGTTGTTAAGAAGGAAGTTAAAAAACTTCTCAAAGTTGGATTCATTTATCGAGTGGTAGACAAAGAGTGAATAAGCCCACTTGTTATTGTGCCAAAGAAAGATGGGAAATGAAGAGTCTAATTTTAGGTTAAATATGGCCATGTTCAAAGATCATTGTTCATGGTCACTTGTGGATCATTTTTTAATTGGGGTTTAGCAATCTAACTTTTATGTGAAAGTGACATGTCAAAGAGAATTACGCTAAAAGGTTTGGATGACAAGAAGAAACTACCTTTAACTTAGGTTGATTGTGAAGAAGTTTATGTAGCCCAAGATACAATACAAGGGAATTGCTTCTCACGTTGAATAAGTAATTTCTTAATGACATATTAACTGCAACTGAAGAAATTTGGAAGTACTTTCTTTTGAACACAAAATTACATGTTCATCTATGATGAGACTTTGAAATGGGCTTTGCTGAAAACTTGGAGAAAATTCTATGACCTTTCCAAAAATGTCGAGACCATTTGGAAGGGTAAAATTCTGATTTAGAAATGTAAAGTATACTGAAAATGATGAAACAATTTGGTTGAAAAACTTGGTGGGAATAAATTCAATGACCTCAAAATAGAGGGAGGGTCTACTAGGACAATTTGCTTGAAGAAATTTCCTGAAAATGACCTATCACCGTGGGCGACTGGGAAAAGAAAGCAAGCATATGGTGTAGGTAGCTTCATGAAAAGAAATCATATCGTGTAGGTAGGTAGGTAGCTTCGTCAAAGTCTGTGTTAGACTTTTCTGAAGCAGTCGAAGAATGGCTCCCCCTTTTTTGTCCAGCAATGGCTTAAGACGAGAATACGGAAAACCGAGACGACGCTGTAGTGGATGAAACGCTGGGAGCTTTACCGTGTCAGTAGTAAGACTCAATAAAAGAGGTGGGACGGGCTTGGATATTGGTAAGAGGGCGACACACAAATCACATCTCAGAAAGAGGTTGGCTGTCAAAGTCGTGTTCGTTAACGTCATCATTACCATTACCATTACCAGTCCATTGGCATTGGCCCTGCTCTGAATGTCACTGCCATCGCTACTTTTCTATCAAACTCTTTCACAAAATTGGGTGCACAGACAACACGGCAGCAAAATCGATACGGTAAAGACTTACGAGCTTGGTTCGCAGCAATTGAATTCTTTGAAATGGAGGGTCAGTTGAAAATGACCTCCTCCATCAATTTTAGACGGTAAAAAGTTAATAAAATGCCATCGGTGACTACCACCAGTGCATGAGTAAATTTGTCAAAGTCTTGAAAGTGGGTCAGATTGGGCAGAGTTAAATAAAATATCGTTTATGACCGACAGACATGGTCGCTCATTCTAAGTAAGGCACATCCCAGGAGCATATGCGGATGAGGTAAAGTTTAAGCTTTATGATATATAATCTATTTTTTTAATGATTTGAAAAGTAAACACCTTAACGTGATGATGATAAGTCTCAAGTGAAGGTCGACCGAAAATAACTGTTACCTTTAATAACTGTTACCTTTAATTGTTTAAATGGTAAAGAATAATAATAAAAAAATATATGGAGAAGAGTTTGGCAGATATCGTCAAAGCCATTAGTCACGGTCTGCTGAAAATGCCTGCCACTTTTAAATGTTTTCAAACAGAAAAGTTTAATAAAACGCCTTGTGTTCAGTACAATGCTAGATTACATTGGCAATAGCATAAGCGGTGTAAACACGGCATTCTTATTCTATGCATCAATGACTCAATGCTACCAATATTTTTTTTTTTTTTTGTGCAAAAGTGGTGATGTTGATTGTTACATGTGGCTACTGGTCTAGGAATGTGTGGAACATTTTTTGTTTTCGCAAATTGAGATTTTTAATAGAAAGGTTGCGTTGTGAATTTAATGTTAGTTTGAAATTGGCTCAACCTTATGAGCCTATGGGGTATGAATGGTAAAGTATTTTCAAGGAAACTAAGTGACAGTGAAGATGAAGTGAAAAGCAATATTCTTAGAGAGAGGAATGTTTGAGTTTGATGCATGTAGAAGTTCAATATGATGATGTATCATATCATGCACAACAATTATAGAATTTAAAAATGAAATTTAAATATTAATTACAAGGATTAATTAACTAGCAAAACCATTGCAATTCACCTATGAAGACATAAAATTTTGTTTATTTACAATTTTTTCATATCATCTTCAATGATTTTTTCCTTGTATTTTTTTTATCTTCGGTTCAGTGGCTTTCTTGGTGTAGTAATGTAGTAACCTTAGGCTCATCTTATCTTCTTTGCCTGAATCATTTAAAATGTCAATCTTGTAACTTTTCCAAAGTAGAAGCCACTCTTAGTCATCCTTGATTGTTTGTATTGTGAAACTTATCTCTTCCAATAACATTTAACATTTATATAAGTGTTCACATTTTTTTGACACATTGATTGGTTGTTCTTGCCTCTTTTGTACTTCCATTCATTTAGTACCATATAAGATAACAAGTGTGACTATTATCCTATAAAATTTTATAGTAAAACACTACTTTAATATTTAAAAATATCATATATATTTAATGGCCCCAATTTCCATTAAAGATTTATCTTATGTGTCACTTTATGGTAAATGTTTACATTTAATTTTAATGTATCATTTTAAACTAACTGTTACATTTAATTTTTTAATTGGATTTTAAATAATTGCTTTAAGAGTTACTTTACTTAACTTTGTTATATTTAAATACCATGAAACTTATTATCAAATACAATTACATGTTGAAAACACAATTCACTTCCCCTTTATTGTTAATTTGAAAATTTACTAATTTTCATTTTAATATTCTGTTTTTGCTCTACCAATTTTGACCTAAAACAAATTTCTGGAAGGTTTTATCTATAACACATATTTATGCATATAATCAACATAATGCCTTGATAGAATTTAAGGAAAACTTGTAATAAAAATTAATACTTAATTATATTAGCTTATTATCTTTGTAAAAAGTGATCCTATTTTAACCATTTCAGATTATGGTTATTATTTTTTATTTATTGAAAGAAGGAGACTCAGTGCATCTATATTTAATTTTTATACCATCATGAGATTTAAAGCAACAATGACAATGAAGTGGAACGTGGCATACTAGGTAAGGTAACGTAAGTTATAACTCTTACAATGAATGAAGGATGCTTGATTTATGACTTCTCTGAAACACCACTAATTTCAGCTTAGTACTTTGAATGGAAATTTGTATGCTTCAATGGTGCATGAACAACGGCTATTATTCATAACACACGAGTGAATAGTTGAATGTAACAACAGTGAAGGTCGCAGGGGTTCTGCAACTCTGCAACAAGAAGTTGGAAAGCTTTGCATTTCATCAATGGCGGGGCTTCTGGACAAGGTTAAGGAATTTGTTGCAGAGAAGATCACGGGCATGGACAGTTTGTTCAACACTTTGCCGAGCCAGGGGATCCTGAACATGCACCACCTGTAAAGGGAGTTGGAATCTGAGTTCAGAAAATGGCCAAGATTCATAAGCTTCGGATGCAGAAGGGTGCTGAAAATGCTCCTACCACCTTGCTGCCTCCTGCCGCGCTACCGCGTTGATGTTCTGCAGCTCCTGCGTTGCCTGCCGCATGGTCTCCAGCAGCAGCTTCACGATCGCCGCCTCTTGTTCCGTCGACTCCTCCTGTTCCGCTGCCGCCATTGTTTCCTGTGCCGCGTTGTTCCAGCTGTACTCTCCCCAAGCATGCCGTCGCACCCGCCACCGCTGCACCATGCCCGCACGCCACGTCGTTGCTGTGCCTGCGGTCTCTGTTTTGCTGCTGCACGCGGCCTCTGTTGCCGCCCCTGCTGTTTCTCTGCTGCCTCTGCCCTGCCACCTGCCGCGTGGCTACCTCTTCTTCCATGCTTCCGCCACCCTCTGCATCGCGACGCAGTTTCTGCCGCTGTTGTTTTTAACCGTCGCCGAGCCTGTCGCCGCCGTTTCTGCGTACCTGCTGCTGCATCGCCGCCCCCCTGCCACACCTGTCGCTCCCGCTGTTTTCTGCTGCTGTCGCTCCTCTTCTTTCTGCTGCATTGCTGTTTCTGCCACAATTGCCTGCTGTCGCTGTTTCCTCTCTTGCGCTGCGTCACTGCCTGCTGCCTGCCGCTGCTATTTTTCTCCCTCCCGCTGTTGCATCACTGGGCATCTGGGCATCATCGACTGCTGTCCTCCGAAAATTCTTTTTACCAAACATTAGAGAATTTTCCAGCAACGCAAAAAATAATAATTTTTAAAATTAAACGAGCCCACCAGTGCTAATTCTTTTCAAAGTTTTTAAAATTGTATCGCTCAAGGGCTTGTATTTTTTAATTATTTGTATTTTTATGGGCTGGAATGACCCATAAGTTGTAAAATACATCGAACCTGACCAAGAAAGGCAAATTGCCAACACACGTACAACTCATGTACAACTATCCAGCGTAGATGCATTGAACCTGGTCAAAGCAAACCCTAGCCAAAACCCTAGCCCAAACCTATAAATACCCTACCAATTCACACAAATTGGGAGGAGGAGAGAACAAGGAGGAGAGACAAGAACAACAAAAGCAAAAACAAAGACAAAGAAGCAAAAGACAAAGAGGCAAAGAAAGCAAAGGCAAAAGCAACAAGAGAGAGAAGAAAATTGAAAGAGGCAAAGATTGGAGAAATTGGTGATGCACATCCGATTTTTGGCTTCCGATTTCTTCTCACATTAATCACATTTCATCGTCACATCAGTGTGTCACATCATTCCGGGGCTAGGCGTTTGACTTGCCGTCCACACTTGTGCAACTACGCTTTGACCGGTGCATATTCTTGTTTAAAAACAATACAATACAGTTTCATTTTTGCCTCTCATTTACATTATTTACTGCAGTTTATCTTCTGTTTACAATATAACTTTGTTTACACTTTATTCATAATTCAGTACACTTTATTTACATTTCGTATCGTTGTTCATATTCCGTTTACACCGTTTACGATAACCCAAGTGCTAGCCATAGCTTACGCTTGGGGAAGTCCTTGGTTGATTTGCGTGCGAACCATCCAAGGCACTCTGCCTTCGTTCTTTTTCCAGCTTACCCTCAAGCGAAGGCAGGGTTGGCTGTGGCTGCCCAACGATCTCTCGGTGTCTGTTTCCCTTCCAGCCTTACACCGACGATTTAGGTCAGTACAGTTTTTGGCGCTAGAAGGAGGGCCACTTTCTTGTTATTAATCAAAGCCTCACTACCTATCAAAACTCCATTCATCTATCCCAGTCCATTCACGTTTATCATGGAATCTTCCCAAGTCAACCCAGTAACACTACCAATTGCTTCAAACCCTATGACTGCTACAGAATCCATAACCGTCACTGAACACATAAATCCTCAAGGCCCTACACGCCAATCCCTCAGGCTACAAGGCAAAGGCCCCATTCATGCAACTCTTACACCTGAACAATATAATTTTATCTGTGTTAAGATCCAAGCCAACCTACCCATTGATCGTATAGAGAGGGAAGCTAAGCGAGAATATGAATTCATCCACAAAGGAGGACGTGAGTTTATCCCTTCAGCTTTTGACATAATCCCACTATCTGAAAACCATCATAAACTCATATCCCAACTTCTCATGGTTAAAGATCAAGCCTTACAACTACCTCCCATAGAGCCTCAAGATGAAGAAGATGACTTTGCAGCCCAATCTGAACATGGAGAATCATACCATACTGTTAGCCCCCATGCCCACACAAACCTATTATCCCATCCTTTCTTAGAAGAAAATATGTTTCCTTCTTCATCCACAAACATTCAAGCACATGTTCCCCATTCCATCCCTATCTTCTCCATGCTCAATAACATTCACTCTGATGCATCCACTTCCATAATTCCTCCACCAGCACAGTCTCAACAACTCCCCCAAACCAACGTAGGGTCAATCCCCCAACCTCAAGTAGTTGGAATACCATCAGTCATACCAGCTTCCACATCCACCCATTACATACCCCAGATGCAAATTCATAGGGCACCATTGATTACTCCTACCCAACATATTCAAAGTGTTACCTCACAACCTATGGCTAGACAGTGGGTTCCACCAGTAGTCTCAGTCCCGAATACCATCCCACCTCAACAAATGTTAGCCCAACAACCTGCTTTTCCACAAACAATGCAACAATTAAACCATTATCATCCACAATCAACTCAACCCATTGGTTTGCCTACCGCCCAAGAATGGGCAGACACACAAAAAATGATGCACTCGTTGGCAGAAGAATTAAAACGCCTTAAAACTTTCAACAATGAGGAAGTCAAGGTACTAGATTTCTATCAAGATGACCCAATTGACCCCTCAGTTCCACCCTTGACCTTGCCAAAAGGAGTCTCATTACCTCAACTGACCAAGTACAATGGAGAAGGGGACCCAAATGCCCATCTAGTAACATTTAGAACCGAAAGCCTTTTACTTCAAGCATGGCCCCATGTAATCTTGCGAGTGTTTGCAATGTCCTTAACCGGAAAAGCCTTAGACTGGTACCGATCTCTACCCCGTAGCTCCATATCTTCTTTAGAGAATTTGTTGCATCAATTTGTCACCCGTTTCAAATACAATCTGAAACCTGAAGCCACATTAGATAGCTTGATTCAAATTAAACAAGCGCCATTAGAGCCAGCACAGAAATTTATCCAAAGGTGGAGTGCAGCCTTAAACGAACTTCATGAACCTATCCCCGAAACATATTTACTCACTATCCTTAAGTCAGCCGTGAATGACTTTATTAAGTCAAAACTTTACTACCTAAAAGCCCGCACATTGAGCCAAGCATTTGTACAAATCAAAGACATAGAAGAAGCGGCACAAACAAGTAATGACCCAGCCTACTCAACCTTTAGAAGCCAACACATAAGGAAGGATAAACCCAAAACAATGGTAGTAGCAGTGGCTGAGGGAAAACAACCCACTATCCTAAACAACTATGAAAGAACAGCACCCACTCATACACCTGAAAGCTCCTCAAATAGAAATAACAACATAGGTCATGCATGTACCTTCGAAAGGAAAGACCCTACTCAATACACACCATTGCCCATGAAGCCTTCACAAATGCTTGAACAACTTCTAAAGGCTGGGTTAATTCAACATAAACAAATGTCTCCTGCGGCCTCACAAAGACATGATCGCTTTTGCGAATTGGCCAAAAATCCAGCCTTAGCAACACCCAACGAACCCCCTATCCCAAAAGGCTTTAGGTTGGATAGGTTTTGTGAGTATCATCAACGGTGTGGTCATGGGACTGATTACTGCTATGCATTGAAGCAAGACATACAACACATGATAGATGGGAGTGAAGTAGCATTCGACGAGACAAACCGAGTAAGGCCCCAAAATCAATCCATGGGGGTCTATATAGATCCTCTCAATACCAAAATCAACGATGCCCCATATGTGATTAATACTATCCATATGGAAAACAAACAAGACGTCCTGCAAAAACCTTTTGTGATCCGTGTGCCTCCCAGTAAGGCAAGGATTCCCCTAGCCTCCACAAACAAGAGGCCTCCCTTTGTTATCAAGGTACCACCCCAGGCACCCACAACACCCTTTGTGGTCAGGGCTCCACAGACATCGTCCGCTAAGACGTTAAACTGGCATGACTCGTCCGCTAAGACGTTAAACTGGCATGACGCAGCAACAAAAACTGCTAAGCAACCTTTCGTCATAAGAGTGCCACAACGAGATGACCCCTCACCTACCCAAAGCCCAATAGTGGACAACATCTCGATCCCTCCTCCTCTAAGGGTTGACCCGACTAGCAACCTGGCTAGGCCCACCAAATGGGAACGTAAGCACCTCACAACTCCCATGACCGAAGCAAAGGCCACAACTAGCAAACAACAACTGAACACTGGGGCCCCTACCCCCAAGCGAACCAAGCCTAAGTCCCCCTCTCGAGAGGTCTATCTCTCAAGCTTCACGGAGGAAGTTAAAACCAACACAATAGCTAATGACAAGGACTTCATAGCTGCACTAACCCAAGTAAAACAAGCACTAAAGCAGAAGAACACAACGATGAGTTTGTACAATCTAGTCATGACTTCAGCCACTCACCGCAAAGCCTTGGCTCAAACACTAGCATCCATTCCTATTACAGAGGACATCCCCGCAAACGAAGAATCCATCTGTGCAACGATTTCGCAACACACACCACAAGGATTGGGTTCAAATACCTTAGCCTTTCATGATGATGCAGTTAAAGTTAACCCCGAACGAGGGGAAGTCACAACAGCTCCACTATCCATTAGCATTCGTGTTGGGCAGTGCACCATCCGCAGAGTGCATGTTGATGATGGTGCAGCAATGAACGTAGCCCTGTACTCCGTCATCGACAAGCTAGGCCTCGCAGATGAAATCAGGCCAACCAAAACTACATGTCTAAAATCCTTCAATGGATCACATGTCACGGTCAAGGGTATAATCAACTTAGCCTTTGTAGCCGGAGATCCATTCCCTACATTAGCTGAATTCATAGTGGTTGATGAAATGCCAGAGTTTAATCTAACCCTAGGACGTCCTTGGCTAGCTCAACTTAAAGCCGCTTCACCAATCCATCAGGAGATACATCTACCTTACAAGTGTGGTGAGATCATCATACATGGGGATACAACACCATCGATCATTTCCTCATGCCTTGAGGTGGATCAAGGGTCAGAAATTGAGTTCATTAAGCCTAAACAAGAAACCGTGGACATACATCAAAACGTGAACCCAACATTAATTCACAACCCAACTAGCACTGAAGAAATCCACGAAGACACAAACATAGGAGCCATTCCTACTGATATCTCTTGGTCAGAACTACCCTTTGACATCATCGATGAAGGGGAAGGTGAATATAAGATCGTACCCATACACCTAGCACCACACGTTAAGTTACAAAAGATCAAAAGACAACTCAACAACTGGAACAAATGACACGAATAGTCCGAAATGACGTTAAACTACGAACTGTCCGAAATGACATTAAACTACGAACTGTCTGAAATGACATTAAACTACGAACTGTCCGAAATGACATTAAACTACGAACTGTCTGAAATGACATTAAACTACGAACTGTCTGAAATGACATTAAACTACGAACTGTCCGAAATGACATTAAACTATCAACTGTCCGAAATGACATTAAACTACCAACTGTTCGAAATGACGTTAAACTACAAACAGTCCGAAATGACGTTAAACTATGAACTGTTCGAAATGACGTTAAACTACGAACTGTCCGAAATGACATTAAACTACCAACTGTTCGAAATGACGTTAAACTACAAACAGTCCGAAATGACGTTAAACTATGAACTGTTCGAAATGACGTTAAACTACGAACTGTCCGAAATGACATTAAACTACCAACTGTCCGAAATGACATTAAACTACGAACTGTCCGAAATGACATTAAACTACGAACTGTCCGAAATGACATTAAACTATCAACTGTCCGAAATGACATTAAACTACCAACTGTTCGAAATGACGTTAAACTACAAACAGTCCGAAATGACGTTAAACTATGAACTGTTCGAAATGACGTTAAACTACGACAAGTCCGCAATGACATTAAACTAGCCACGGTCAGAAATGGCCGGTTCCATTGAAAAATTCTTGAAAACATTACTACCTTTGGCCCACCATGGCATAAAACTGGTAATCCTTTATTTGACAATAGATGCGATAGTCCATCAAGACTTTAAACTGATATACCAAGCCTGAAATGGCTTTAAACTAAGAGCCAACAAATTACATATTTACAAACTCTCATCATCTTATACCAAATTTCCACTTACAAGCTACAAGTTACAATTTAGATTCATGCACGGTTGTTGCCCTCTTTTTCAAACTTACATTTAGTTGCACACATATAGTCTAGAAAACAAAGAAAAACAATAAAAAACATAAAACTACAAAAAAATACATGGCTTGAAAAGGCCTTAAACTAGCATACGGCCCAGAACGGCATAAAACTATCACTTTTTGCATTCTTTCATTCATATATTCCAAATCTATGTGCAGCAGGTGTTGCTTGATGTTGTTTTCTTCCTAGTTGATTTTTGCA
>MNCI01013643.1:35037-51014 GCA_015680685.1 Gnetum montanum
TAATATCTTTCTAAGGCCATGTCCAAGGGTTCATTTTGTACTTGTTTCCATTCTTGGATTTGTCTCCTCAAGGCTGACACTCTTGCATAGGTTTGATATCTTTCATTAAATAGTTTTACCATTGTCGGCCAACGTCGAATTGATTTTGGTTTTAAGGACCTATACCATACTTTTGCTTGGCCAATGAGTATCGTAGGAAAGAGCTTAAGTTTTTGCCACCCATTATCAATATTGTTCCATACACAGGCATCATGGAAGGCTTGTAAATGATGTTGCGAATCTAAATCTTAGCCTCTTAAAAATTTGCAAAAGTTATTTAAATCAAGCCTAGGTAGACGGATTTCCTTATGATTCTTGCAGGATATTTGAATAGCCTCTTGTATATGCATTAGGCTCTTAGTGGCTAGTAAGGGTTCATTGTCACTAGGTAGGTTATGAATTTATGAGTTGGTGTGATGTTGTCTTTGTTTATGTACATAGGAGACCCCTGCATTAGATTGAGTACTTCAAACTTCATCTTCATCATCATATAATTCGTTGGTTCTCCAATGAATTACCTTACTAGTTGTTGCATTGTCATAGTCTTGTGAGAAAGACATTGTTGTGAACCATTAATTGAAATTAATTTCTTTTCTAAGATATCTATCATGAATACTTTGTTACAACAATCTTGTATAATATAGCTAATCTAAATAATTGGCACCGTCCCTAGCAATAGCGCCAATGATGAGTGGCGAGGTACCCCTACACTCAACCATACAAATATGAGCGTTCACGCACAATCCAGTCAAACTCCGCAGAGAGACTAGTTGTGGTATCTAGATAGTTACTTATTGATTGCAATTTGTTGTCTTCTCACTTGGACTAGTATTTGCTTTGTCACTTATGTTTTAGTCCAAAGTGAGATGTATGATGTGATTCTAACTATCGCTACTCCTAAAGACAATGGAAAATAACTTTAATTAAGCTAAGAGGGAGAGAGAGTGAATCTAACTAAGAGGAAATGGGAGGACAGAACCTAAGCTAGCCTAAGTACGATGAGTATCCATTCCTTAATCATCCATACACATCTTGGACCTCATGTACCACTACCATCGGGATTACCAAGCGCATGTCCTAGGTACGCTACTGGGTTACTAAGTAGTCACACTTAAATGCTCGTGATTAAGTCGTACTCATTCTGTGATTAATAACAAGGATAGGAAATGAGGGTGAGAGATATTAATTAAAAAAGCAATAAATAATAGTTAAAACTACGTGAGTGCTACAATGATGAAGTAATATCGATCCTTATTACTGGTCATGTGCGTGTCCAAGTACGTCACACTTAAATAAAGGTTTCGTACAATTACAATCATCACACTATGGGCATGCATTGGGGGGAAAGAATTGAGAGGAAATAATTGACAAAAAGACTCTACTCTAAAACTAACTTTTTCTAACTTTCCCATGTGTCCAATTGTGTATTTATATGCTCACACAGGAACCATGATATCGCGTATCCAATATCGCTAGCCAGGTTGCGATAGTGAGTACCTGATATCGAGGGTTCAATATTGGGGGTCTGATATCGAGACTCATTAGATATCAGGGGTCCAATAATAGGGATTCAATATCAGCACTTGGTTAACCACGATTCATCACTGGTATAATCACATTGCCTTATCTACGAAGTTTGATAGGGATTATGCATGAACACTTGTATCTTGTATGGTTGGGTGTTGGATACTCCACCACTCATTATTGGTGCTATTGTTAGGGATAAGTCAATGTTATAATAAGTAATTGATTTTCAAAGTTCGTTGTATTAGAACCTAACTCTAATCTTCACAACCTTAATATAAAGCATACTTAACACAAATCATCAAAAAATGATAACGTGGCTTCACATAATGATCAACTATCAGCTACCATGGAAACGAGAAGGAGTAGTGACAAAATTTTTGATGAAGAGGACTATGGAATGCTAATGTAGACACATATTACTTATGCTCACACTAATCCATACCATCCAAACTTTACCTTCAAATTCTATCAAGATAAACAAATGAGGTGGAGAGACATATAAGGCAACATAGTCCTACCTCTCGAATGTGTAGCACTAAACATGCTACAAACTACTCTAAGGGACATGCACTTAGACCAAATTCAAGAAGGGTATCATGTGACTTGACATATTACTAGACCCTATGAACCTACAAGGGAGTAGATAAAGAAAGATGCTGCTATGGAGGTCAAACATGTTCATACCAATGGGAAGCAAGCCAACACATCTGTTGTCATAGAAGAGCTTGATGTTGATCAATTCATTTTAGAACAACTCCACTAGAACCATGAGGAGCCATCAAAGATACCTATCATTAGACTAGAGGACCCTGTCAAAGTCCAACTTCACTCTACTATGGTAGAGATACACAAGGGGGAAGCTACTGACTCAAGATACAAGTGGGACTCTAGGCCAAGGGATCCTACTAATTCCTACAAGGAAACTCACAAAAGTGATGAAAGGAGAACCAACTACCATTGTTCTCCTACTACCTCCTCTACTTCATCATGATCATTAGAGGACTATGATAGGAGATAACACAAGTATTGAGACTTTGATAGGGAAAAGAAAAGAACTCATAGTCATCATGATTGATACTCAAGGTATTCTGATTCAAAAGATGAGAAGTATGAAAGAAGAAGACATAGATATAGAAGAGAGGATCAATAAAGGTACGAGCATAGAAGGGGTCACCACTACCACAAAGCCTATGAACTTGATGGTGATGATGAGCCCCTTATGGCAACTTGTAGCGTGATCAACATTTAGGAAGCGGTCTACATACCAACCAACCATGTAAGAGATAGTCGGATCAAATAGCTAGATATAGATAGCATGCCCCAATTTGAAGGAGGTTACAACACTGATCCTTAGCATCACCTTCAAGCATTTCATGATGCCTATGCCCTTCAAAACATAGAGGGTGATCGATAAAAACTAAAGGTATTTACACTTGTGGAGGAAGCAGAAAGTTGATATAGGTCACTAGAACTTGAATCCATCTAACGTTGGAGTACCATGCTTGAAATCTTTAATGATAAATATCAAATCTATTCACAAGTGACAAAGATAAGAAAAAAAATCCAAAATTGGAAACAAGGGACTCACTGGACCCTTGATGTAGCAATGGTTAGATATTATTCACTATCACATAGCTACGCATGCCATGGATTTTCATCAAAGAAATAACTAAGGCACATCATAGATGGGCTGAGAAGAAAAACATGAGACATCCTTGGGATTTATGCCCAAGGAAGATTATTAGAATTAGCTACCCATTGGATTCAAAGACTCATCAATCAAGTGGTAAAAGAAAAAGGATAACTTAGAAAAACAAAATCACTTGATTCAAAAAGAGATCATTGGACTAGGGATAACTTGATACAATAGGGGTCCATCCTTTAGAAAAAGAGATGTACACTCAACAAAGCTAGAGATAAAAAGAACATTGGACTAGATCATCAGGAAAGAAATGCTATTGATTCAAAAATCTATTGCCAATGTAGCAGCACAAGTAGCGAGAATGTGGGATTCAATAAATGAATGATGTGCAACAACACTAAAGAGTGTGGAGAAGAAAGTAGAACATGCACTCAACAAAGCTAGAGATAAAAAGAAGAAGAGGGAATTTGGACAAAAGGGCAATGTTGCTTTAGTAGCTAGGCACTCAAACACTAGCTTCATAGATGATGAAGGTTGCACAGTGTGCGAGTATGAACATCCTAAGGAATGTTTTCTAGTCATGATACATTTGCAAGAAACTAGGGCATACACACTTAACCCATGATTTGTTCAAAACAAATGCCCAAACAATTACCTTATCCTCAAGGTAATAATAGATAGAAACCTTAACCAATGTACTATCCTAGTGGAGCCTTTTCATAGCCGTAGGAGTAGTACCGTTAGCAATGGTAGTAGTTGCAATCATGGGCCATGCCACCACCTTACCACCAATATCCATACCAATAGGTAGGTCCATATCGATATTTCATTCAACATCTAGTCTTGCTTAATCACGTAACTGTTTAAACACCACAATACTATTTAGAAGAATACCACAGATCAACACTGCCAAGAACTGATTCCAATTCATACGTGCATCCTCCAATAGCTGGACCTTCTACTCAACACTTTAGTCATATGCAACTAGTGCCACCTCCTATTATGTAGGGAAAATTACCATCAAAACCCTAGCTAAAAAGTGCTACAAGGATAGTCAATATAAATGAGTCTCAACCCAAGAAATGACTATTCTTTAGAACAAGTCTAGAGAAGACTCAACAAATGGGGAACACGTCTAACTCCACTTCATCCACATCGAGTCCTTTCCAATGGAATACACTTCCAACTTTATCAAGTTCAAATGTTACAAATGTCATGCTCATATAAATAGTAACCCATTGGATCAAGGAAGGGGCTCTTTCACAAAAAAGAACTAATCTAAGAAGTCCCTTCATTTATCTCCAAATAGTAGAACAAAAACCATGCAAAGCTCTATTAGATTCTGGGTCCAGAGTAAATCTAATATCTCAAGACATGTACTAGGCCTAGAACCTCCCACCACTAAAGAAAAGTAACATCTGTTTAGAGCTTGCAGACCAGTCAATCACAGTTCCACTTGGACAGGTGGATGATGTGACTACCACCATTAGTGGTTGGTCCTATCCTACCAATTTTCTAGTAATTCATGTGGGGAAAAACAAGGGAGAAATCACAATTATCACGAGAATAGCTTAGCTTAGCACCATGAATGCTAAGCTTGGAATTCATGATTTATCCTTGGAAAGTTTCAAGGAAGATGAAGCTAGAATCATACACAAACGAAGGATTCCATTTATCGCATACAATGATCAAAAGTGCAATTATGTGCAAAGAATTTGGACTATCAAATGGAAAGAAACTATAGCATGCAATCAATGCATAGAAACAAGTTGTGTGCAAAATTTCCTATATGCAGCAACCACCCAACAAGAGGGTACCCAGTGGTTGATTACCAGTGAAGAAATCCAATCTAATAAGTACATGGAAGTAGAAGAATAGATCATCAGTACCTATGTTGTAGAAATAGATAAGTTGGAACAACTAAAGAAAAGACACTCTTACTCTCAGAACAATTAGAAGGAAGAAATAGACTAGGGACACTTAAATATCCCAAATACAATGAAACTAGGACCATTGGAATTGAAACCCTACCAGCAACATTAGAATATGCATTTCTGAACAACAAGAAGCTAGTAATTATCAAAGCTAATCTAGAAAAGGAGAAAAAAGGAAAACTATTGGAAGTACTCAAAAAATGACCTACAACATTCATGTGGTCTTATGATGAGATCACAAGAATTGATCCATGAATTTGCTAACACTGGATCAACGTTGGTCCTATAGTCAAACCAAAATGCTAACCTCAACGAAGACTTAATATTAAACTCAAGGAGGTAGTCAAGCAAGAATTGGAAAAGTTGCTAAAGGTGGAATTCATTTATCCAATTGTGTATAGTGAATGAGTAAGCCCTTTGGTGATAGTTCCAAATATGGGAAGCAAATGATCAATTTGCATTGACTTTTGACTATTGAATTCAACCACATTTAAGGATCATTTTCCATTGCCATTTGTTGATCAAGTCCTCGACACAATTTCAAGACATGAGTACTACAATATTCTAGATGGGTACAATGGATATAATCAAATCCACATTACATCAGAGGACCAAGAGAAAACCACATTCACCAATCTATGGGGAATTTTTGCTTACAGAAAGATGTCTTTTAGTCTATGCAATGTGCCAACAACCTTCCAGAGATTGGTTTTAAGCATCCTCTGAAAATAGATAGGTAATGGTGTTGAAATTTTCATGGATGATTTCTCCAAATATGGGCTAGATTTCAAACAAGCCCTAGACCAGTTGGAGCAAGTACTTAAAAGATGTGTTGAAACTAATTTGAAGCTTAATTGGTAGAAGAGCCATCTCATGGTCTAGGAAGGTATAGTATTGGGACACAAAATCTTCCAAAGGGGTATAAAGGTAGATCCTAAAGAAATAAAAGTCATCCAAAAAATCACTCAAAAGCCACAAACAGTAAAAGATGTGAGACCTTTTTTGGGCCATATGGTATACTACAAAATATTTATTGAAAAATTCTCGAAAATAGCCAAATCACTAGTAGAACTCACAGAGAAGGATGCACCTTTTGAGTGGAGTAGGTTATGTGAAAAGGCATTTGAAAATTTGAAGTAAAAGTTAGTTGAGACACCAATCATCCAAACTTTGAATTGATCAAGGCCTTTTCATATCATAACTAATGCCTCTAACTATGCACTTAATGTAATCCTAACATAACTTGATGATCCAAAGAGACCGTACTACATACACTGTGCCAACAAGAGTATCACCGAAGCACAACTAAACTACACCACAACTAAAAAGGAGCTGATGGCCATGGTGTATGTATTTGAAAAATTCAAACAATATGTGCTTGGTTACCAAATCTATGTCCACATAGACCATAGTGTCATTAAATTTTTAATGAACAAACCTAAGGTTAGTCCCAAAGTGATAAGATGACTTGTGATTCTTCAAGAGTTTGACATCACAATGATAGATTTAAAAGGGATAGAAAATGTTGTAGTTGATAATTTATTGAGGTTGAAATGGGATGTAGACAACCAAGGAGAATCCTTATCAGACCAATTTCCCAATGAGGACCTCTTCACTAGAATAGCAAAGGCTGTAAATTCAATAGAACAACCATGGACTGCAGAGTACCTAATATATCTCACCACCCAAGAGCTTCCTATTGAATGGAATAGAAAAAAATATGAACAATTCCTTCAAAATGCTAAACAATACATGGAAATATATGATAACTTCTACAAAATTTGTGCAAATGGGCTTGTTAGATGGTGTGTGCCTTATCGTGACCAACAAAGAGTGTTATAAGACACCCATGAAGGTCCATGTGGTNCGTGACCAACAAAGAGTGTTACAAGACACCCATGAAGGTCCATGTGGTGGCCACTATGCAAGGTGTAGAATAGTAGTTAAATTATTAATGGTAGGCTAATTTTGGCCTACTCTATTAAGAGATGCCCACACTTTTACCTAATCATGTGAACATTTCCAAAGAGATGGAGGAATTATGGCCAAACATGAAGGGCTGCAACACTGGATACAGCTGCTGGAGCCTTTTGATATTTGGAGAATCGATTTTATGGGTTCTATTCAACCAATGTCAAATAGAAAAGCATATATTATTGTGACTATGGATTATTGTACAAAGTGGGCAGAGGCAGCAGCCATGAAGGACTATACCGCAAAAATAGTTGCCAAGTTTTTCCAACAACATGTGGCGAACTGATTTTGAGTACCTAGAATGCTAATATCAGATAATGGAACCCAATTCACCAGCGCTACCTTTAAGAAACTCATGAAACAACTTGTGGTTAACCATAAATTAACAACACCATATCATCCCCAAGTAAATGGTCAAGCTAAAATTACTAACCATGAAATTACTAAAATACTCAATAGGACGATTGGTAGGTTTAGACATGATTGGAGTATGAAATTAAATGATGCTCTATGGGCCTATAGAATATCCTTAAAATATCCTATAGGGTAAACCCCATATGATTTAGTTTATGGCAAGTTTCCCACACTTCCAATTCAAGCAAGGCTTCACACTTTACCTACTGCTAGTGAACTTGACCTTGATTTGAGTTTACTAGAAAAGGAATGTCTAATGAATCTGAATCTTTTAGATGAAAATAGACAAGTAGCACTTATGGGTAGTGAAGTCCACAAGCACTACAAACTTAGGCACAATTCGTGGATAAGAAATGTAACCATACAACTAGGCAACAAGGTCCTCTATTACAATTCTAGTCATTTATCCCAAAAGGCTAAATTTCAAACACTTTGGGAGGGACCATGCATAGTACATGTCACTTATCCATTGGGTGCCTTTGATATTCATCACCCATCTAGCCCACATAAGCTTATCCTTGTCAATATCCAACAAGTCAAACCATACTATGAGTACTCAAAGGAATCTACCCAACCTACTCACCAGTCTTCCACTTATTCCATCTTCCATTTCCTTGATCTTCATAATAGTCATGGGGTGTCCATTTAAAACCATAGGTATGTTACTAATTTTACTATTTTTGGTTTTACAATTCTTTTCATGTTCACATTATTTTACATTTTTCTCATTCTTTTATACTTTCTCATTTCTTCAATTTTTCACATTCTTTAATATTTTTCAATTCTTTAACGGTTTTCATTCTTTATACTTTTTCATAATTTTTACCATCTTTCCCATTTCTTTTATACTTTGTTTCAAACCCTTTGTAAATAATTTATGATCATTAAAGAAACACATTTATATAAAGGCAAGATGTAGCCCAATAAGGTGAAAATTTCTCTATGATATTAAGTCATAAGAGATTGATTATTTGCACAGTGAGCCCACATCATCCATCCATCCATTTCAATAATAAGAGGTTCTTACCATGGCCATAATGATATTCTTTCCATAATTAAACTAAGAATAAACTTGTGATCATTATGCCTAGATAGAAAAGTAAATAACCAAAGGGGAATGAAAAGAGAGTGACATCAAGGGGACTTGTAGATTGTTTTTGGATTATTATTGCAAGTTGTATCACGTTACTAAGGCTATATTATATCTTTGTAAATCTAATGAAAAATGGCAGTAAGAGTAAAATAAGTGCTACCTTTAAAGGGTTGACACAAAATAAAAGAAATGATAAATATAAAAGGAAAAGAGAGAGAGCATAGAATAAGTTTCTGGGGGTTCTACTAAAAAGACATGTTACCCATACTTGAAGGTAGGTGACTTAGGAATAAAAATAAAAATAAAGTGCCATGAATAAAAATCCTCCCTTAGAAAATACACCAAATGACAATACTCCTTATAACATTGATAGTCTTATGATTATAATTCTAAGAGATGAAATGATGCAATGTCATTGGAATGTGGTCTCGACTTGGTTTGAATCTTGAACATAAAGGCTAAAGATTACTTTAACCACTAATAAAAAACAAAAGTTCATTATGCTTAAGGTAAGATACCTCACATCCTGATTTTTGCAATCCTTTCTAAATCCATCTCATTTCATTGTTTTAATAATCATAACTTATGATTTTGTATAGCATAGTGTTATTTTCCCAATTTAGTGGTACTAATATGTGTGTTTGGCTAACTAGGTATGTGTTACATTCAACTCCTTAAGTGCCTAAGAACACTTTTAAGCATAGTTATACAAGGAAGTTAAGGGTTGGAGCTTGCTTTGGGGAGGATTCACTTGTATAACTATTGTATATTATACTTGCCAAGAGATTCCACATCATCTTGAGCCTTCTAATTCCAATAAATAATAATAAATACCTCCCATATCATTGACACTATCCATTCTAATAACACAAAAATGTTGTCTTTCTCATTCATTCCATCAATACCTCATATACTTTCATAGCCCAAGATTCCTTAATGATAGACTTTCAATGCTTATTTTTCACAATTGAAGCATCATCTCCATCTCAAGACCCTTTCAACATGATGCATATCTTCCAACTGTCGTATGGGACTAAATTTGTTTTGAGAAAAGCATTAAGAAATTTTGATTTTTCTATGGTGACATTGTATCTACAATACTGTAGGCACCTACGATATTATATTTACGATGTCATATTTATGATTTCGCATCCATAAAAACTATATATATCATGAAAGAGTTAGAAAAAATTTTCATTTTTGAATTTCATAAGAAGGGAGTTGTTGCCAATTTTTCTTTGCAACTAAGAGCTCATTATTGCCTTGATTTTCATGATTTTCAAATCCACGTGATCCTAGAGTGCTCACCTTAATCATGGAGGGGGGTGCTAGTAAGGAAAATTTGAGTCGATTTTTATTCAAAGTTGCTAACATTTGAAAGGTATTATAATGATAAGTCTAAAGAGACATTAAGAATTTTTAAAGTAAATCACTCATGTTAAAGCCAAAACAACTTTAAGAAGACTTCTAATTGATCATGCCACTCATTTAAAGTACTAATGGGGTTGCTATTGAAAAATTTTCTAACTCTACAATCATGATGAACTAAGAACTTGATATAACTAAGGGTATGAGTAAGGTATAAAATTGTTACTCATTTATGAGAATACTTTAGTAATTCCAAAACCTTGATTGATTGTAAATGATCCTAAAAAGAGGAGTACAAGAAGAACTTCCATGACCAGCAAGCAAAAGACCACTAGGCCATGGAAGAGGACAAGTAAGCAAGCAAAATTCGCAAGCAGAACAAGGAGAGAAAGTGGCACAATCCTTTAGCATTCATCAACAAATGCATGCCATAGAGCAATCTACTCAAGTAGAAGCAGATGTTCCACCAATGCCCATCCAGGGACAACAACTTACACTATCACCTAAATGCCTTTAGGCTATTCAAGAGAAATCCATCCTGTTAATAGTCATTGTAGAACTCAGCTTTGGTCCATTTTTTGAAATTTCTCCAAAAGCTATTAAGGCCCAACATCAGTCAACTCATTTGTGGTCTACTCTGACAAATAATGGAGAGTGGTATCTAGGAGAAATACTCTAGTTTTGGTAAAATTGAGAAGTTGATGCTATAGTCAATTTGAAGGAATCTCAATATCTTACTGAATTAAGGCAATCGTAAAGGTATTGAATGTGCCTAATTAAGAAGCAAAGGTGGTAGAGATATCAACCAAATTTGATACAAATGCTAGGATGTTGTGGTTGTAGCAGGTGTATGGAAAGGAAGATAAAGAATATAGTGAATCGACTATAGAAGAAAGATCTATTTCAAAATTAGCACTTATCACCTATTTCATACCAAGAGATTGAATCAAATCTCTACATATGCAGCCAGAGGAAGTGCAATATTAATGGGAAAGTTCAATGAAAAAATTGCTCACCTCTACTTCATAGAATCAAAAGCAATTCAAGAAGAAGAGGGTAGGGAAATTAACACTTTCATTCTCTTACCTTATCTAAAAGTTATGTAGATGAGTTGGCATCCTAGGGTATACAAATGATGCATTAAGAAAGGCACAACATGCTTCGTATGCTAAAATGCTCATGCCAGTGCCTTCCAAAAAGGACCAATTAGAAGAATAACTAGGCACTAAAGAGACTACACAAACCACATAATAGCACTAGCAACCGAAAGTTCCACCGCAACTGCTGTAAGATTACAAACCTTCAATGAGTCATCTATAGCAAATTGCAAAAACTATCAATTGGGGAAGTAGAGAAGAGGCCAATCCATTTCAATCAATCCTATCAATTGCAAAAGTTATTGATGATGTAGTCAAACCAACCATTTCAACCAATCCTACCAGTAGAAAAATATTGTTGCAATTAGGAGGAGAGGCCCAATGGTCACAACAAATTTCTTGGAATGTCACATCATTCCAAGTGATGCATGAATTTGGAGAAGGAGCCATAGTTGTGGTCATGCAGCACCATGATGCAGTGGAAGATACAAAAGTGAGCATAGATCACATCAAAGAATCATTTAATGTGTCTTTTGTTTCACCAAAAGATCTTAATGGAACCAAAGACACTCAAATGCTAGCTGCTACATCTATGACACCTGTAGATCATGAAGATGTGTTAGATAGACTATTGTAGATAGGACAAATTATGACAAATCTCTTTAATATTCCTAGTGATGTCACTATAGCACAGTCTGAATTAATTTCCATCAAAGAAAAGTTAATCATGGCCAAAACCAATGCATAGCATGCTAAGAATGAGCTTCGTCAATTACAAGAAGAGCTTATAGCCTTGAGAGTAGAAAGGAGAGATGCAACTCAGTTCATAGCACTAGATCAAAGAGCATAATTCAGAACTAAGTAGATCAATTTTCTCCTTAGGAATAATAAAGGCATATCACATGAAAAAGAAAAGGTAGTATGGAATACTTCAATAGCCAAAGCCCAATCATATGTCTATTCCAAAGCACTTAGTAGCTATAGGAGGAAAATAAACAACTTGCTGTAGACAACATGAGGTTGATTAATGTTCAAAAATACAAAAATATTTTGGAAGAAAGTATACACAAGTTAAGAGAACATTTGGTAAGGATCAACCAAGAGATGAGCTATCTTACAAAAGAAACAGAACCCTCTCTATGAAGGAGATATGTGCCATTAGACAGAAATCAGCTATCAAAATCAATGCATGGTAAAGTGATGCTAAGAAAGATGAAAGCCTCAAAGAACACTTTCATGATTAGGTTGGGATGTATAAATATATCAATGAGAAAGAGATCTAGATGGAAAAAGCCAAAATTGGCACAAAATCCAGAATGACAATCATCTTGAACAACATGGCCCAAATCTATAAAGTGAAAGTGAAAAATAAAGATATGGAAATATAGGACTTAAAAGAATACATAGGATTAGAAAATCTCTGTTATGCTAACTTGGCCATGTTGACAGCAGGTAGGCCTAGAACTATGTTGGAACAACAAGTAGTAGCCATGTACACCTTGTATGAGAAGGAGTTTGCAAATAGAAAAGATGCTCTCTAGAAAATTCAAGTAGCAAACTCAGAACTAGAAGTAGTTAAGGATAGCTACTATGGGCAAAAAGGTGTAGCCACAAATCTAGCTAGAAGATTAACGGACTACCATAAACTTAGAGAAAAGGCCAAAGCTTTTGAAGAAGAGAGACGACAATTTTCTGCATGGTATGTTAAAGCCAATCAGATGTTTCCGAAACTGCCATGTTTGTGGGACATGCCGAATCTATCAAACATTGGTTAATCGACATGGATAGTTCATGATTTAGAAGAAAGGAAGAGAAGCTTTAGGCACTCCTAAACCACTAAAAATTTTAGAAGACTACCAATAAGGGGAAGAAACCAATGGAAAAGCCATTGCCACCTAGAATAAGATAAGGCTACACCAACTTCACCAACTTTTTTTTTATCATGTCATAAAATGTGTCATTTTTGTAAACTCCACTACGACACTAGAGAGTCATGTATATAAAAGTTAATGTCATGTAAATCTACCTAGAAATGTTGTAAGGAAATCCATCCTTATTTTGTTTTAACTCAAGGAAAATTTTTTAGTCAGTTATGAGGGTATGATAAAGTAAAAAATTTTGCAACAACGATATTGTATTTATGATATTATATCTATGATGTCACAAAATTGTTATCATATCTCAGCATATGTTATCGTATAAATGATATTGCAAGGTGCGTACCGGCCTATATAAGCAATACTTAGGTGCATGAAATTGGGAAGATACATTAGAATAGTTACAGAACTCTTTTAGTTTGTTTTCTTGAATTCAGTACTTAGTAGTGTGTGCTCGTAGTGTGATGTTTTGTAATTGAATGAAGTCTTTATTGAAGTGTGACGTACTTGGATGCATTGCATGCGTGACAATAAAGATCAAGATTACTCTACATCATTGCAGCAACACTTAATTTTATTTCTATTTCTATTTAACTTAATGTTTAATTTTTACTATTTGTATACTTAATTTTTACCATTACTTGCAATTTACTTTTAATGTCATTAAGTAGAATGAGTATGATTGATCTCGAGTAGGTAGGTGTAATTGCTTGGTAACCTAGTAGTACTAACACTTGTTATGCCCAGTAGTGTGGTACTTGGTAATCCCAGTAGTAGTTGCACAACGCCAAAGGTGTGATTGGAAGATTAGGACCAACTGCTCATTGGATAGGCTAGTTTAGATTATTTTATTGTCACTTAGATTTAGAAACCTTTACTTTTAATTCATGTTTACTAGGATCCTAATGGCCAATTCAACATCAATATCATATACCTCACCATGAGTTAAACCATATGCATTGATTTTACTAACTCACGTGGGAAAACAATGATCACAAATGCTAATAAATTACTAGTATAATCACATTTCCTTATTTTCAAAGTTCGACTGGGTTACATGTGAACACTCATATCTCATATGGTTAGGTGTTGGATACTCCACCACACATCATATAGTGATGAAATGTATTTTGTATGGCTTCAATATCAGATACCTTATATCAAGGATCCAGATGCAATGTTAGATATCTGATATCATGGGATGTGTGCTGGCCTATAAATATAACACTTGGGCACATAGTTTTGGAGTCATATTAATCATAACATAATAGAGGTTTTGTAATTTTTCTTTCCCAAAGTTATATATTTTTCCAAGTGCCCATAGCAGAAGTTATTGAATGTATGGATCTTTATTTGAGCATTGTTGTACTTGAGCATGGTAGGATTTGTAGCAATAAGGATGAGCTTTCTGATAAACCTTGCAACACTTCAGCTAGATTAAATATTTGCATCATAAATTGAATATTTTATGTAATTTCCTTAATTCTTTAGGTAATTAAGCTAATTTAAGCTAGATTAAATAGTAATTAATTAAGCACATAAGTACAACCACTTCAAGCATATGCATGACACTTGGTAACCCCAATAATGCTTAATGTTTGGTAACCTAGTAGCATTATACATGTTCAGGATGTATACAGAAAGTGGGACCGGATGATTATGTTAGGATTAGTTAGACATTGGTTAGTTAGTTAGGTTAAATTATCAATTAAAATACTTCATTTCTTTCATCCTTTATTTTAAGCACCCAAAACATAAAAATAATAAAACTCATGTGCCTTGATTACACTTAACCATACCTCTGCATATCACAAGTGTAATTGGGAAGACAACGAATGACTGTTAGGGCAAGTTCACTTCCTAAAGGCTAGTGTGTCAGAAGACATAAAGTCCATAGAATTTGATTAGATTGCATGTGAATGCTTAGTGATTTGTATGGTTGAGTGTAGGGAATTTTGTTGCTCATCATTAGCATTGTTGTTGGGGACTCTTTTTGTTTGAAACATGCAGTATCTAGGCATAGTGAAAATCATTAACATCATTGGATGAACCTTAAGATCAAAATCATTCTCAAAATAAATATAATAATTTAAGCACATTAATATCTTATTTTAATTACAAAATGTCTTCTTCTCATAGGCATGATGATACTAAATCGCCAGTGCCTCAAGAATGCAAGCTGGTATATGCTCATCCAGATAAGTATGTGCCTAACTTCACCTTCATCCTACATTAGGATGAACAACTATGGTGGCAAGATATGGAGGAAAAAATTGTAATGCCTCTCGATTAATTTGTGCTTAGGATACTGCTCCAAACTATTAGGAGGTGGGGCATCCAGGATCCTCAAGAAGAGTACATTGTGCATGATCATAACTACTAGGACTATCATCCCATTGAAACACAACGCAAGAGAGATCAACACTACAAGAAGCACCATGAAGCTATGAAAGGAAAATGATTCACTAATCCCTTATTCTTGCTCAACCAGAACAACAATGAGGATCCTTCCTATGGGGGTTCTCAACATGAAGATTCTCCACCCCTTGACATTGATGATGGGGGTGTGAACCTGAATCTGTAGTCCACTATCAATAATCCAGGTTCAAGAAAAAGTGGGAATCAAGGCAAGGGCTTGGGCAAGCATCAAGATGATAAGAAAGCTAATGAACATGGTTGTGGCAAGCATAGAGGAGGTGGAAGATGCCATCACAATGGTAGTCCTCCTCCCTCTTCGCCTTCTTCATTTGCATCTTCTTCTTTCTCTTTTGGTTCTAACAAATGCCATAGAAAGAACAACCATGATGAAGGTGAACAGCAAGACAATGATAATCTTAGAGACCATCATGAATGAAGGGGTAGTAGAGGACATCATAGGCATCATTGAAATAATGATGATGATGATCCTTTGCTTGCCACTCAAAGCATGATGAACATTGCATAGGTAGTAAAAATTCCAACTAGGCATGTGAAAGATAGTCAAATCAAGCAACTTGATATGAACAATCTTCC
>MNCI01013643.1:51221-85727 GCA_015680685.1 Gnetum montanum
GGAGTACAATGCTAGAGTTGTTCATTGATAAATATCAGATGTACTCCTAAGTGTCTAATCTAAGAAGGAAGATCCAAGGATGGAAGCAAGGAACACATGAACCCTTAGACACTGCCATTGATAGATACTATTCTCTCATACACCGATGCCCTGGAAGTATTCATAGATGACTTCTCTACCTATGGGGCTACATTTAACCAATTTGGAGTCAAAATGAGGTTACTTTAACCAAGTTTCCTAAGACTGATGTTGGAGTTGCATAAAATCTAACTTTGGATACTGATGCGAATACTGAAAATAGTCTAACTTTGGTGCAAACACTTAGCTAAAAATATGCTAACTTAGTGGACTAATGTAGACGTTTATTAATTGACATAGATGTTGCATCAACACTAGTATTGGAGGCTGGAGGAGCTATGGTAGCCATAGAGCATAGGGATGATGCTTGGAGGTCTACTACACATGCTCTTGATCTCTCAAAATCTCAAAAAGTACTTAAGGTTCTTTATTAAAAAAAAGATAAAAAAGGTTAGTAAGTGCTGTGTCTCAACTCAAACCTAAACAAGGGACCTTTAGTGTATGAGGCTAACATGATATTTATTCTCAAAACAAATAAAACTGCTAGGGTTACCAAGAGGGAGTTTTTTCACTCATTGTGAATGAGGAAGGTAAAGATGGATTAGGCATTGGCCTAGAGTAAGGGACTAGGAGAATGAATTATTGTACAGAATTCTTAGAATCCTTGCTTAAGGACAACATTAGATTTTTTATGTCATAGAAAGTACATAAACAACATAGGATAGAATCTGACATTGGAAACTCTTCTTTTGAACCCACAGAGGATTTTCTTTTTTCCATTTTCCTTTTCTAAACTTTTAGCACACACTTAGTTTCAGAGGTTTTTTTAAAATTATCATTTCCATATTTTAATTGATAATAATTTAATCAAGCTGCTTACCATTCATATTGTAACATTTTTGAAATCTATAGTGGAAATGTGGTAAGGTAGCATGTAAATCATTAAGAATATATTAGTGCTGTTAAGAGTTTTTGCACTTAGGCGATAACATTAGCAAACTGTAATTAACCTTGGATTAATTTTATAATGTAAAAATATATTGATTGTAAAAATGTTACCCTAACATTTTTTGGCATCCCAATGAATTCATTGAGATCCAATGGATTTGGGGGAGACGACCTGGGGAATACACCTCTAACAAATAAGCAACCCTTAAAAGCAAGCAAGCGGTAATAACTTCGTACAAGATAGAATGCACCTTAAGGAAAACCTATAAACTCTTAATGAGGACTTAACAAACAAGTACACAAGAAACCCTATAGACATCATCGGTGCAAGGAGTGACTATGTATCTATACAGGATGTGTCACCCCCAAAACCCTCACAATTTGGTACAAGGTTTAGCAAGGCACCGCACCAGAACCATCTAATCCTAGCTGCCTACATATCTGTGATCATTGTAGAATTAGGATCATGTAGTTCTCTAAGTAAGGGTAGTAAGAAGAGATCTTAGAAGAGGATGCAATAGGATGGAGTCCTACTGATTGCTTGGTATTGCCAAGCTGAGATGGGTTTTGTAACACTTGAATGCCACTCAAGGATATCTTAGAGTATTCCATGGTTCCCAAACCATGGGGAAAGCCTAAGAAAACCTCCATCCTAAGACATCTCTCACAATCGTCCCCCACACAAAAGAAGAGAGATTCCCAAAGTGGAGCCTAGGATAACTTTGAGAGTACACTTCAAGTATGGGTTTGGAACTTCATGAACTCCAAGGAGTTCCTTAACTCAATTGATGCCAAGCTTGAAGGAAGGTACCAATCCCAACACCTAATACGTGCTTCCATATAAGACCTTTCATGAAATGAAAAGGGCACTTGGAAGAACCCAAAAAATTTTCCTACTCTATGACAAAAGGGATAAGTCCAATCTAAAGGGCCAACATCTCTAAGGTATCCCCTATATCTGTCCCTTATTGAATTTAGAGATTGGTTTTGCTGCATAGACCCATACCTATGCAAGAGGATGTTTCTTCTTCCATAAGCCTAGCCAAGTTTAATCCTAAATGGCTTCTCGGCACCCATTGATCGCCTTGAATTTTTTTGTCACCAATTTTGAGGGCTCACCAGAACCACTTCCCATCTTGGTGATGGACTTGGAAAACCATATCCAAAGAAGAAAACATGCTACAAAAGAGCCATGTCTCAATAAGCAACTCAAGCTTACTTGAACCCCAAGTTCTATTTCTAGCATCAAGACCCAGGGGTCTCACTGGTCCAGCCATCCATGTACTAAATCACCATATCTATACCATCTACATATTTTCTTTCATTTTCCCACATCAACATCTATTTAGGCTGGTAGAAGGAGAGTCGAGCATGATCTCCCTTTGAAACAAGGTACAGAGATAGATCTCTTGAATATGACCTTGCTATCCATAGATGTAGTAGCATCAAAATCTATGTTTCATCATCCAAAAATATCCCATATTCATTGCAAGATAGAAGATCCAAAATTTGCTTAGAAAAATTCTCTAAGAGGCTATCAAAGCATCTTGACCTAGTCTATCATCAACATCCTTTGAGGTTATCCAACATCTAGAATGCCTACTCAAGTGCTTGGATAAGTGGAGGATGCATTGGGTAGCCAACCCCAAGATAGTCCTCCAAACACATGTCTCATGCCAACCACTACCACATGGTCCATAACAACTGCTATGTTTCATTTATGTGAAAGGATCAGCTACTTATGCATCTTATAGGCTTTCCTTCCTACTCTGAGAAGTGGGACAAGCACCATTCTATGAATACTTAGTTCAAGGAAGCATGTAGAATCAACCTCAAGTATAATCACTTATCATGAATTTTCTAAAGAACATCTAAGTTCCCAGAATTTGAACTTTCCTACCATGTCAAGAACAACTGCAACTCACGATTAACACCTTTTATTGGATTTTTGAACCAAAAGGGAAGATCCTCTTTGGAAGGTTTCTTCCATAGGCAAGTACAACAACCCAACTACACTGTATCCATGATATATGCCCAAGTAGTCCACATAGCCAACATAACCATATTGTCAAATTATTACCAGTTGTGGGAAGAAATAGATTCATAGGCCTTAGCCATATTCAATATTACCTCAAAAATCAACTTAACAAGCCAAAGAGTTCATTACCCCCATAATTTCACAAAGAGGGGGTTCTGTTTCATCATAAGGGGTCTGGGTTTTCATTTCATATTTACTAGTCCATCCCATTTACAACAAGTGTGGTGCACAAGGCCATACCATTGCCTATTACCATTGGATCCAAATCAATGAACTTGAGAGTCATCAAGAATAGTTTTCCCATAGGAGGACTAGGTCCTTGAGACAATTTGAAATTACATCAAATGGGCATCACCATCATCAAATACCAATCAAAAATAATCCATGGTTCATCCCCAAAGGATTTACAATAAAGGAGGTCTACCAAAGAAGCCCAACCAAGACAATCCTTTAGAGCCCCAAAATTAAGAGAGTACATAAGATCACACCTTGATTATAAGAGAAGAGATATATACATTAACCACATGGTCTCACAAAGGAGTTTCCATGATTTCAAATATGATGAAAATAACTTGTCTCTAAAAACTAGCCCTAAGAGTTCAAGCATACAGGAGTACTACTTGGAATAAGTCCCAAACATCAACTGTTTGAATCCCCTCTAGGGAACAATTGCCTTGATACAACCTGCATTATTTTGTGAAAAATTGAAGAAGGTATCTATTGGAATGGAGAATGAGCCACACCATATGGATTAAAAGTCCTTATGAAATAGAGTGCTGGGTCATGTTATCCCACAAGAGAGGTTGGGACATTGAAATAATAAATGATACCCTAGGGAGATGGGTTGATACACCAAAGAGATGGGATAATACACCAAAGAGATGGGGTGATACACCATAGCCCTAGAGTTTGTATAGAGATACTGTGTTCGATCACAGTGGCAACAATCTCAGTCATGGGGGAAGCCATCCCTAAACTGGAGACACCCTTCGTATCATCTGAATCCAAATGCTTATCTAGTTCAACATCTTGTTTCCCTGACTAGATCAACATACTCTATCTTGCCACATTATTATTCCCCTCAGTACTATCAGCCCATGTCCTCAACATAACCACTACCTTGTGTACCTTACAGTTCTCCTAAATTTCAACATTCTCATCTTTTCCCTCCTTCTACATCGCCACCAACTATTCCTGAAGTGTTTGAACCATAGCAACAACCCACGAATGTTACTTGTGCTACTATTGCCAACAACAGTGAGAGACCTCCTCAACATCGAAGGCGTCCCTTCTTTAGACATGATCGTAGGAAGGGACAAGACAATTCCAAGGCCACTGCATTCTCCAACTTAGCACAAGTCCAACACTGTGGTGCATCCTTCTCTTCGAACCCAACGCCTCATGTCACTTCATCAGGGCCACTAATTAACACTCCAACAACCATACAACCCAATGAATACAACCATGGATGGTAACATCCTAATCCTTGCATGCCATCTTACGATCCCAAATATCATAGTGGTTCAAATCTTTATCCAGCAATCACATCTTATAAATTGCCCCACAATGCTTACTATAATCAAGTGTGTGAATCCCAATGGGGTAAGTATGACCAAGTTTCAATGTTTCCAACATGCAAGGATCTTCATCTTTCATTGATTAATCCTTTCCATGCTCAACCATTTAGTTATGGGGGATATCCCCCATTTTAATAACAAGCAGGATTAATAAATAGTTTTCATTTTCTTTAATTTTACAATTTTTGTTTTCCAGTTTTTCATCTTTTAATTTCTTGTTTTATCTTTTTGTCTTTTTACAAGTAATCTCATCTATGAATAAAACACTCATGTGGCTCATTGGTTGAGGTGTGTTCTATGTTATTGAGTCTTGAGTGATCAATTATGTGGATAGTGAGCCCATTACACCCACTCATCCATTCTACAAATAAGAGGTCCTGTTTGAGGGCACAGTGATATTCTTGAGATTCTCAAGACTTAAAATTAATTTCGTGTTCATTGTACCCAAAATGAAGAAGGATGGACCAAGAGGGAATGATGAAGGTGTGACATCAAGGGGACTTGCGAATTCTCTTTGGTAATGTCTATGAGAGTTATCATGCAACATGGCTATACTAAGATCCTTATAGATCTAACGCAAAATGGGAGTAAGAGTAATCAAAAGGCACTCAAAAATCCAATGCTGTTCTAAGGGATTCCACTGGAAAGACATGCACCCATGCCTAAAGGTTAGCAGCTTCTCTGGATTCAAAANTGAGAAAATTAAAAAAAAACACGAAGAAGAAAGGAAAGTGCCACAAAGAAAAAATCAGTCCTCCCTTGAATAAAATGCCAAGTGATCATACGCCTTGTTGTTTTGGTACTCTNATCTAGTGATACTTACATGTGTGTGTTTTGTGAAATTGGTATGGATTACATGTAACCCTTCTAGTGCCTACAAACATTTTAAGGTGTGGTTGTGCAAGGGCATTATAGGTTGGAACCTACTTTGGGGAGGATACACTTGCGTGACTTTTGCAATTTGTACTTTTTGCATACCACCACATCATCTTATACCCTTTGAGTACTTCATTTCCAAATCTATTCTTTCCTTTGCCATTATTTTATCAGACGTTCCTAAAAACCAAGTCCTTTTATGTGTCACCTAAACAAACCAAGTCCGACATTAAACTTTTAGGGCAACTTCCTTGAAAAACATTTCTAACTCTAAAATCACACTAAGCAAAGAATTCAACCTTTATTAAAGGCCATGAGTAAGGTATGAAATCATTGAACTTCTTTTAATAACCTTACTAACAATTGATCTTTTTCTAATTATAGATGGCCTGTAAAAGAGGATAATAAGGATGACCTTCTCAAGGTGCAACTGAATGACCAGGGGAAGGCAGAGGCCAAGGACTTCATGCAGAACATGCAGAGCAGGAGGCACAATCACTCAGCATCCATCATGTAACTCCTGTTAATGCATAATCTATCCAAGCAAAAGAAGGAGAGGTTAGGGCCCGAGCCTATGAAGAGGAATGATGGCTGTTTGCGGCATGACATGTCAAGGCCAATCAAGTGTTCTGACAGCTACCATGTCCATGGAAACTCCATCAAACATTGAAACATCAACATGGACAACTCAAAATATTTGGATAGAAGAGGAGAAACTTTAGGCACTTCTTCAAAGGTATCAATCTTAGAAGCCTAGAGCGCAAAACAAAGGAAAGACACCCATGGAGGAGCCACCACTACCGGGAACCCCATGAGTTCCAAAAGTTTTGTCTTTTGTTTTTGTGTCCAAATTTTGTTTAATTCTCCACTGCAGCATAAATAAATTCCTAGTCAGTCAATAATCCCATACCTATCCACTGTGTAATCAATTGAACTTGTTCCTCACTTTCTTTGACTCAAGGACGAGTTGTTATTTAGTTGTGGGGATATGATGAGTTGTGTGTTATTGGCTGTGATATCATGTATGTGATATCACAGCTGAAGCGATATCGTGTACGTAATATCACAGCCAACGTGATATCGTAGTTTCGGTGTGAGCCTATAAATAAAAGGTGGCACACTTGGTTTTGGATTAGTTCTTATATTTTATTGTAAGTTTCTTAAGTTTAGATTTCTCTCAACCCTTTCCTCCTAGTGCATGCCCGCAGTGTGGTGATTGTAATTGTATAACATCCTTATTTGAGTGCGACATACTTGGACACGCACATGACTAGCAATAAAGATCAAGATTACTTCATCATTGCAGCATCCACATAGTTTAATTATTTATTTAATTATTATTTATTTCTTTCCTAGTTAATATCTCTTTACCCTTATCTCCTATTAAATGCGTAATGAGTACGACTTGATCACGAGCATTTAAGTGTGACTACTTGGTAACCTAGTAGCATACCTAGGATCTGCACTTGGTAATCCCAGTGGTAGTTGTGCATGAGGTCCAAGATGTGTACGGATGATTAAGGAACAGATGCTCATCGCACTTAGGCTAGCTTAGATTCTCTCTCACACTCTCTCTCTTAGCTTAGTAAGATTATTTCCCATTGCCTCCAAGAGTAGCATTAGTGTAGGGACATATCATACACCTCACTCTATACTAAACCATACGTGACAAAGTTAATACTAGTCCAGGTGGGAAGACAACGAACTATGACCTAAGAATAACTATTTAGATACCACAACTAGTTCGTCTACGGAGTTCAACTGGATCGTGTGTGAAACGCTCGTATTCATATGGTTGAGTGTAGGGGTACCTTGCCACTCATCAAATGTCCAAACCACTTATAAATTTTCATGGTTCCACTAGTGGGAAATGTGGCACCAACATAGACTAGTTGAAATTGCATGACAACATGCTTGAGGATCCTATGGTTAGTTTAGGTAATATCTTGGTTCTTCCTTTAGGTATGGTGAGATTATGATATGTAACAAATTCGTTCATAATCCGTTGGCTAGTACATTATGAAATTGATGGCAAATCTTCCAACTATTTCTTAAATTGGTTTAAACCAAGATGTGGATGTTATGCTCACCTTGTTTTTGTTCTTGAATTCAGTTTTGTAATTTTCCTCAACCACCAATTAGAGAATATCTGAGTCTAAGTCTAAGTAAAAATGGTCCTTACTGATTAGAATCTTGTGAGTGCAATAAGCAGGGATGATTGAGAAGATTAAGATCCATCCAAATATTCTTGAAAAATCAAGGTTCATCCATTTCTTGTAGGTACTTTTCTTGATATAGATAGCATCATCATCATCATCTTAGCCTTATCCCAATAAAATGGGGTTGGCTACATGGGTGTTTTTCTTCACCATCCGTCTCTATGAGTTGCTGGATTTTTGTTTATTTTCAATTTCTTTAGATAATCTTTAATCATTTTTCCCATGTCTTTTTTGGTCTTCCTTTTGATGGCTTTTCTGTAACATTGATGTAGCAACCTTTTTTTATAGGCTTGTTGTCTGATGTTCTTTTCACATGTCCAAATCATCTAAGTCATCATTCTTGTAACTTAGTTGAAATAGAAACCACTCCAAGTCTTCCTCTAATATATGTGTTGTGCAGTTAATCCTTTCTAGGAACATTCAGCATCCACCTAAGCATTCTCATTTCTACCATACTGATTTTTTGTTCATACCTCTTTTGTACTGCCCAACATTGAGCACCATATAAGATAGTGTGCTTGATTGCTGCATGTACAATTTTTGCTTTAGTTTTATTGGTATTCTTTTATCATATAGACCACCACTTTGATGTAGATATGATTTACTTTATTGATTGTTTAACTGATTCATATCTCTTCACCTTATGGCTCCAATGTAAATGAAATAATATCTTTTTGATAGTATGAGACAAAGGAAACTAAATTGCTAGCAAAATTGAACAAGCAAACAAATATTTGCATCAAACTTTTAGAAGAAATGAAATATTGAACAAAAATATAATTTATTAAATTGTGAAATGTAGAATTGAAATTCAATGTCCTTGAATGTCATAAGTAACTTTAATGACAAAGGTAATTGAAAGAACTTAATAAGATATTAGTTGGAAATAATCACGATTTTTTAAGATTAATATATTAATTGACTATTATTTTCTCTTAGATTTTCTTTTACTTTATTAATATTAATGTGTTAAGTTTTTTTAGAGTAAAATACTTTATTGATTTGTATGCTTTGAATAGGGTATTATAGCACTGGAAACACAATATGGATCAATTCAAGTAAAGGTAAGCACCATATTTTTATTATTTGAATTTATTAAAATGTATATGGAGGTGACTTATACAAGTCATTAAATGATTAAGAGAGCACTTTGGGATGGGATTTACTCTGTATTCTTTGTTCTATCCTCAGTATTAATTTTTTTGTCGAAGTTAAAATTAATGAAATTGTATTAGAGTAAAATTCAATATAATTCAGTGTGTTATTAGATCAGTACAAATGAGGGTTCTCAACTCTTATTCAATAAACAATATTTCAGATCAGTATATGGTACTTATTTATATTAAAATTGTAATTGCATTTTTTACTGCAAGAAAATGAAGTGCTTGCATTTTGCAAGCTTCCTATATGCCAGCAGCTTACTGAATATTTGGGATAGACTTTCGGGTATTTGGAAACAATAAACCAGATCCTTTCATCCAGTTGTTAGAATTGTGCTTTCCAGATAGTTTTTGCAGAATATAGTGCCATAGACCGCTTAGAGTTTAAACATCCCACCTGCAAACCCGTGGTGGGAACACATACTTAGTCGTAGATTATCTATCATCTAGGTTGTTTGCCATGCCAATATCAGCATCGCAAACATCTTGAATATGACCACACTGTAACAATGAATGTTCTGTAAGAAATCTCATGTGATTATAAAGGTTTCCATGTATTGAATAGTTTAACTAGCGTCAGTTGTTCATTCATGCAAAAAACTGCCTAGAATCACCACACAAAAATCAATACCACGATTCTTACTGCATGCTGGTGTCAGTTATTAGCACATCATAGAGCTAAATAAAAGCATAATAAAAGCATAATAAAAGCACTGATAAATTGCATCTCTAGTTGCAATTACTGTTACTTGCACTCATTTAAGCTACTGATCTTACAAATTGGAGACTTGTTACTGGTATGGGGGATAAAATCTAGTGATAGAAAAATTTAGATGCTCCTGCAAAGTTTGGAAGATGCACATTTTCCTACTGTCTTTATATAAGTTGCACCAAGCAATATTACCCTTTATTTCCTGATTCAGTCCATCCATAACAATAGCAAACAAGGGCTAACTGCAGACCCTTTATGCAAGTTTCTTGTGACTGGAAAATCAGAAGTTATTCAACATGCCTTTCTAGTNGTTTATGCAAGCTTCTTGTGACTGGAAAATCAGAAGTTATTCAACATGCCTTTCTAGTTTTAGTAGTAGCTTCATCATAAATGCCATGAATCACTTTAACATATTTATAAGGTGTGTTATTGCACCATAAGGCTCACCAACTAATATCTCTAGGCACAATTTTATATGCCTTTTCCAAGTCAATAAAGATCATATGTAGATTTTCTTTATGTTTCTTGAATTATTCTATTAATTGTTGTATCAGTGAAGTGTAAGTGTTGTATCATTGGCTAATATTTCATCACTTAACCACAATTCTACCGGGCACAATAAAATGTAACCCGCATCATTTGTATGAATCCAAAATTGCTAAGGTTGTAGAGCTGTTCTATTCGTACTGTTTTTCCTACATTAAACAACAATGCTGTTTTTCCTATATTAAACATGAAATGTATAAGAACCTGAAATCCCTACAGTTCTGCACTTCTAAAAATTTTGGTCGCCAACAGCAGTACTGTTTTTCCTACTTAAACAAACAAGACCACATGCAATTCATTGTTGAAATTTTTCGAAATATTTTTGAAGCATGAAATTTTAGTCTCGTTGCATTGCTTAAAAAGGGCTTATAGTCAGTATACTTATCTGATTGCAAAGCTCAACTGGTCCCATATGCATTGTTACAAGGGACTCTTGAAGCTGTGGGTATAGATTTTATAGAAATACCCAAAGAGAGCATATAAAAAATATACAGAGGTTCAGTAGCTTGGGTTAACGGAGGGCCAGACTTTTGTATAAGTTTGGCTAATCATTTTGAATTTACAAATAGATATACTGTTTTCGCCAACGTTCTTGAAGAAGATATGCTGGTGGTGGAAAAAATCGGCAAGCTTCCAACGAGTTCAGAATTTTGGGATGAAGTTAAAGTAGCAGCGCTATCAAAGGCTGTCCCTTTCACACTTTAAAAGATTTTTTTTTACTTTTTTTATATGTGGTTTTTTTGGCCGACATCGAGTTGATTAGATCCACTCATTTGGAGATGGAAAACGATGGAATAGCTTTTAATTTATATAAAACGAGATTTTGTTATTAGTAATCTTGAGAATAGCTTCCTGCAGTTAAGTGGGAATATCATATGGATGGTAAGTCATAGCTTGATGAACGAAATGGGTGAGAACCAGGGCGGGCGGCGTGTCATAAAACCTGAGTTTACCTTCCCAAGACCCTGCCTTAATAATATAAGTATTGAGCCGCTATGTCATAATCTTTTATTTTTTGTGGCCAATGTATTAAAATATATTTGTGCGTTTTTTTATGAAAAAGTAAAGAACATATGAAGAGTTGACCATCTCTTTGATGCATTGGGCTTGTATCTTTCTTTTTCTTTTCTTTGTTGCCTTTTGACTTTTAGTTCATCCAACTGAGTGTTTATTTTTATTTTAAAGACGTTCTTATAAGGATCATTATTACTTAGAGTCACAATGTTCATTCTACTAAGTGAGGTTTAGGAGGGTTGGTAGATAAGTAAAAGCCTAATCTCTTTGAGTGGTTGTGCACAAGTAGATAAGTCTTTGTATTGAAAAATGAGCACCTTACCATCACTCCAAATGATGGACCTTTAAAGATGATCTTCATATAATACACATTATTTTGAATTTTTCTTTTAGTATGGTATGATCATACCTTTTTATATTGTAAATTTGTTTCCATGTTCAAAGTTTTGATTTAGGCAACCTATTATGCCTAGGTGTGTTAGGAGTATGAAAATTAAAATAGAGGCATAAAATATATGCAAGATAAATCTTCTTTGTAAGAATAAAAATTATTGCATTCCTTTAGAGATATCTTATGGTTGGTTGCCTTTGCATTTATAGGTTAGCTATCACACAATATAATACCATTTTAATGTTATTATTTTATTTTATTCTTTTTACATGCATCTTCCATGTTTCATAGTAATTCTTGTTTCATTCTTACTTCAAGTAGTGAGGTTTATTCCTTATTTAGACTTATAATTGGTATCTGTGGATTATTTTAACTAAAATTGTTTTTAATTATGTGGTAGATACTATGATGCTATGGATTTATTGGATAAGTTAAATTTCAAGGATTTCTTGTATAATGCTTGCAATATACAAATTGCATGTTTAATTTGGTCATGATAATATATTGGGATTGAACATATTTTAAATAAAAAGGTTAGTATTGAATTTTGTCCATCATTTCCTTAAAGTTTTAATTAAGTACTCAAGCCAGAAGACCTTGTTCAAGCCTACGTGTAGCTACTTGAAAGAGGTTAGGCTTTCGTTTATCTACCATCCTCCTAGGATATCACCTTGGTAGGATAAGCATTGAGGGATCATCTTTAGAGTTTTAATTAGTTATTTGGAGCACACAACTTGTGGTTTATAACACATAGGTTTTATTTCTAAGGGGTATCTTAATCTACATTATTATTGTCTTCATTATTTATAAGGATAAAGTTCCTTAGTTTCTCTTCAATGGTTAGTTCATCAAGGTTGTCCTCTAGCTCCCTATCTTTTTATTATTCTTGCAGATTTTGTTTTACAAAATCTACATTATGATCTACGAAATAATTTTATTAAGGGAATTTCAATTAATGATCAAGGTACGTAATTGCTTAATACGCACTTTGCAAATGATTCTTTTTTTATGATCAACAATTCTCTGACAAAAATCTTTTGTTTATTGTAATGACAATATTGATGAGTGGGTTACTTTCAAGCCATGAAAATATTGAAAAAAGATTTTATCTTCAAAATTTTAGGGATACCTTTTTATTTTGAGCCTAATCTTACTATTTTGTGAAATTATGTAATTGATAAAGTGAAAAGAAGCTTGATAAATGAAAATAATAATAAAAAAAAACTCATCCTTGTTGACAAAGTTTTAGTTATTAAGCAAATGCTGTATTCAAATCATGTTTATTACTTCAATTGTTGGGCTCCAAACTTCTTATGAGAGAATTGATCATATTATCTATCAATTTCTTTGATTTGCTAAGCAACATAGAAAATATTTTTTCTAGAGTTGCTTAGGATATTTGCAATAGTAACAAGAAAGATAGAGTACTTGGCCTCATTAATTGTTATAACTAGGGTATTTCTCTTGCAGCAAAGTATATTATAGAGTGCATTAATGAAGATGATATTTGGATGCATTTTTTTTTAAGAAATAGAATTATGCAAGGAAAACTTAATAATGATAACAATTAGTCTTCTAATAACTTTCTTCACTATCTTCTTTTTCCTTAGGCCATTTCTATTCCTAGTTCTCCAATTCTTAAACAAATTTAAAAGACATGGTGTCAGCTTAGTAGATATTGAAATTATAGTCATATTATAGTTTTCAAAGATATGCTTAAGAAAATTATCCCATGGCTTCCTTTTAATGAAGGATCTTGAGCTACTAATGCATCTAAATTGTGCACCACGTGAAGTAAATTTGGCATCATTGCAGTTTCTTGTTTGTGTATGCATGATAGATGGATTACTTAGAAAGAAGCTTGATGAAGTGTTCAGTTGATACATCGATTGGGCCACGTTAATAGAGCCTCGTTGATGCGGCCACGGTGACGTGACCCCATCGACGTATCCATCCATGCGTTAATGTGACCTTGTTAACGTAGGGTCTGTCTCCCGCTATAAATATGCATGCACCCATAGCATTTATGGCATATTTTTGAGATAGTTGTAGTGAAGCTCTTGCAATTTGTTCCCGTGAAAGTTAGGATATTTTCCAAGTGCCTGTAGTAGGAGTGAGAAGGGTATATGGCTCTTTATTTGAGTGCTAATGTACCTAAGCCCATTGGCGTGACCAGCAATAAAGATGAACTTTTTGAACATTCCTTGTAGCATTTGGATTTAACTACTTAAGCATTTAAACATGTTAATGTTTTAACATTTTAATCATTCCAAAAGTCTTTATTAGTATCATTTTACGGTTCTAGCCTTTTCACTGTTATAAGAACCATAGGCACGACCATCTCAAACATATACCTAACACTTGGCAACCTAGTGACACTTAACATCTGGTAACCTAGTATTGGTTAGGACATGCTTAGGACATGCTTAGGATGTGCATGAAAGATGGGACTAGTTGTTTATGCTAGGGATAATTAAGCGATAGAGTAGAGAAATCATAAAATTACGTAGCCTTTCATTTCCCACACTAGAAGAAGCAGACCTTAAAGATAAAATGAAAACTGATAAAAATCAGCTACCTCAATCTCACTCGACCATCGCTTATAATATTACAAGTTAGGTTGGGAAGACAATGATTGTTCTAACTAAGGTTTTGCTGGCTAGATTTCTGTGTACGTAAGTGCTTGCAATCTTCGAAATTTGATCGAGTGCGCGTGAATGCTCATGATTCGTATGGTTGGGCATAGGGGTACCTCATCGCTCATCATTGGCACTATTGTCGAGGACTGTTAATCTTACATGTATTATCTAGTCTTAGCAAGATCATCATTTACTTCATTGGAACAGACCGAGTATATTGAAATCTACACACGCTAGGTTGCTTAGGCAAAAGGGTAAGGCACACTAATCTATTTGTTGTCTAACATCAAGAATGTCTTCTTCTCATAGGAAAGATGAATCCTACCCACTAGTGCCGTAGGAGTGTCAGGTGGTGTATGCACATCTAGACGAGTATTTACCCAAATTCACCTTTATCTTGCATCAAGATGAGCATATGCAATGGTGGGACATGGAGGGCAACATCATATTACCCCCTGATCACTCGATTCCTGGAATGCTACTCCAAACTCTTGCCAAACTGAGCATTTAGGACTATAGTGTGGAGTAGATAATGAAGGATCATGATTATCGAGACTATTGCCCAAGTGAATCACAACGTGCATGGGACCAACAACAGGAAGAACACCATGAGTACATGAAGGGAAAGCAGTTCAGTAACCCTTTGTTCCTGTAGGGCCTGCATGATGATGAGGAACCTATTTCTCACAGTTCCTGTTCACCTGAACGTCCTCCACTACATCAGATCATCCAATCCATCATACAAAGTAAACAATTAGAGGACCAGGAGTCCAAGGGAGGTGGAGGATTTCACAAAAAAGATCATGGCAAAGGGAAGGAGGGACATGAAGATTGAGGCCATCACCAGAGTAGAGGAGGGGACCGACACTGTGGTGGTGGTACTTCTCCTCCCTCTTCTCCCTATTCTCCATCTTCTTGTTCCACTTTGTCTTTACCAGGTTCTGACTCTGATCACAACCATTGTAAGAAGGATCAAGGTGATGGTGATTGGAAAGATTGACAAGATCACAAGGACAGATGAGGATGATGTAAGGAAAAGCTTGACCAATCACGCAAGTCTCACTATCAAGAAAGGAGAGGCAGTAAAAATCATCATGGACGTCATGGCCATCAGCAAGACTATGACTTAGATGAACCACTGCTGGCTACTTGGAGCATGCTTAATATAGCTGAGGCAGTTCGAATACCCTCCAAGAACTTAAAAGATAGCCAGATCAAGAGCGTTAACATGAACAACATCCCCAAATTTGAAGGGAGATATAACTATGATCCACAAACTCACTTGCAAGCATGTCATGATGCGTACACCCTGCAGAATATAGACAATGATTGGCAAAACTCAAGCTATTTCCCCAAAAACTCATCAACGAAGTGAAAAGTTAGTATTAGTCTTTGGAGCCAGAATCAATCACACGATGGAGTACGATGTTGGAAATTTTCAATGATAAATACCAAACCTACTCCAAAGTGTCTAATTTGAGATGACAAATCTAGGGATGGAAACAAGGTGGTAATGAACCCTTGGATGCAGCCATGGATAGATATTACTCATTGTTACATTGATGCCCTAGTCATGGCTACTCTTAGCAGGAACAACTCTACCATATCATAGATGGGCTCTGCTTTGAAACAAGAAAGACCCTTGGTGTTTATGCTTAAGGATGACTATCGGAGTTAAGGGCCCATCAACTATAGCGCCTAATTGAGCAAGTCGCTAAAGAAGAGGGGGAATTGAGGAAAAAGAAAAGCACAAAAGAATATAATTGGGACCCTTCCATCCAAAAGAAGGAAGTTTGATTTTGTGAAGATGAGGAAGAATCACCACTGGATGCAGCGGTGAACCGAAAAACCTTACCCATACAAAAATTTGCTTTTGAAATTTTGGCAAAGGTTGACAAGATGTGGGATTCTTTGGATGAAAAATTCCAAAGTGTCCTAAAAATCATAGAAGAATCGAAAGAACAAAGTAATGATCGAGATTGGTGTAGGAGAAGAGAAGCTGAACATGCCTACCATAAAGGTAAAGGAAAAATTGCTGTGGTAGAATAGGTTGTAGACTCTGACATGGGGGAAGATGATGGATGTGACATATGCCAATACGAACATCCTATGGGGTGTTGTCCTATGGTGTCATATTTACAAGAGTTTGGGGTGTATGCATTGAATCCTCGCTTGGCAAAAAGGAAAACACCCCAAAGATTACCTTATCCACAAGGCAATCCCAGGTAGTTCCACCAGCAATAGGGATATTATCTAAGTGGAGCACCGTTGCAACCTTATGAGTATTACCAACAATGGTAGCATCCACAATCGTGGGGGATGCCACCTCCAAGGTAGCAGTACCCTTACTAACAGCCAAACCCTTATGGGTACTACGTTCAGCAACCTGTCTCCATAAGGGAATCTTCTAGTCACACACCTTTTCAAAATCATTACTACCCCCCAAATACTTTAGAACTCAGTCTCCATCACCAAGGGGGGAGAACCCACATCTATACTATCCTCCATCACCTTCTCTTGCCATACATACTCATGAAGCCTCAACTCCGCTACCTCCTGCTCCACCTATGCAGGGAGAAATACCACCACAACCATAGCAATGTAATGCCACAAGGGTTGTCAACTTATAATTGAATTCTCAGCCAAGTGGACTGGAATCGAAACCATGGAAATGCCCTTTTTTCTGATCCAATATCCCAAACATACCTTCACATTCACCTATGGCTAGTGCCTTTGAACCTCCAATCACCTCCACCATTCAACCCTTCGAGCAACCTTCAAGCCAAATAGCTCTCAAAGTACAAATTATCATGCTAACACATGCTATGAAGAACTGGATAAAGGCAAGTCATTTTCCTTAGAAATTGATTGATCCACGGAGTCCCCTCATATACCTCCAAGTGGTAGAAAATGAGCCATGCAAAGCTCTTTTGGATTCAAGGTCAAGCCTCAACTTGATTTCACATCATATATATAAGACTTGTGATGGGATGTGATAGCACATCTGCTGCAATATCGGATACGCGACATCGTATACATAATATCACGGCATTTCCTGCGATATCGCGTACATGATATCATAGTCTGTTGCCATTTCTATAAATAAGAGGCGGCTCTCCTTTGTTTTGCCATCTAGATCTAGACCTTAACCAAACTCTTGTAATTTTTCCATTCTAGAGTTAGAGTAATTTCCATGTGCCTGCAGTAGGAGTCCCAAAGTGAACAGATCTTTATTCAAGCAAATATTATACCTAAGCACAAGTTTGTGTACAAAAATAAAGATGAACTTTTGGATAAACCTTGCAGTGCATGGACTAAGCTAAATAGGACTTTATTAGTTAATTAATCTCTCTCAACCCTCAACACTCCTAGTTAAGTGCATTTAATACGACCGCTTCGAGCACGTGCGTTACACTTGGTAATCCCAGTAACGAATAACATTTGGTAATCCTAGAAGGTTGCATTGGCTCAGAGTGTGAATGGAAAGTGGGAATGGATACTAATGCTATGCATTAGAACTTAGTTAGTTAAAATTAGTTACTTAGTCTCTTCAGCCTTTCCCTCATTATCATAGGCGATAAAACATAAAAGATATAAAAATCGCATACCTCAGACTTACTTAACCATACAACCGTGACAAATACAAGTAACTCTGGGAAGACAACGAATGATTAACCTTAAGTGTTCCATAAGGCATGTAGGCACTTAGTTTGCGGAGTTTGACTAGATTGCACATGTAATGCTCGTATTCGTATGGTTGAGTGTAGGGATACCTCACCACTCATCATTGGTGTCGTTGCCGGGGACTAAGTTGTTTGTGCGCTAAGTAGAACATAGGACATAATCTACATCGTTGGGAAGCTTAAACGAATCCTTAGGGTTAATCAGAAGAAAATTTAAACAACGGTCAATAGCACACTGACAAGATAACAATGTCTTCTTCTTCTCATAAAAGCACTTCACCACCTAGGGATCACACAAGAGACAGTCGATGGTCTAACAGACGTAACCAAGAACCACTAGTTCCTCAACAGTACTGGGTAGTATATACTCATCATGATGAGTATATACCCAATTTTACCTTTATCCTCCATTAGGAAGAACAACTATTTGGAAAGACTTGCAAGGTAACATAGTGTTACCCCTAGATCGGGTAGTCCCTAACATGCTCCTTGGTGCTCTTGCACAGATAGGAATGATGGAATTATACACTGAATACGTTGCAGAAGATTATGACATAAGGGATTACCATCCAATAGTGGTGCAACATCTAAGGGACTCACGATAGGAGTGTGATCACACATTGTTAAAGGGCAAAGGACCCCGCAACACTTTGCCTGTCATAAGAGAAATTAAGGGTGGTGAACCTATCTCAATAGGTTCTCCACAAAATGATGTTCCCCCTCCTAACAATAGTGAGGAGGTGGTGTATTAGAAATTAACAACCATGGGTCTGATTCCCACGAACACCAAGTGTTTAATGGGGGAACACAAACAAATGATAAGGATGGGTAGTCTGATTGTCATCACGATCGGGCTTGTAGCCATCGAAGAGAAGGTAGAAAACATTGTCATGGTGATGGTTCTCCTTCCTCTTCCCCTTCATCGCATCACGTACCCTCTCCTTCCACATCAGGACGTAGTCACAAAGAGCACAACCATGAGGATAAGGGTAAGGATAAGAAAAATGAGAGACCTAGATGAGAGAGTTGAGAGAGAGGATGAGGGCATTCTAGAGAATCAAGGCATGAAAGAAGGAAAAGTAGGGAAGCACGTAGGCATCATAGATGTCATGAGAGAGATGATCATGATGAACCCCTACTATCAACCCAGAGTATGTTAGACATTATGGGGGCTATGAGAATACCTAAAAGGCACCAGAAAGATAGTCGAATTAAGAGACTAGACATGAATAATATTCCATGATTTGAGGGGGGATACAACGATGATCCACGGAATCACTTACAGGCATTCCACAATGCCTATGCCTTGCAGAATATTGAAAACGAGTGGTAGAAGTTAAAGTTGTTCCCTAGGACACTCATAAAAGAAGTGGAAAGTTGGTATTGGTCCTTAGAATCGGAAACCATTAGGATATGGAACACGATGTTAGAATTGTTTAACGATAAATACCAAACGTACTCTAGAGTGTCCAACTTGCGTAACCAGATCCAAGGATGGAAGTAGGGTAATCACGAACCCTTGGATGCTGCCATGGGCCAATATTATGCATTGCTACATTGTTGTCTAGGCCATGGTTACACACAATGGGATCAACTCCACCACCTCGTAGATGGGCTAAGACATGAAACCAGAAGAACCCTTGGGACATATGCCCAAGGGAGATTATCTGAACTTAGGTCCCATGAAGTTCATAAATTGTTAGAGCAAGTAGCTAAAGAAGAAGAAGATCTATGAAAAAGAGAAAGCATGGAAGAATATAACCACGATCCTTCCCTCCAAAAGAAGGGAGTAAGATTCTATGAGGAAGAGGATGAGTCACCACTCGAAGAGTTAGTGAATAGAAAAACCTTTCCACTTCAAAAATTAACAATGGAAGTGTTGACTAAGGTAGATCAAATATGGAGCTCCTTAGCTAGTAAAATTGAAATTGTCCTAAAAATTGTAGAGGAATCTAAGGAGGAGCAAAGTAGTGATCATGATAAGAAAAAGGGGAGAGATTCAGACCATGCACGTAACAAGTGTAAGGGAAAAATGACTATCACCAATGAGGTTGTGGATTATGACATAAAAAATGATGATGGATGTGAGATCTACCAATATGATCATCCTAAGGGATGTTTCCCAATAATCTCACATCTACAAGAGTTTGGGGTGTATGCACTCAACCTAAGAATTAACAAACGGCAAGCACCCCGAAGGTTACCTTATTCCCAAGGTAACCTGAGGCAGTTCCACCAACCATTAACATATTATCCAAGTGGAACTCTATCACAACCTATCAGGTAACACCAGCAGTGGCAACACCCACAGTCATGGGGGATGCCACCACCTAGGCAACGATACGCTTACCAACAACCAGACCCATATGGCTATTATGTACAACAACCAGTTTCTCCTAGTGACTCTATGGGTCACGTAACCCCACAACATCACTAGCAAGTTTGGGAGTATTTTAGGATTCCTTCTCCTATGGGAGACACACCACATACATACCATCCTCCGAATCCATCCGCCACTCTTACGCCGATAGTTCCACTACCACTTGCTACAACAATGCAAGGGGAACTCCCCACTCAACCACAACAATGTAATGCTACAAGAGTTGTAAACCTTCAACTTGCTACTGGTTCTAACAACCGCATGAAGAGAAGACCTTTCTTCAGAACCAAAAGCCCAAACAAGCTCTCACAACCAGAAGAGGTTGAGTTTGTGCATGCTCCAACAAATAAGGCTTCGGAGCTCCCTTCAAACCAATAATAGGGCTCAACGCATATAGTTATGTTAACACATATCGTTACTGACTGGATAAAGGTGGGCCACCTTCCTAGGAAACTCTCTGACCTTGGAAGTTCCTTAATCTACCTCTAAGTTGCTTGGAATGAACCACGTAAGGCTCTTCTTAACTCAGGTTCTGGAGTCAACTTAATATCATAGGAGATGTATAAATCCTGCAACCTACCTCCACTCAAGAAGAGTAATATTCAACTAGAGCTAGTTGACCAGTCCATCACTATTCCCTTGGGATTGGTGGAGGACATCATTACCACTATGTGTGGTTGGTCATACCCAGCTAATTTCCTAGTGATAGAAGTCAACAGTAACAAAGGGAACTTTCCATGTATAATGCACCCTTAATGCATGCCTAGGAATCTATGATCTTTCCTTGGAAATAGATAAGAAAAACATTTATGGAAAGATTGAGAAGAAGAAAGTTCCATGCATCACATATAGTGACTTAGAGGGTGATGACATGGAGGAATGCTCAGCATCTCCTACATGCAATTGGTGTGTCCAAGAAACTCAGATACAAAGGTGCATGTATGTAGCAACCACACAACAAGAAAACACCCAGTGGTTGATAGCTAATGAAGAGAGCAGCCCACCAACATGCATGGAATGAACTGGGGGAACAACTTGCACCCACAATGAAAGCATAGATACATTGGAATATGAGCATCACCAACTTTCAACCCTTCAGCTAAAAACATCAATTGGGAGAAGTTGGACACTTTTAAGAAATTCAAACAAATGCTCATTTGTTTGGAAGTCTCCCTCCCAATTTAGTTATGGCGGAGATGGCCACCTATGCTGATCATTTGAGGCCCTCAGTTTCTTTTAAGGTTTTTTTTTACACATTTTTGTTTTCCACTTTTTTGTTTTGCACTTTTTTGTTTTAAAAATTACTTTAACTTTTTTTGTTTTTATTTTACAACATCGTTTATAATTTTTCTTTTATTTTTACGTGTGTCTTATCCATTTTGTTAAGTTTTTCACCTAATAAGTGCTCTTAATGATAGTATGAACTGTATTCTATTGGTTGCTAATGTTTGGGTTTTACTTTCAAGTTACTATGTTGATACTAAGGTATGGTTCTTTTGATATGAAAGGCAATGAGTCCATTTCATCCATACATCCACAAATTTCTATGGTCTCTCTTGGCTTGGAACTGTACAATCCCTTTCTCAATAATAAGAACTATAATGAATTGGTCACTGAGCATTTCTCAAATTAAGGAAGGACTCAAGGATTGAATAGGGTGTGACTTCAAGGGGACTTGATGCATTTGTGTTGGCCATTCTCTTGGGTGCTTGGATGTTTTCTTTTTGAGTTTTCTTACCATTTCGATATTGCTCCATCATCGGGAAGCTAAGCTAATAAAAATAACAAAGTCTTTACATGGTGTGGTTCTCATGTATAAACACAAAAAAAAAGAAAAAAATAAGAAGTGGGAATTCAAAGCACACCCCTTAGACAAAATAAATATTTGGGCTACAAGCACTGGCTATGGAACTAAAATAAACATGTTCCCTCTAACTAAGGCCCTTCTCGCTTTCTACCTTCTCATCTTCATTTTGTTAGAAGGGTGGTGGCTCTTTGGAGAAGGCATTCTTGTTAGTTCAAGTGGATGGATTTGCCAAATGTATCAATGTGAGGTCACTGGATGTGGTTTGTTTGAGGCCAGACTTAGAATCGGATCTACTAAGTCACATTAATCATTAAATACATAAGGGGCTGTACATCACCTTATTCTTTAGACTCCATTCCATTCTCTTCGTTCCATCATCCTTCCTCCATTATTCACCTCATTGCTAGTTGTATGATTAGTGTATATTTTGGTTGACACATTATTTTCTTCTTGGCAAATTCTTGTGGTTAAGACTTTAACTCTTGTTCCAAATGACATTTCTAGAGCCTATGGACTCTTTGAATGTGGGTTTGTCAGGGCATCAAGGGCATGAGCCTGCTTTGGGGAGGACCCACTGGCATTCNAGCCAATGGACCTTTTCACCAAAGCAAGGTATCAACTGCATTGTGATTTATCTACCCTTGCTAATATAAGACTGTGTTGTGTGTGCAGATGATAATCATACAACAATGGATCAGACTTGGAGGGAACACTTGGAATGGATTGGTGCTGAAGCAGTTATGCAAGGAACAAGATTGATGGCGCGCTTACGGATGGACAACGAAGGACATAATCTTGGTGTTGGCAACAACAGACTTCTTCTCTCTCAGCTGCCAAATAAGCCCTGATGTCAAATGCATAAAGTGTTCACTCTTATTTTCATGAACACCAGTTTTTTCATGTTTTGTAATGATGATCCATTTACATGTCATCCCATTCACTATTAGTTCCATTCAAGTCAATAATCCCATACATTTCCAATATTTTGTAAGGAACTCGAGGACGAGTTTTTATTTAGTTATGGGGGTATGATGGGACGTGATATTGCATCTACCACGATATCATGTACGCGAGATCAGATATGCGATATTGCAGTCTATCGCCATTTCTATAAATAAGAGGTGGCTCTCCCTTGTTTTGTCATCTAGATCTAGACCTTAGCCAAACTTTTGCAGTTTTTTCATTCCAGAGTTAGAGTAATTTCCATGTTCTCATAGTAGGAGTCCCAAAGTGAACGGATCTTTATTCGAGCAAATATTATACCTAAGCACAAGCTTGTGTATAGAAATAAAGATGAACTTTTGGATAAACCTTATAGTGCATGGACTAAGCTAAATATGACTTTAATTATTGTTAATTTTTAAATGATTTATTAGTTAATGAATCTCTCTCAACCCTTAACACTTATAGTTAAGTGCATTCAGTACAACCACTTCAAGCATGTGTGTTACGCTTGGTAATCCCAGTAATGAATAGCATTTGGTAATCCTAGAAGGTTGCATTGGCTCAGGGTGTGAATGGAAAGTGGGAACAGATACTGATGCTAGGCATTAGAACTTAGTTACTTAAAGTTAGTTACTTAGTCTCTTCACCCTTTCCCTCATTAGCATAAGCGATAAAACATAAAAGATATAAAAATTGCATACGTCAGACTTACTTAACCATACAACCGTGACAAATACAAGTAAGTTTGGGAACACACCAAATGATTAACCTTAAGTGTTCCATAAGACATGTAGGCACTTAGTCTATGGAGTTCAACTGGATCATGTGTGTAATGCTCATATTCGTATGGTTGGGTGTAAGGGTACCTCACCACTCATCAACTTGGAACCTACCCCCATTGAAGAAAAGGAACATTTGGCTCGAGTTGGCAGACCAATCCATTACTATTCCCTTAGGATTGGTAGAAGATATTATGACCACCATTTGTGGGTGGTCCTATCTTGCTGACTTCCTGGTCATCCGTGTTGATAATTGCAAGGGGAATTTTTTGATTATAATGGGAAAAACTTGGCTCAGCATAATGGATGCACGATTGGGACTCTGAGATCTTTTTCTTGAAATTTTAAAAGAAAATCCTTTTGGGAAGATTGAGAAGAAGCATGTTCCATGAATTACGTACAGTGACTCCAGGTGCAACTATGTGCAGCAACTTTGGTCCATTAAATAGGCATCCATTCAAGCATGTAGTTGGTGTGCCGAAGAATCACAAATTCAACAATGTCTATACGCAGTAACCACTAATCAAGAAGATACCCAGTGGTTGATTGTTGACTCTGATAGCAGCAATCTATGCATGGAGTCATCTAAGGGCCTTGTATGTGCCTATATGGAAAGCATGGATGAATTGTAAAATGTCCATCAACAAGTCTTTACTATTGATGACAATGATGGTTAAGGAAAGCTACAGATCTTGGAAAGCCTTAAACAGGAGCCCCTAGAACTCAGCCAATCTGGAACATGCATTCTTGCAAAATGGCAAGTCGGTAATCATTAATGCCACTCTTGCTCCTGAACAAAAGAAGAGATTGCTAAAGATAGTGAACAAATGGGTGGTTGCTTTTGCATGGTCACATCCTGAACTAACAGGAGTTGATCCTAGGGTATGCCAACATCGGATTTATATTGACCCCTCTATGAAGCCATGAAGAAATTGTAAAGACAATTGAATCCTAAATCGAATGGAATTGTCAAGGATGAAATGGAACAATTACTGAAAGCAAGGTTCATCTATTCCATTGTGGACAACGAATGGATCAGCCCACTCATTATTGTGCCAAAAAGGATGGAAAATGGAGGGTTTCTATAGATTTTCGATTACTAAATATGACAACCTTTAAGGATCACTTCCCACTTATTTTTGTGGATCAAGTGTTGGATACCATTTCGGGGCATTGTTACTATGGATTTTTGGATGGTTATAGTGGCTATAACCAAATCCAGATTATGCTCGAAGACCAGGCCAAGATAAAATTTACAAGCCCCTGGGGGACTTTCACATATAAGAAGATGCCCTTTGGCCTATGCAATGTGCCTGCAACCTTCCAACACCTTGTCCTCATCATCTTTCAGCAATAGATTTGCAATGGAGTAGAATTTTTCATGGATGACTTCTCTACCTATAGAGCAATGTTTGAATAGGCCTTGGACCGCCTTGATCAAGTTCTAAAAAGATGTGTGGAAACTAATTTATAGCTCAACTGGATAAAGAGCCACTTTATGGTCCATGAGGCCATTGTTTTGGGGCATCAAATTTCACAAGTAAGGACTAGTGTGGATCCTGAAAAAATTAAAATTATCCAGGGAATCATTAGTTAACCAAGCACTATAAAAGGTGTCTAGTCACTCCTTAAACACTGGTTATTACCGATGCTTCATCAAGAATTTCTTGAAGATTGCCAAGCCGTTGGTGGAACTAACAAAGAAGAACACTCCATTTGTCTGGACTAGGGAATGTGAGTCTACATTCCAAACACTGAAATAAAAACTCATAGAAACTCCAATTCTATGAGCACTTGAGTGGTCTAGACCATTTCACATCATGAAGGATGTGTCTAATTATGCATTGGTAGCCATGCTCACATAGTTGGATAACCAGAAACATCCTTATTACATCCACTATGCAAGTCAAAGCATTGTGGGTGCTTAGCTCAATTACACTACCACCGAAAAGGAATTAATGATGATGGTGTTCACCTTGGAAAATTTTTGATACTATGTGCTCAAATATAAGGTGTTTGTACATATTGACCACAGTGCCATCCGGTTCCTTATGAACAAACCAATAGTGAGTCCCCATATCATATGATGGCTTGTGATCCTTCAGGAATTCAACCTTACCATGGTGGACAAAAAGGGAATTTAGAATGTGGTTGTTGACCACTTATCTCGATTACGATGGGACAACATAGAGGAGGAAGAGCCACTCTCTGACCAATTTCTAGATGAACTCCTCTTCACTAGAGCAATGACCAAGGAAACACCCACAAGATCAACTTGGTTTAGTGACATCCTTACCTATCTTTTAACACAAGAGTTACCAAAGGAGTGGGATCATCAGAAGAAGAAACAATTTTTTCACAAGGCCAAGAACTTCATGGAAATCAATGGACACCTTTACAAGGTGTGTGTGGATGGCTTGGTTCGATGGTGTGTCCTTGATGAGGATAAATTATGCATCCTTTAAGATGTTCATGAGGGCCCTTGTGGGGGACACTATGTTGGATGACACACAACCATTAAGATCCTACTTGTAGAATATTACTGGCCTACACTCTTCAAAGATGCTCAATGATTTGTCTGCTTCAATGAACGATGTCAGAAAAATGGTGGGATGATAGCACGAATGGAGGGACCTCAATAGTGGATCAAATCACTAGATGCCTTCGATATTTGGGGCATTGACTTCATGGGTCCCATCACACCCATGTCCAATGGGAAGGCATATATCATCATCGTAGTAGACTACTATACCAAGTGGGTAGAGGTAGTAGTCATCATCGATTGTTTCTGAACCACAACCACACGATTTGTCCAACAACAAATAGTGAACAGGTTTGGGGTGCCATGTGCACTCATTTTAGATAATGGCACTCACTTCATGGGCAATACTTTTTGTAAACTCATGCAGGACTTGGGGGTCAAACATAAATTTACAACACCCTATCACCCCTAAGATAATGGGCAATTTGAAGTCACAAATAAGGAGATTACAAAGATCCTAAAAAGGACCATTAGCAAATATAGGAGAGATTGGAGCACAAAACTTAACGATGCCCTCTAGGCCTATCGCTCAACGTGGAAACTTCCTATAGGCTACTCTCTTTATGAGTTAGTGTACGTGAAACTACCAAACCTTCCAATTTAAGAAGAACTTTGAACACTATCCACCCCCAGTGACTTAGGTCTTGACTTATCACTAGCACAATGAGAACGACTCATCAACTTGAATGTGCTAGATGAGAATCGACTAATAGCCCTATCATCAAATGAACTACATAAGGCCTATAATAAAAAATGGCATGATCTTAGGATTCAAAAGGTAACATTTCAACATGGAGATAAGGTACTCTATTGGAACCCCACACATGTACCACAATGTACTAAGATTAAAACACTGTGGGAGGGACCTTATATCATTTCTGAAACCTTTCTGTCTAGGGCCCTACTTATACACAAACTTGAGGATCCCATGAAAACACAGTTAGTCAATATGCAATAATTAAAACCCTTCCATGAATCTCATCGAACCAGTGTCACTACCCCCTCATCACACAGTCAACCTTGCTCCATTTTTTGGATCTCCTCCTCCCAGCATAGTCATGGGGGAGATCACCATCCATGCTAAAAACCTCTACTGGCTCCTGGTTGTTTTTGAGAATTTTTATTTTTACACATTTTTTATTTTACACCATCATTCGTACGTTTGACCATTCTTATTTACCTTTTTCTTTCTTTCTTTCTTTATTTCTTTATTTCTACATGTATATACTTACTTATATTTTGTTGTTTTATACCCTTCACTAATAAGATGTCTTATTTCCACAGAATGTACTGGTGTGGTTGCAATGGTTTGCATGTTATGGTTCAACTATTATATCTAGTTCCTACCTTAGCATTTTTGTTCTAGACATCTACATCATACTTTCAATTCATGTAATAAGCAGTGAGTCCATGTCATCCACCCATCCACATACTCCATGGTTTTCCCTATTTTGGAAACATGTAGTCCCTTTTCTATTAAAAACAACTTTAATTAATTTGTGACTTGTGTAGTTTCTAGACTTGAGGAAGATCCAATGGTTTGAACAAGGTGTGACTTCAAAGGGAATGCAACATTCCTTATACTTTTCTATTCCTTTGTATGTGAGAGTGTTCCCATGGACTTCTTACCACTTCATATCCTCTCATAATAGGAAGTTAAATAGCCATTTGTCCTTGCATGGTGTGGTCCTTATCATTTATAAAAAAAAAAGAGATGAGGATTCAAAGCACACCCCTTAGACCAAATACATGCAAAAATGCCTGGGTCTTTGCATGGTGTGGTTTCCATAAAAAAACCAACACACATGGGAATTCAAAGCACACCCCTTAGACCATCCCTAAAGGGGTACATGCACTAGTTATGGGACTTGTTTTTTCCCCTCTAACTAAGGCCCTTTTTCACTTCCTATATTTCACCCATGTTGGAATTGTGGTCATTTTGTGAGAGCATACTGGTGTCTTAAGGGATGGACTAGTCTTTGAATGTTGATGTGAAGTCACTAAACGTGGTTGGTTTTGGGTTTGGACTAAGGATGGATTCTATCGGGTCACTTAATCACACAGTTCACAAGGGACTTTATGTGACCACAAGTAGGAATTCCATTTCACACCCTCTTCTCTTCATCCATTTCTTTCCCTTACTCACCTCATTGCCGATTTTATGTTTTGATCATCTTTCATACTTTGCTAGGACTTGTGAATTCTTTGGCTGGTTCTCGTGGATGGGAGTATTAACTCGCGGTGACCATTAATTAACTACGAGGCCCATGGACTCCTATGTTAATGATGTGCAAGGGCTACTGAGGCTAGCACCTACTATGGGGAGGGCCCACTTGCATATCCTTTGGTCTCATTTATTAATCTCCTATCCCTTGAATATAGTTGGTCGATCATTTTTGTGCAGCCCATCGCATGGCTCTTCATCGACCAAGTTCCATACTGTAATATTCTCCTAATTTTGACTCTTCTTTTGATCACAATATTCCTTCCTATTTCTCTCATATTGTTCTCTGGTCTCTATGTTCTCGAATCATCCCAATGTTGTGGTACAATGCACAGCTTTGGACTTTTCATTCATCTCCATAGAACAACTACGTCAACTAGGCCCCGTATATGTACCCCCTTACATTTACGCAGCCTCATTTATGCAAATTTTTCAACACATGGAAAAAATACTATATATACCCATATTGTGCCTTTGAAAATTATCCATTTCTTCACAAAGCTAGGGGATTTTTTTGATTTTTCTACATCAAGTCTTCTTTTTGAGCACATACCGTTTCTACCGAGTGTCCCAATCCAACCACTCTTTCACCCCTTTTGTTAATGGAGGTATGCTATACATTGTGGCAAGGGGGGAAGGTCAATGATTATTATGATTACCAAATTATAATGATTGTCAAAGCCTTAACACCTCTTAGGGGATAGACCAGAAAAAAACAACAAAACAATTATAAATTGAAACTCATTATATTTTATTATTTTTTATAACCCCTTAACTACACTATGGGGAACCTAACAGGATGCATGTTTCAGTGTCATAGCTTGGTCAAAATAAGAAGGTGTATGATTACCATTCTAATCAACTTATACACATTATAATTCATGGTTAGGTTGTGATTGCAAATGGCACCTAAAATGAGGCATCTAAGGGGAGAAGGACCATCCCAACCAAGGGAAAAGTGACCTAGAATTGGAAGAGGATGAGGTGTACAACCTTAAGAGCATGTAGAGGGCTCACACATAACTGGCCCCTTTCGTGAAGGACCTAACATGGAATCTATTCATCAAATTCCTAAAAAGGATATTCTTAGCAAATAATCATGAAGGGACAAGACTCCAGAGGTAGCACCATGACTTGAGGTCACATTGACCCAGGTCTATATTGATGCTATTAAGTCAAGGGAGCTGCAGTGGATGGTCCTTCAAGAGTTGAACTTTGGACCATTTTTAGAAAATGCACCAAACAAAGTCAAAACTCAACTACAAAGTTCTCCTATTTGGCTAGTCATCAAATCTAGTGGTGAATGGTACCTAGGAGTAACTTATCTTTTTTGGACGAATTGGCAACCAAGGTCCAGAGTAAAAATCAAGGACATTCATGTATCTTAATTTGTAGAAGCAGTCGTACAAGCTCTTTGGTTGCCAGAGATCAGAGTTGACATGGTGGAGATCCCCAAACAAGCAAATCCCAAAGTAAAAGGGAAGTGGATCAGGCAGTGCTATGGGGTAGAACTTAAGAAGTTTGGTACACTAACCACTGCATAGAGGATTTACTCAAAACTTGCATCTTACCACTTGAATCCAATGGTAAGACCCAGTAAGATCACTACCTTCTCTGCTCGTGCATGTGCCACTCTAAGTGGGAAGTTCCCCATTAAACTTCCACAGTTACTTTTCCTTAAAATTGAGAAAATATTTGAAAATGAACGTGGAAGGTGAGCTCTACCCTTTCCCTGCCTAATCAGAAAGTTGTGTAAACAAGCAGGGATAGCATGATATGCCAATGATACACTTTGTCATGTCCTAATTACCTCGTGGCATGAGATGATGAAAGATAAGACTCCTACCACAACATAATGAAGGGAAGAACAATAACCACCTCCACCACCTGCATAAACAACAAGGTCAGGCTCACAAATGATCGTAGAACACATATGCGAGATCCGACAATTGCTCTTGATTCAACAGGACCAATTAGGCAGAATTGGTGGTGGAGAAGGCCCTTCAGTTTATCACCCTGCAATGAGCCATCTTGAACAAGTTGCTCGATCGATGATTCTATTAGAGAGAGCTGGGCCAATGTTTTCTATTACACGAACACAAGTGCCTACAAGAACAGACCCTAGTGTTCAAGAAATGATGTTCACCGAACAACTATTTCTGAAAATTTTAGGAAAGGCTGCTACTTTCTCAATGTGCTTGGAGGATGGAAAGGGGGCGACTGTCCTGGTAATGCAATACCAGGGACAAGAAGTTGTAGCAGAAGTGGTTGCTCACAAAATTTCTATGGTCCTTAATGCTCTTGTGGTGCCTTTGCTAGATGTACATGGTCTTGGGGATGTACAGACAACTGTAGGAGCTCAACGTAGCAGAATCAATGTGGCCCAACATGAAGAATTATTGGACTGACTGGTAGGAACTAGGCAACCACTTCTGGATGTTTTTGATCTTCTGAACAACATCATTACAACTCAGTTAGAGCTACTCTCAACAAGGGGTAAGTGCCTCATCTTGGAGGGGAAAATTGAAGTAGCCCAGGCCAATCATCAATGCTTAGCTATGGAAGTTGCCCAACTAAGGGCCCAACTTGCTGATCCAGCTCTCATCAACCATGAACTCACCAAGGATGAAGCTTTTCAACAACTTCAAACTAAACTTTAGATGGTTGAGAATGAGTGAGAGTCAGCAATCTTTGACAAGTCCTTAACAAATGCTCATTCTTACCATCTCAACAAGGACTTGGCAGAGATTTGCTAGGAAAATGTTAGGTTGTCTGTAGAAGTTAATTTCTTGCACAATGTCGGTGTTGAAAATTAACACATGAAAGATTTTATCCATCAATAGCAAGAGGAGCTAGTCAGGGTAAACAATGATGTAAGGAGATTGGTGGCTGAAAATCATAATTTTTCCATGAAGGAAGTTCGAGCCTTGCGACAAAAATTAGCTATTGAAATCATGCTTGGAAAAATGAGGCCCTTAAGTTTAAATGAGTAAAAAATCACTATAGGGACCAAGTGGGATTGCAAAAGGAAGTAATGAAAAAAATATTTAAGTTGCAAAGGCTAAGATGAACGAAGCACTCCAACAGCTTAGGGAAGGAGGTGAGGTGTGGCAACCCATCTTCGATGGATTGAATCCCTATAACCAAGTTGAGATCAATCTCAAAGAGCTGTAGATTGAAGAGATGATAGAATACATGGAATTAGCCAATCTTCGTTATGCAAACCTAGCTATGCTAATAGCTGGAAGGCCATAGGCAGACCTAGAGAAGCAAGTGGCTACCTTGTATTCTTTATACCAGGACGAGTTCCAACCACATAAAGAAACAAAACAAAAGTTAGAAACAAAAAATGTGGAACTCAAAGTTCTTTGCACCCATTTTTAAGGAAAATATGCAGTTGTAGAGAACTTGGCCTGATGAATGAATGACTACCAGTAGCTGCAGACATTGATATGAGGATTCAATATCGAATAGAAATAGTTTGCTTCTTGGTTTTTCAATTTGAAGAAACTTTTTCTTGCACTTCCATGTCCTTGGGATGTTCCTATTTTGGCACACATTGGCGAAGCTACATGGACAATGAATGATCCTAGAATCAAAGAGGATAAGATGAGGGCATATTTGGAGGCTTTTCGATTACCTCTAGAAGTTGTAGCATCTGCAAGACAACCATCATCAACGGCTCAACTGCCAGATGCACCAAAAGCTGGTGAAGGCCTGTCAGAACCACCGCCACTAGGGATTGTGTGACCTTCTCTAGCAACTTCAACATTTTCGACAGGGTGGAGAATCCATTGCTTTCAGGATGTTCAATTTCACTATCTATGAACACGACAATTTTGTAATTTTTTTCTGTACACTCAAGCACTTGGTATATTAATAGAGTCAGTGTTTATGTAGTTGTGTTTTGTCATGTGTGTTGTTAATAACTTCATACCTTTGAAATTGTAACAAACTCAAGGACAAGTTTCCATGTAGTCGTGGGGGTATGATGAAGTGTTCCGTTGATACGTCAAATGGGCCACGTTAATGGAGTCTCGTTGACACGACCACAGTGACATGACCATATTGATGTATCCATCCATGCGTTAATGCAACCTCGTTAACACAGGGTCTATCTTCCACTATAAATATGCATGCACCCACAACATTTATGACATCTTTTTGAGATAGTTGTAGCAAAGCTCTTGCAATTTTTTCTTGTGAAAGTTAGGATATTTTCCAAGTTCCTGTAGTAGGAGTGAGAAGGGTGTACGGCTCTTTATTCGAGCGCTAATGTTCCTGAGCCCATTGGTGTGACCAGCAATAAAGATGAGCTTTTTGAACATTCATTGCATCATTTGGATTTAACTACTCAAGCATTTAAACATGTTAATGTTTTAACATTTTAATCATTCCAAAAGTCTTTATTATTATCATTTTACGGTTCCATCCTTTTCATTGTTATAAGAACCAAGGCACAACCATCTTGAACATATACCTGACACTTGGCAACCTAGTGACACTTACCATCTAGTAACCTAGTAGTGGTTAGGACATGCTCAGGATGTGCATGGAAGATGGGACTGATTGTTTATTCTAGGGATAATTAAGCGATAGAGTAGAGAAATCAAAAAATTACATAGCCTTTCATTTCCCACACTAGAAGAACCAGACCTTAAAGATAAAAAGAAAACTGATAAAAATCATCTACCTCAATCTCACTCAACCATCGCTTAGAATATCACAAGTTAGGTTGGGAAGACAATGATTGTTCTAACTAAGGTTTTGCTAGCTAGTGTTCTATGTACATAAGTTCTTGCAGTCTTTGGAATTCGACCGAGTTGGACGTGAACACTCGTGATTCGTATGGTTGGATGTAAGGGTACCTCACCGCTTATCAAAGCTTCTAGCCTCTATGGTTTGAATAGAAAGAGGAAAAATAATATTGAAAAATTAATTTCTAATCTTGAAAATTTATTTAAAGTTGATAACAATTTGCATAAATATTTTTCAAATATTTTTTGGAAAAATGACATATATGTATTTCCTTTTAATTCTAAAGTTACTTATGAGATTATTACAAAGAATGATTTTATTCACAAAAAATTCAATAAGGCCTAGAAAACACAATTATCATCTCACTTTCGAATGAGGAAAATGAAATATATTTGGAGACCTACTATATTTCCTAAAATTTATATTTTTTATGGTCTCTTATTTATTAGGGTCTTCATATTAGCACTTGTCTTAAACATACGAAAATTCTTTTTATTCAATGTCCTCTTTGTAGAAGTGAAGACTCATTTTCTCATGCTTTTTAAAAGTGTATTGTTGTTGAGGATGCTTAAAAATGGACATTTAGAATTTGTAACAATTTTCAACCAAGCATTAGTGAAGTCATTCTTGGTGATCAACTTGTTTTTTCTACTTCATTTTTTTGCATTTGAAATTGTCTTCAACCAAATTTGTGGCATTTCTCGACTAAAAAATGTTTGTGAATATTTTATTGGAAACCTCTATCTAGCTTGTAACCTAAGACTTTTGGCCCACAAACATTATTCTCCATGAAGAGGAAAATAAATTAACCTTTCTTATTTGAGGAGTTTTGACTCCTACATTTTGATATAGAGAGCCTAAAATACGCAAGGAAATGTCAGAAGAGGGACATAGGACAAAATGTGGACCAATTCTGTACAAGATGGACCCTCTAAACTTGAATAATAATTTCTTTATATTTTGTATTTTTGTAAAATAGAAACCTTGTACATTTCTTAGATATTTAAGCCATGTACCTATTTTGTGAATAAATAATAAAGTATGATAGATATAAATTTTTTGTCCATGTTGTTGGGATTATGAGATTGCAAGGAACATTTTTCATTTTGGTGTGTGTTGTACGTTCGAGAAGATTTAATACCATTTATTATATATTAATATTTTAAAATTTAATTGAGTAAACTTAAAAT
>MNCI01013643.1:86602-97477 GCA_015680685.1 Gnetum montanum
GTTAACATCATTTTTTAAAAAATCATCTCGGCCAATATATATATATATATCTAAGCTAGTGTGTAATTGTTGCAAAAACACATGTTTGCATTGCAAACATCAAATTAACTAGGAAAAAAGCCACCAATCTATTTATAGAGAATGTAGATAGATAATCAAAGAAAGCATTAATATTACAATTTCTCTCCTATATAAGACAATGTGAAAGCACTCATTAGCTCATAACTATATGTGTTTAATGAAAAACTCATAACCAACTCAACTATGTTCACATATTCTATCCTCTATATGTATATTGCTTTGAATTTTAGAGAAATACAAGAGTTTTAACCTCTTAATAAGTAAGATGGGAAACAAATTAGAAAATCAAGGAGATACTATAATGTTATATGTTAAGGTGTTTAAGTAGTATATGACCAAAAATGGTCCTCAAGGCCTTCGAAGGTTGAAAATGTGTTTTATGATGATATTTTTTTGGGTGTTTTGGCAATCTTGGCAATCTCCACGAGCCTCTTTGAGTTCTCAACATCATCTTGGCAAAATTCAACATTAGTTTGGAGGTCGAATGGGACCTTGAAAGTTCAAAAAATTTCAACTTTGGATAAGGTTGATAATTTTAACTAAGTATTGGTGACAATGATGTTGACATTAATGTCACCACTTTCAAACCTTGCTAAGTGGCATCAATCACCTTCACCATCAACATACAACCTTGACCCTAGGCTTCTTGCACATCTTAGCAACATTCAGCATTAATTCAAAGGCAAATCAAGTTCTCAAAGGCTCAAAATCTGAACATATGCAAAATATCAAAAAATTTTCCAAGTATGGTTGATGATGACACTAATGTTAGCATCAAGTGTCAGCATTGGTACTTTCAATGTTTGTAAAATAACATCGTCAACCATTAGGCTTTACACTTAGCACTTTCTTCTAGCTTCTTGGATTCCTCAGCATCATCTCAACATCATTTGATGTTCGTTATTGATGAATCATGGTTAACCAGGCCCCATATACTAGGCCCCTACACTCAACCATACGAATACGATCGTTTCACGCATGATCCGGTCGAACTTCACAGACGGGCTATTTGTGGTATCTAGATAGTTACTCATTGATCATAGTTCGTTGTCTTCCCACATAGACTAGTATTTGCTTTGTCATGTATGGTTTAGTCTAGAGTAAGGTGTATGATATATTTCTAAACTAATGCTACTCCTAGAGGCGATGGAAAATAACTTCAATTAAGCTAGGAGGAAAAGGGAGAGAGAATCTAAGCTAGCCTAAGTGCAATGAACATCCGTTCCTTAATCATTTGTACACATCTTGGACCTCATGCATGACTACTATTGGGATTACCAAGCGTATATTACTTGAGCGCTCCTAGATTTGCTATTGGGATACCAAGTAGTCACACTTAAATGCTTGTGATTAAGTTGTACTCATTCCACGTTTAACAACAAGAATAGTAAATGATGATAAAGAAATATTAACTAAGAAAATAATAAATAAAAATAACAATTAAACAATTAAAACTAAGTGAATGCTACAATGATGGAGTAATCTTGATCTTTATTACCAATCATGTGCATGTCCAAGTACATCACACTTGAATAAAGGTTCTGTACAATTACAAGCATCACACTATGAGCATGGAATTGGAAAAATAGTCTAACTCCTATGGAAAAAAATTTCAAGAGCTTTGCTACAACTACTCAAAAAGATGCCTAAGTGCGATGGGTGTGCACTTATTTATAGCTAGAAATAGACACTGCGTTAACGAGGTGGCGTAAAATGCATTGATGGATGCATCGACGGGGCTGCATATACGGGGCCTAGTAAATGAGGCCTAGTATATGGAGCGTGGCTAGTATACGGTGTCTAGTATATGGGGCTTGGTTAACCACAATTCATCATACCCCCACGACTAAATAACAACTCGTCCTCGAGTTAAAGAAAGTGAGGAACAAGCTCAATTGATTACACAGTTGATAGGTATGGATTATTAATTGACCAGAAATTTATTCATGCTATAGAAAATATGACAAAAAAAATTGGGACACAGACATAGAATTACAAAACTTTCTTGGAACTCATGTGGTTCCTAGTGGTAGTGGCTCCTCCATGGATTCCTATCCTTTGTCCTGCACTTCAGGCTTTTGAGATTGATACCATTGAAGAAGCACTTGATGTTTCTTCTCTTCTATTTGAGAATTATGAGGTGTCCATGTTGATGTTCCCATGTTTGATGGAGTCGACACTATCCATGAACTTGGTAACTACGGGAACACTTGATTGGGCTTAACATGCTATGCTGCAAATAGCTATTGTTCCTCTTCATAGGCTTGGGCCTTGAACTCTCCACCTTTTACTTGGCTAGATTGTGTAGTGATAGGAGTTCCTTGATGGATGCTGAATGATTGTGCCTCCTGCTCTACATGTTCTTCATGAGGTCCTTGGCCTCTGCCTCCCCTTGGGCATTCAGTTGAACCTTGAGAAATTCCTACTTATTTTCTTCTTTTAGGGGCCCTCTATAATCACATAAAAATCAATTGTAAGTAAGGTTATTGAAAGAAGTTCAATTATTTCATACCTTACTTCTTGCCTTTAGTAATTTTTGAATTCTTTTCTTAAAGTGATTTTAGAGTTAGAAAGTTTTTCAAGGAAGTCGCCCTAAGAGTTTAATGTCAGATCTAGTTTGTTTAGGTGACACATTGAAGGACACGTAATGGTTTTGAGGAAAATTTGATAAAATGATGACAAAGGAAAGAATAGATTTGGCAATGAAGTACTCGGAGGGTGTAAAATAATGTAGTGGTGTGTAACAAGTACAAATTACAAAAGTCATGCAAGTGGGTCCTTCCCAAAGCAGGTTCCAACCTATAAGGCCCTTGCATAACCACACCTTAAAATGTCCAATCCACACTGGTTCCACAAAACACACACATGTAGAACCACCATGATGAGGTATGAATTCAATGCTACAGATGATACAAGTCACAAATACATGGACAACAAGATGAGGTGAATTGTAGAAGGGATTGTAGAGATTTGGACATGAGGTAACTGACCTAGGGTACAATGAATCTTGAGTGTAGGACGTGAATAATGTGGCATTAGCTCATCACTCCAAAATTAGGACCAAGTCCATTCCTTCAATTAGTGACATTGTCTTGCTTCATACAATGATGTACAACCATAAGAGAACCATGACAGCAAGCATACGATCACTTGGAATTTTTCACAAAGGAGGAGTCATTTGAATTTTTTTATGGCACACATGTTTTTTTCTCTATTTTTCTATTTTTTTTGTGTGGCCGCTTTGGCACACACTTCTTTCATTTTTTGAATGTTTAATCTAGAGAAGCTACCTACCTTCAGGCATGGGTGCATGTCTTTCTATTGGAACCCCCTAGAATAGCATTGAGATTCCGTGATTGAGTGCCTTTTTATTACTCTTACTTCCATTTTTCGCTAGATCTACAGGGATCTTAGTACAACCAAGCTGCATGATGGCACCTACAGATGTTACCAAAGAGAGTCTACAAGTTCCCTTGATGTCACACCCTAGCCATTCCCTCTTAGTCCATCATTTTTCACTCTGGGCATAATGAGCACAAAATTACTTTTAAGTTTCATGATGACAAGAATATCATCATACCTAGAGTAGAACCTCTTATTAATAGAATGGTTGGGTGGATGTGGTGGGTTTGCTATCCAAATAATTAATCACTCGAGACTTGATAGCATAAAATAACACCTCAACCAATGAGTCATATGAGTGTTTTCTTTGTAGATGAGATTACTCATAAAAAGATAAAAAGAGAAAAAGTTAAAACAATAAATTAAAAGGTAAAAAATTGGAAAAGAAAAAGCTAAAAAATTAAAGAAATGGAAAAACATTTATTAAGTTTGTGCTATTAGAATGGAGGATACCCCCCCATAGCTAAATGGTTGAGCATGGCTAGTATTAATAAATGGAAGGTTAGGATCCTTGCATGTTGGAAATATTGGGACCTGGTCATACTTGCCCCATTGGGGTTCACACACTTGATTAAAGTTGACAGAGTGGGGCAAGTTATAAGATGTGGTTAATTTATAAATAGTTGACCCACTATGGTACTTGCGATTGTAAGATATTATGCAAGGATCAACATGTCTCTCCATGTGGCAATATTCATTAGGCCCCATGGTTGTTGGAGTGTTGATTGGTGGCCTAGATAGAGTAATAGTAGGCATTGAGTTTGAGGAGGCAAATGCATCACAATGTTGAACTTGTGCTAAGTTGGAGGATGTAGTGGTTTTAGAACTATGTTGTCTCTTTCTATGGTCTTGTCTAAAGAAAGTATGCTTTCAAAATTCTGAAGGATTCCCACTACTATTGACAATAGCAACACAAGTAATGTTCATGGGTTGATGCTGTGGTGCAAAACCTTCTGGCACAACTAGTGGTAATGTAGAAGGGGATGAATATGAGAATATTGAGGTTGAGGAGAAGTGTAAGGCATGTGAGGTGGTGATCTTGTTGGAGAGGACATGGGTGGAGAGTACTTAGGAGAATGATAAGGATGAGGTGAGGTAGAGGGTGCTAAACCCATTGGAAAAATAGGGTGTTGAACATAATAAGCATTTGGAGTTGGGACATATGAAGGGTATGGTCTAGTTGGTGGTGGCCTTCCCCACGACTAAGGTTTTTGCCACTATGGTTGGACACAGTATTTTTTTATGAGCTATGGATGTAACATTCCTTCCCAATGCTCATGTAAATGTGAAAAGATTGGGCATTGACCTTTGGGATGATTGTACAGGAAAATATTACATTGATACGTATGATTGGCAGTTGATTTTCTATCCTTATTTTCTTCAACCCTTCTTTCTGATTGTATAGTGATGTTCTGTTCTATTTCTTGGTTCATCATGGTTATTCCTCTAATAATGTTGGCATATTCTCCACATCTTTCATGTACCCAGTCTGTCATCATATTGATATTTACCTCAATTTCATCTAGTGATTGTAGAATTGGCAAAGATGATTCCACCTCATTGAAGTGAGTTGATTTCTCCTCTTCATGGTTATGGACCCTTGTTAAGTTGAGATTTTAGTCTTGTTGAGAACTTTAAACATTATCCCATTTAGCTATTTCTCCTTCTTCTTTTGCCACCTGCTTAATAAGCTCTTGGAAGTGATGGGTTTGTAGCTTGTATAGTTGACCTCAGGCGTACATCCCTAGGGTCTCCCTTGTTTCATTATGAAGCCCATCCATGATGTGGTACATTAGCCTTTTGTCAGAGAATCCATGGCTTGGGAAATTGTTTAACAATGCATAATATCTTTCTAAGGCCCTGTCCAAGGGTTCATGTTATGCTTGTTTCCACTATTGGAAGTGTCTCCTCAATGCTGACACTCTCGCATAGGTTTGATATCTTTCATTAAAGAGTTCTACCATTGTCAGCGAACGTCAAATTGATTTTGATTTTAACGACCTATACTATACTTTTTTTTGGCCAACGAGTGTCAGAGGAAAGAGCTTAAGTTTTTACCATCCATTATCAATGTCATTCCATGCACAGGCATCATGGAAGGCTTGTAGATGATGTTGTGGATCTAAATCATAACCTCTTGAAAAATTGGGAAAGTTGTTTAAATCAAGCCTTGGTAGACGACTTTCTCTGCGATGCCTATAGCATATTCGAATAGCCTCTTATATAGGCATTAGGATATTAGTGGCTAGTAGGGGTTCATTGTCACTAAGTAGGTTGTGAGTTTGTGAGTTGAAATGATGTTGTCCCTATTCATGTTGGCGTTCTTGATTTTCTTTGTGAGCTCGATTCTTAGTTCTACGCTAATCCCTTGAAAGATAGTCATTCATGTCACAATCTAACATTGAAGGAGTATAGGAAGAGAAGGAACTATAAAACTTGTTATGACTTTTTTAAGTCTTCCAATCATCCCCAAGTAAGTTCTTGTTAGTTATTGAGAAGGTCCTAGGCGTTTCAAGCCTCCTCGTTCTATGGGATGTCTCATCCTCACTAGAGGTGTCAAAGTTGGATGTCGAGAGTTTTTGAGTATTATTGGGCTGTTCATGAATGTAGGGGACTCATGCATAAGGTTGAGTACTCCAAACATTATCTTTATCATCATATATTTTTTTGGTTCTCCAAGGAATTGCCTCACTAATTGTTACATTGTCATAGCCTTGTGAGAGAGACATGGTTGTAACTTTGTGTGCGATTTAATTGTAATTTTTATTATTATTATTTTTCTGAAAGATATATGATCAAGGCTTTGTTACAATGATATTATATGATTTAACTAATCTAAATAACTAGCATCATCCCCAGAAATAGGGCTAAGTGCTGAGTGCTAAAATCAAGAATACAAGTTGATAGAATTTCGCTAAGTTGGAATGAAACTGTTGTTGGACCGTGCATCTAAGTGTCATATTTATAAGCTTGCACATGTCCATGATATTGGATACGTGACATCATAGCTTGTGCCCCAATATGAAGGATCTGATATCGAAGCTCTGATATTGGATGCCCAATATCGTTGTTGATAAAATTTTAGTTTATCATACCCTCATGATTAACTAAGAACTCATTCTTGAGTTAAAAAAAATGAGGATAGAGTTCCTTATAAAATTGGGAGGTAGATTCACATGACATTGAGCACTATATACATGACTCTCCAATGCCGTATTAGAGTTTACAAAAATGACACTAATCATGACAACCTTGCAGAACAAAAAATAAAATCTAGCGAAGCTAGATGTAGCCTTATGTGGTTCCAGGTGGTAGTAGCTCTTCCATTGGTTGCCTCCATTTATCCTCAGGCTTATGAAATTTGTATCGATTTAGGAGCATCTAAAATTTTTCTTCTTCTGTTCTAGGATCATGAATTGTCCATGTTGATGAACCAATGTTTGATGGAATTAGCCCGTTCCATGGGCATGGTAGATGTAGAAACATCTGGTTTGCATTTTGCATTTACATATGAAGGTGCAAACTACCTCCTCTCCTCTTCAAATGCTCTAACCTTATCTCATAATTCATGGTTTTCTATCAATCTTCTAGCCAGATTTGCTACTACATCTTTCTACCCATGGTATTTGGCCTTTACTACTTCTAGTTCAATGTTTCCCACTTGAAGTTTCTATAGGGCATCTTTACAATCTTCAAAATCTTTCTCATATAGTGCATATGTGATCACTGCTTATTGTTCTAGCTCATTTCTGGGCTTGCTTGTTATTAACATGGCCAAGTTAGCATAACAAAGGTTAGCTAACCCCATGTACTCTTTTAGGTCCTCAATCTGCAGGTTTTTGTTTTTCACTTTTGCTTAGTGGACAAGGGCATAACTATCCAAGATGGGTTACCAGTCAATATTTTATGTTGATTTTTGCCTTTGGGATCTAGATTTCTTTCTTGTTTATCTACTTATACATGCCCACCTAGTCATGGAAGTGTTCCTTGAGCCTCTTATGTTTTTTTGCCTTGTTTTACCACACATTAATTTTAATGGCTAATTTTTGTTGAATGAAACATACCTCCTCCATAGAAAGGATTCTATTTTCTCTTATGAGGCAGATCATATCATGATTGAGCCTCACCAGTTGTTCTCTTAACTAGTGGATGCTCTCCAAAATGTTTTTCTACTTTTCTATAGTGGTTAACCTCATGTTATCAGTAGCAAGTTGTTTTTTTCCTCTTGTATCGTAGTAAGTGCCTTCACATGCGCATATGCTTGTGCTTCCACTATGGAGGCATTCCCTACCGCTTTCTTCCTCTTAGTTGCCAACTATTTATTCTACTTAATCATGATGTGATTTGCTTTGTTCTAAATTATTTGATCTGGTCAGGCACAATGAATTACATTGGATCTCTTCATTCAGCTCTTAGGGTTGCAAGCTCTTCTTGTAGTTTTAGAATTTTTTCCTTTACATGCTCCACCTTGGTCTCTACCATGACTAGTTTTCCTTTGGTAGTGATGAGCTCAAACTATACTATAATGACATCATTAGGAATGTCAAATAGTATTGTCATGACTTTTCTAATCTATAGTTGTCTATCGAGCACATCCTCATGATTAGCAGGAGTCATTAAGGTTATGGCTAACATTTGAGCATTTTTGGCTCTAGTTAGATCCACCAGTGTTACAACAAGTATATTGAAGGATTTCTTGATGTGATTGGTGATAATCTCTTCTACTCCATTACATCTTGGTGCTACATTACCACTGTTGTGGCTCCTTCTATGGTCTCTAGCACTACTTGGAATGATGCAGCATTCCTAGAGATCTATTGTGACCCTTATACGTCTCCTTCTAACTGTAATGAAATATGTCCACTTGTTGGATTAGTTAAAACTATGGACTAGATGGCATTGTTGATAACTCTTAAAGATTAGCCTCCTCCCTTGTTCCCCAACTGATTGTTTCTAGAATCTACTATAGATGGCTCATCAATGGTCTATAATCTTGCGATGAAAATGGTGGAAATTGTTGTTCTTGTTGCTGCTACTGTGGCTATTGGCCACTAGGCCCTACTTGCTACTATTGTTATTGTTGCTCTTGTTCTTATTCTTACTCTTGCTTCTTACCATGGTCTTTTCTTGGTGGTGCTAGTTTGAGCAACTTAGTGAATGAAGCATTTTGGACTCTCTTAGGAACATCATTAGTGTATTTCAAGGTTTTCGCTCACTTGCACAACTTCTTGATAAGGCAAGGAAATGGAAGTGTTGATTTTTGCCTTTGGATTTCCATAAAATAGAGTTGTGCAAGGTTGGCATTCTACTTGCCCATAAGGATCACACTTCCTCTAGGTGCATAAGTAGATAATCTATTGAGTCCTTTGGTTGGGAACAAGTGATAGGTGCTAATTTTGAAGTAAATTCTTTCCTCTAGAGTTAATTTATTATAGCCTTTATCTTCTCTACCATGAGCTTGTTTCAGCCATAGCTTTCTAGTTTCAAGATCAGATCAGGTGGACAAATGTGCTAACCTTGCTCCTTCATTGGGTATATTAAAAGCTTCTACAATTACCTTGATCAAGAATGAAACTAAGACTCCTCCAATGTTGATAGTAGTTTCATATTCTTTGTTGTGCAAAAATTGATAAGTATCTTTAAGGTATCATTCACCATTCTATGACAATATCAGCCATAGCAGTGATGCTTGGAGTTGCATCCTTACCGCTTTAGGAACAAATTCCATGAATGGGCCAAAGTTCATCTCCACAGTGACTATGGGTAGGATGGATATTTCTTGGATGACTTGAAAGCAATCTTGGGATAACATGAGGTGTTGTCTTGGCACTTTTGGTTCTTCTACCTCTTCTTTGGCTAATTGCCTTGTAGCAGAAGTGTCTTGATGAATGCTGAATGATTGGGCTTCCTACTCATGTTTTGGTTCTTGTCCTTCAGTTTGGCCTCTACCCTAGCCTTTTGGTTGTTTGCTTGGTCCTCGTGAGGGTCCTCCTTGTGCTCCTCTCTGGAGGACTATTTACAATCCTTAAGAATTAAAAATTACTAAGGCATTCACATTTATTCTTAATAGTTTCATATCTTACTCATACTCTTAGTTTCATTAATTTCTTAGTTTATGATTGCAAAGTTAGAAACTTTTTTCAAAAAGTAACCCATTGGTATTAATCCTTTTATAACCTTTCATAATTTTCTAATTTGTTCTTGTGTATGACTCATGATGATGGTTATGATTCCTTAAGAACATTATTTGAGTGTTTTAACATTAATATATGGGATAATTACTTAAAAATTTTAGTTTTTATTTCATACTTACTCTTTTTTTTTGAGAGAATGTTCGGGTTTGTATTACTGAAAGTTATGGTACACGAGTGAACAATTACAATGGGGAGGACATCAGGGATGGCCCACTTCGAGGGGGACCTCAGAAAAACACAAAATTCAAAGCTCAGAGGACCCGAGCGTGGCCACCGAACCTCAAAACCTCAAAGCCTCAAAACCTCAAAGACCTCGGGGTCGAACAATGAGAGCAAGAGGAGGAGGGGGGGGGGGGGGCGGCCCGGGGGGGGGGGGGGGGGCGGCCCGGGGGGGGGGGGGGGGGGGACACCCCCACAGGGGGGGGGGGGGGCGGCGCACCCTGGGGGGAGGGGGCGCACCCCCAACAAGGGGGGGGGGGCAGCGGCCAGGGGGGGCGGCCGCTAGGGGCGAGTCGGCAGATGGCGATAGGCACACCAAGGCCGTTCCAGCTCATGAAGTAAGTCCAGTGTGGTGCGATGCTCCTCAATGTCTATGAAGTTCGCAGCTTGTTAAATGCCCTGCATAGTAGCCTCTCTCCTGCTCCAGTCAGCCGATGAGTCCCCCGCATCAGGGTGGAATCTTGTGGACGTGCGTCTGATGTGTCGTCTAAGCTCCCCCCAGGAGCTCTCACAGCTAATGCCCAAAATGCTATAAGGGCAATGCCCCCCCCTGAGCCACTGATGGGCACTGTGTTCATGTGCCCGGTCCAATTGTTGTTTTCGTTGCTCTTCTTCCTCCTTCAAGCGCTCCTGCTCCTCCCGGGCCACCGCCTCTTGGGCCTGACGAGCTGCCTCTTCCTAGCGGTGCTCCTTCCTGATTCAGTCTCAGAGCTCATCAATGAGTTGGGCCCGTGAGGTCTCCATCATGAGCGTGTGCTGTCGGCTCAGCTGTTGAGCTTGTTCACGAAGCTGGGCTTCGTGGTCGGCGCGCCACTGAGCCAGGGTCTCGGTCCACTTTGCCTCCGAAATCTGTCGCTCAGCCTCTCGAGCAGTAGCAACCGCAGGATAAGTTGCTGGGGGGGGTTGCAGCCTGCGTAAAGACCATGCAATTTTGTGCTTTCCAGGCGTTCCATAATAGCAGTGCCGACCAGGAGTCACC
>MNCI01013643.1:101028-112825 GCA_015680685.1 Gnetum montanum
CCTTTATGGCCCATGGTGACCCAGTTTCCCTCTTCGAAAAGCTGGTTGGCCGGGTTATTCGATCGGGGCCTGCGAAACTGACAATCTGCCTCACGATCTCCCGGTTTACCACAGCACCCGCATCCGTCTGGCTGGTCTAGTCGGGGGGCCATGCCATGCATCGTAGGATCCCTAGTGTCCATGTTTTCATAGGTAATTTGGAGGGATTCCTTCCCCCCTGGGAGTTCCAAGATGACCTCCCGGACGAGGTCGATCGCCGCCAGGGTTCACCAGACACAGAAGCGGGCAAAGCCCATCCGTTCCAGCGACTGCGTGACCCTGTCGAAGGCGATGAACTCGCCGAAGTGCCCCGCCACCTCCTGCAAGAACTCAAGACTCTATAAGTACCACGAGATGTCGGCCACCCGGATCCAGACTGGGGCATGGGTAAACAAATCGGGTTCTCTGTGGGCACCGGGGTGCCAGGGGGTCAATGCGAGACCACGGGCCCCATAGAACCAAGGCTCACCGAGAAGAACAAAGTTGCGGGCCTGCAAGAAGGGGAGGACAAAGAGGAGTAGATCCTCCGAGAGGCTCTAGATAGTAACGTCCTCGATTTTCCACTGCTCCTTGACCCAGCGGCATATCAGGTCAAGCCGAGGATGGCTCCTCTGGGAGATGAAGTGGCCGATGAGGCTCCGTTCCATGGTACGAATGCCTTCGGTAGGGGGGTGGTTGATGCAAAGGCGCAGGGTGTTGTTGGAACAAGAATGAGCCGCAATGGTTCCTCCAGTTGCTGCTGCCGCCATGGCATCCGTCGCCAGGGTCACGGTCGTGATGGGCACTGTCCCAGTGGTCACTATCACCGTAGTCGTTGCCGTGGTAGCTGCAGCCGCCGAGGTTGCCGCTGCTGTGGTTACTGCTGCTGTGGTAGCTGCCGCGGTTGCTACAGCGGTTGCTGCAGCCGCCGTGGTTGCCGCTACCATGGTTGCTGCAGTCGCCGTGGTTGCCGCCGCCGTGGTTGCCGTGTGGTTTTTGTTCTTTTCGCCTCAGATCTTTGATTTACATGTTGGTTTGCATTTTGTGGTTTGCCTCGGATCTTTTCATACTTACTCTTAAAGTACCTTCTAGATGTTAGATTTTTTTGAAAAATTGGCTTAGATTTTCCTCAATAGCACCCCCATGACTAAGTTGAGCACTTTGTGATCAAATGGATTTAAAAAGCATAAAAAATTGGAGTAATAACGGTCAATTTATGGCTTGGGAAAGCCAGGAGGTTAGAGCTTAGATCAGAGAAGAAAATTTGAAAAAGCTCTCTTGGCTTAAATAGAAAATTATGAAATTTTTTCCAAACATTCACCAATATATAAAGGTTTTATGGGACCTAACATCAAGGATTCGATATCGGTGTAGGCCTGATATCGAAGCCTTAGAAATTTCATTTTTTGTGAATGGTTGATAGGAAAAATTGATTCTTTTAGACATTTCAAAGGTTTTAGGGTTGCTTAGAGGGTTTGGATAATGGAAATATGCATATTTGTGTTAAAAAATTATCATTGGAAGTTCATAAAGAAGGAGTCTCAGGCTATGAAAGTTCATCAGATAGGTAAGAGGGGTAATGAATTCATGTTTTTAAAATGGATAGTGTAAATGATATGGAAAGTGTTTATTGATGTTTGGAAGGTTTAAGATGATGTGGAATTGCTTGGTAGATATAAGATACAATAGTTATAGAAGTGGATCCCCCCCAAAGTAGGCTCTAGCTCTTAATGCCCTTGTATAACCACACCTAGAAGTGTCCTTAGGCACTTAAGAAGTTGAATGTAATGCATACTTATTTTAGCAAAACACACATGTTAGTACCACCAAATTGGAAAAATAACACTATGTTACACAAAACCACAAGTTATGAATATTCAAACAATGAGATGAGATGGACATAGAAAGGATTGCAGAAATCAGGATGTGAGGTGTCTTACCATAAGCATAATAAATTGTTGTGTTTTATTAGTGATTAAAGTAATCACTAGAATTTTTGTGCAAGATTCAAACTAAGTTCAAACCACATTCCAGTGACATCACATTATTTCATCTCTTGGAATTATAATCATAAGACTATCAATGTTGCAAGGAGTATTTTCACTTGACGTATTGTCCAAGGAAGGATTTTTATTCATTACAGTTTATTTTTATTTTTTAGATTTTTGAGAAGCTGCTTACCTTCAAGCATGGGTAACATGTCTTTCTAGTGGAACCCCCTGAAATTTATTTTGTGCTCTTTTATTTTTATTTGTGTCAACCTATTTGAGGTAGCACTTATTTCACTCTTCAATTTTTTGTTAAATCTACAAGAATATAATACAACCTTAGAAACATGATAGAACTTACAATAGTAATTAAAAATAATCCAGAAATCCTCTTAATGTCACACCCTTTTCAATCTCACTTGGTTCTTTGCTTTTCTGTCCAGGCATAATGATCACAAGTTTATTCTTAGTTGTATAATGAAAAAGAATATCATTATAGCCATGGTAAGAACTTATTATTAATGGAATGGATGGATAGATGATGTGGGCTCACTATTCAAATAATCAGTCCCTTATGACTTGATAACATAGAGAAATATTCACCTTACTAGACTACATCTTGCCTTTATTCAATGTGTCTTATTAGTATTCAAAATTATTTACAAAGGGTTTGCAACAAAGTACAAAAGAGTTGAAAAAGATGGTAAAAATTGTGAAAAGTTTAAAGAATGAAAAAAATATTAAAGAATTGAAAGAGATATCAAAGAATGTTAGAAATTTAAGAAATGAAAAGTATCAAAGAATAAGAAAATATTAAAGAATGTGAAAAATGAAAGAAAATGAAAAAGTTAGTAAGGTACCTATAGGTTTAGATGGACATCCCCATGACTATTATGAAGATTAGGTAAATGGAAGATAGAATAGGTGGAAGGCTAGTGGATATGTTGGGTATACTCCTTTGAATGTTCATAATATGATTTGACTTATTGAATATTAACAAGGATAAGCTTATGTGGGATGGATGGGTGGTGGATATGTAAGGCACTAGATGGATAAGTGACATGCACAATGTATGGTCCCTTCCAAAGTGTCTGAAATTTATCTTTATGGGGTAAATGGCTTGCATTATAATAAAGGACCTTATTACCCAGTTGTATGGTTACATTCCTTATTTGTGAATCATGCCTAAGTTTGGAATACTATTTATGGACTTCACTACCCATGAGTGCTATTAGCTGATTCTCATCTAAAACATTCAAGTTCGTTAGATGTTCTTTTTGGCGTAAACTTAAATTAGGGTCAAATTGATTGGTAGTAGCTAAGGTGTGAAGCTCTACCTAGATTAGAAGCATTGGCAACTTGCCATAGACTAACTCATATGGGATGCACTTGATAGGTAGTTTCCAAGATGTCCGATAGGCTCATAGAGCATCATTTAACTTTATATTCCAATATCATCTAAATCTACTAACCATCCTAGTGAGTATTCTAGCAATTTCATGGTTAGTAACTTCAGCTTGACCATTTGCTTGGAGATGATATGGTGTTGTTAGTTTATGGGTAACCCCAAGTTGTTGCATGAGTTTCTTAAAGGTATCACTAGTGATGTGGGTTCCATTATCTGATATTAGCATTCTAGATATTTCAAATTGGTTTACCAAATGTTGTTGAAAAAACTTGGCAGCTGTTTTTGCTATGTAGTCTTTCACTATTGCTGCCTCTACCCACTTTGTGCAATAATCCATAGTCATAATAATGTATGCTTTTTCATTTAACATTGGTTGAATGGAACCCATAAAATCAATTCCCCAAATATCAAAAGGCTCCAATGACATTATCCAGTGTTGTGGGCCTTCATATTTGGCCATAATTATTCCATCCCTTTGGTAGCATTCGTAAGATTGTGTGAACGTGTGGTCATCTCTGAATAGAGTAGGTGAAAAGTAGCTTGCCATCTATAGTTTAAGTGTCGGCATAGTGGCCACCACATGGGCCTTCATGTACATCTTATAAAGCTCTCTTTTGTTCATAATCTAGCACACACCATCTAACAAGCCCATCTACACAAATCTTGTATAGGTTGCCATTGATTTCCATGTACTATTTGGCTCTATGAAGGAATTGTGCTTATTTGTTTCTACTCTAGTCAATAGGAAGCTCTTGTGTTGTGAGATAAGTTAGGTACTCTATGGTCCATGACTTCCCTATTGAATCTATAGCCTTTACTATTTTAGTAAATAGATGCTCATCGGGAAATTGATCTGATAAAGGTTTCACTCAATTTTCTAAATCCCATTTTAACCTTGATATATGATCAACCACTACATTTTCTATTTCTTTCTCATTAATAATTGTTATGTCAAATGCTTGGAGAATTACAAGCCACCTTATCACTCTGGGACTAATTGTTGGCTTATTCATTTGAAATTAGATAGCACTATGGTCACCATGGATGTAGACTTTTTCTTAGCTGTTTCAACATATCTATTTCTACAACACAAGTACTAATGATTTGTTCTTCTAGTTCCATGTACTTGTCAGATTGAGTTTCTTCACTTGTAATTAGCCATTAGGTGCCCTCTTATTGGGTGGTTGCTACATATAGATAATTTTCCACATATCTTTTTTCTACACATTAATTGTATGTCTTAGTCTCCTCTCATTTGATTACCAAAATTATTTGCATGTAATTGCACCTATTATCATTATATGTGATACATGGAACTCTTCATCTTTATATGATTTCAGCTTCATCTTCCTTGGAAATTTCCAAGGATAGATCATGGATTCCAAGCTTAGCATCCATGGTGCTAAGCTAAGCTCTTCCCATGATAATTTGAAATTCTTCCTTGTTTTCCCCCATGTGAATAACTAGAAAGTCAATAGGATAAGACTAACCACTAATGGTGGTAATCACATCATCCACTTGTCCAAGTGGAACTATGATTGATTGGTTTGCAAGCTCTATATGAGTGTTACTTTTCTATACTGGTGGTAGATTCTAGGCTTGATACATGTCTTGAGATATTAGATATACTCTAAACCTAGAATCCAATACAGCCTTGCATAGTTTATGTCTTATTATTTGGAGATAAATTAAGGGACTTCTTAGATTAGTTCTCTTTTTTGGAAGAGCCCTTACCTTAATCCAATGAGTTATTATGTGTGTGAGCATGACAATTATGACATTTGAACTTGATGAAGTCAGAAGCTTACTGCATTGAGAAGGACTTGATGTAGATGAAATGAAATTAGACATGTTTCCTATCTATTGAGTTTTTTTGGACTTGTTTTGAAGAATAATAGTTTCCTAGTTTGAGACCTAAATAATCATTCCCTCATGCATATTAAATATCTTTGTAGCACTTTTCTACTAGGGTTGTGATGGAAATTCTCACTACATAATAGGAGGTGGCACTGGTGGTAGAAGATTTAAGTATTGGTTAGAAGGACTAGCTATTGGTGGATGCACATATGAGTTGGGATTAGTCCTTGGTGATACTGATCTATGGTATTCTGTTGAATATTATTATGGGGTATAAACAACTATGTTCATTGGTGAGATTGGACATTGGAAATAGTATTCATAAGAATCATATTATCGATATGGATATTGTTGCCTTAGTGGTGGCATGGTCAATGTTTGTGGTTGTTGCCACTCCTATTGGTATTGCTCCTATGGTTGAGGGTAGGCTCCACTTGGGTAATGGATTGGCTAAAAAGGTTGCTTGATGTTACCTTGAGGATAACGAAGTCTTCTGGGTCCTTTCTTTTTGATGAAGCTTGAATTGAGTGCATATACTCTAGACTCTTGCAAGTGGACCATAACAGGACAACATCCCTTAGTATGCTCATATTGACATACCTTGCATCCTTCATCTTTCTCTAAACTAGAGTTAGTGTACCCTTCAATGGCAGGAACTTTTTCTTTATGCTTGTAACTGTTTCATCCATAATATTTCTTCTTCTTCTTTTTCTTGCCCATGTTTAGTGCTTGTTCAATTTTTTCCTCCATGATCTTTAAGGTTGTAGTGAATTTTTCATCCACAGAATCCTACAGCCTCTCTACCTTAGCTGCTATATCATGAACTAATTTTTGAATAGGTAGAGTCTTTTGCTAAATGGCCTAGTCCAAGATTTTCTCCTCTTGTGTTTCACAGAATTGGGAATCCATCTTTTAGATTGATGGATTTCAGTTGTACTCTTCAACTAATTCTCTCTTATTGAGCTCACCTTCCTTTTTTTCTACTTGATCGATTAGTCTTTGAATGTGATGGGTGGTAATTTTTGAGAACCTTCCTTGGATGTAAACCCAAAGGGTCTCTCTAGTTTTCCTTCACAACCCATATACAATGTATCTAAGTTGTTTCTTTGATGAAAATCCATGGCACGTGCACCTATGTAGTAATGAATAATATATATCCATTGCCACATTAATGGTCTCATGAGTCCCTTGCTTCCATCCTTGGATTTGTTTTGTTAAATTTGATACCCGTGAATAGTTTTGATACTTGTCATTAAAGATTTTGAGCATGGTACTCTAGCTTTTGATGGATTTAGGTTCTAGTGAGCTATACTAGCTCTTTGCTTCCTTCACAAGTATTCTTAGAAATAACTTCAACTTTTGCTAATCACTCTTAATGTTTGGAGAGCATAGGCATCATGAAAAGCTTGAAGGTGATGTTGTGGATCAACATTGTAGCCACTATCAAATCTTGAATATTATTCATGTTTAGCCATTTGATTCGGCTATCCCTCATGTGCCTAGTTGGTGTGTAGACAACTTTCTAGATATTTATCATGCTTTGGGATGCCATAAGGGACTCATCATCATGATCAGGTTTGTATGATCTATTGTAGTGGTGATCGCTTTTGTGCTCATATCTCTCTTGTTCCTCTCTTTTGTCCCTTTGTCTTCTTTATTCATGTTCCTTATCTTTTTTGTCAAAGTGTCATGAATATTGGTCATGATGATCATGAGTCATTTTTTCTCGATCATAGTTCCAATACTTGTGTTGTCTCCTGACAGAGTCCTCCTATGATCGTGATGAGGTAGATGAGGTAGTAGGATAATGATGTTGGCTTGTTTTGCTTTCATGACTCTTGTATGATTCTTTGTAGGATTTGAGATGAACCCTTAGCCTTGAGTCCCATTTATATCTTGAGTCAATAGCCTTCCCCTTAGGTATCTTTGCTAATGTGGAATGAATTTGGACTTTGATAGGTTCCTCAAGTCTGATGATAGGTGTTTCTGAAGGCTCTTTAGGGTTCTAGTGGAGGTGTTCTAAAATTAATGCATTAGCATCAAGCCTTTCAAGACCTCCGACGACCGTTGCTCAGTCTCCCTGGCAGCAGCAACCTCCCGCCGAAGCTGTGCCTCCCAGTGCGGGGGGGCGCTGGGGGGGGGGGCGAGNAGGATTGCGGTGGGAGCGGCGTCCCCATGAGAGAGCAGCCAGCCGCCGGGGAGTAGAGGAAGGGGAAGCAGGACGAGAAACATGGGGAGGGGCAACGCGACGCCCCCTAGCGGGGGCAGAGGATGGGCCAGGCTCCCCCAACTCCCCCGCCCCCCTCCACAGGGCCAAGATAAGCCCCGACCGGCGACCCCGCCGCTGGAGACGGAGGGCCTCAAGGAAGAAGCACGGCAGGTTAACCCGGGTGCCCTCCTGCAAGCACCGCAGGAAGGTGAAATGCAGCCCCTGGAGCTTGGACACGTTTCACGACTGCACAAAGAAGCGCTCAACTAAGATGGTCGCATGAGCCCATAGACGGGGGAGGGAAGTCCGAGGGACTTGACGGGTCTGCGTTCTCGGGGAAAGGCCCTGGAAAAAGACCACCGAGTTATGGAGGCCACGGGAGGTTGGCAAGATGATCTCCCCAGTGGGCAGGATCCCCAGGTAGTTGGCCAAAGCAGCCTCTGTCAGGCGAATAACTCGGCCACGGAAGAAGGTTTGGTCACCGCGCCAGTTGGTGAAGAAGGAAATGTCAGACAGGTCAGGGTCCCCGACCAACCGCGGCAGCAGCGCGTCCCATCCATAATGGCAAACCATCCTCCACAGCTCCTCATCTGTCTGGAATTCCGCGCAGCCAGGCTCGTACGTCGGCGTCTGCCCCATCGCGGCCACCGTCTCATACCAAGCGCGGCGCGTCTGCTGGATAAGCTGCTGGGGGGAGGGGCTAGCCACCTAAGAGAACACGGTGCGGTTCCGCGCCTTCCAGGCGAGCCAAAGTAGCAGCGCCGCCCAAGAGTCACCATCAAATCGCCGTGGAGGAGGTCTTCTGCATGCGCGCCAAGTGGCGCGCATGCAGGGGCAGTCATAAAGGAAGTGGTTTAGAGTCTCCGGGGCAAGGCCACAACGCGGACACGTGGGGTCCTGCAAAATACTGCGCTGTTGTAGGAACACACGAACGGGAAGCGTGGCGGATTTGATCAGCCAAAGAAAGATTTTCACTTTTTCGGGGAGCCGCCCGCGCCAAACCGCCATCCAACCGTCTTCAAGCGGGTATTTATGGGCCAAAAGGGCACGTGGCTCGAGGTGGAGCCAGCTCTTGTCCCGCATCCACCGCACGTGCTGGCAGAGAGTCGCCCAAGGCCTCGAGACATGCGACCCAGAGAGCCAAGGCGTGTACTTCCGGTGAACGATACGGCCCCACTGACTACACTCCCCCCAAGCCCGAGTGAGCCGACAGACCAGCCGCTGCTGCCCCATCGCACACTCGTCCTCGAACATCGTGACCCCCAACCCCCCCGTCGTACGAGGATGGGCCGCACAGTGCCAATTGACAAGGTGGATTTTGCTCCCCCCTTTGCCCCCCTCCACAAGAAACCACGAATCCGGGTGTTGATCTGATGAATGATGGCCGCGGGGGGCACGGTGACCGCCGCCACAAAGCGCGTGGTGGCCGCAAGGATCCCAGTGGCCACGAGGAGGCGGCCTTTGCGCGTGAGGAAACGGTTGGCCCAATGATTGATGCGGTGTTCAAGCTTGGCCAGGAGGGGGGTCCAAGAATTGGTCTGCCCCCATTGGAATAGCGGGATGCCCAGGTAAGTGTCGGTGTGCTTCCCCGGTTGCACATCTAGAGTTTGGGTCACCCGGAGCTGCACCTGCGGGTCCACATTAATGAAGTGTGCCGCCGACTTGGTGCGGTTGATTTCCAGGCCTAACTCGGCGGCCAATCGGGACAGAGTCAGGTTGATACACTGGGCCTGCGGGACTGCCGCCCGGCAAAGAAGCATGGTGTCGTCTGCGTAGTGCTCAACGCGGTAAGCCACCCCCGCAATGTCAAGGCCCTCCACCCCCGAGGCGCGACAATAAGACTGCATGAGGTCCATGGAGATGATGAAAAGAAAAGGAGACAAGGGGTCACCCTGCCGAAGGCCTCGACCAGGGGAGGAGAACCCCCAGAGCCGCCCCCCCACGTCAAAGGAGAACCCGGCGGAGGACTGGAGATGCACACATAGCCGGATAAAGCTAGGGTCGAAACCTTTCCTATGCATGATACCACGAAGCGCCGCCCAACTAAGCGTGTCATATTCCTTTGCGATATCCAGCTTGAGACAAAGTCCCAGAAACCCCGTGGTGCGGAGGGAGTGAATGACCTCCTGCATAAGAAGAACCTGGTCCTGGAGGATCCTACCCTGGACGAAACCTGCCTGATTGTGGCCAACCAACCTAGGCAGGAGGGGGCCAAGGCGGTTAACCAGGAGTTTGGAGAAGATGCGGATGAGGACATTGCACACACCAATAGGGCGAAAGTGCTCTGGGCGGTGTGCATTCAGCTGCTTGGGGATGCAGATGATGCGGGAGCAATCGAGCTCGCGCTGCACCTGCCGTCTAGCCAGCATGACGTTAAAAGCATCCAGGAGATTGGGGCCCACAATGTCCAAATAAGCTTTGAAGAACTTCAGGGACCAACCGTCCGGGCTCGGCGCTTTACCGCCGGGCATGTTGTTGATGGTGGTGGTCAATTCGGTCATGGAGAAGGGAGCCAGAAGGCGCAGATTGTTTGCGGCCGTGAGCACCCTCGCCACAGGGACCGAGATGGGCCGGGTGGCACGCTTGGCCCAAATGCGCCCCCAGTAACCACAGAGCTCAGCCGCGATCCCCCGCGGATCAGTAACCACCACCCCAGCCTGGGAACGGAGGCTGCGAATGCGGGTATCACCCCAGGTCTTGGCAATAGCGAAGAAGAACTTTGTATGCCGGTCCCCCTCGCGGAGCCACCTAACCCGAGACCGCTGCTGCCAATAGAGCTCCTCCTCGCTGTCGAGACTCTGGAGTTGGCGAAGGAGGCGCATCTCTTCCGTGTGCAGGTCCTCCCCATTCTCTTGCCGTGCCTGGATGCGTCTGAGCTGCGCCCGAACCAGCTTGTGGCTCGCTCGAAACGAAAAATTCTCCCCCACCGGGAGAGCCCGGATGGCCCACTTGAGCCAATGAAGGGCCTCTTTGAGGAAGGTCCGGGGGTCCACCCGAGCCAGACGGTAGTCGGCCCAGACATCTTCCACCAGCGGGCGAAGCCACGACTTGGCCAACCACGAAGGTTCGAACCGAAAGGGGCAATGGGGATTCAAAGCACACCCCTTGGACCAACCAATATATCCTTGCGATCACTTACATCCTAAAAAATTTGCAACGACGGCGGCAGCAATAGCAACGACGGCGGCAGCAACAGTAACGATGGCGGCAGCAACAGCAACAACGGTGGTAGCAACAGCAACGACGGCGGCAGCAACAGCAACGACGGTGGCAGCAACAGCAACGACGGCGGCAGCAACAGCAACGACGGCGGCGGCAACAGCAACAGCACCAACAGCAATGGCAACGACGGCCGCGATGGCCACGGCAGCGACGGTTGAGCCTACGGCGGCCGCGACGCAGGCGGCTGCGACGGGTGGCACCGGGACCCCCACGGCTTCGGATGTGGGGTCTCTGGGGTCAGGTGCTGGTGCGGCCGCGGTCTCCCCGGCACCCACTGCTCCGCACGGGGCCATCGAGGCCCACTCCCATTCCAACCACACCTTGCGTCTTCACATCCACACCCCCCCCACAGACGGTGTGCGCACCATGGAACGGAGCCTCATCGGTAGGTTCATTTCCAGGGGGATCTGCCCCCGTTTAGACCTGATTCGGTGCTGGGTCAGGGAGCAGTGGAAACTGGAGGGCGTGACCGTCCGGAGCCTCTCGGAGGACCTGCTTCTCTTCGTCCTCCCCTCCCTGCAGGCCCGCGACTCCGTCCTTCTCGGCGGACCTTGGTTCTACGGTGTCCAGGGTCTTGCACTGACCCCCTGGCGCCCGGGGCGCACAGAGGGCCCGATTTGTTCACCCGCACCCCCGTTTGGATCCGGGTGGCCGGTATCCCGTCGAAGTTATGGGGCCTTGAGTTTCTGCGGGAGGTGGCGGGACATTTCGGCAAGTTCATCGCCTTTGACCGGGTCACACGGTCGCTGGACAGGTTGGGATATGCCCGCTTCTATGTTTGGCGCAGCCTAGCCGCGAACGACCTGGTCCGGGAGGTCGTTTTGGAGCTTCCGGGGGGCGAGGAATCCCTCCAAGTTACCTATGAAAACCTGGACGCTGGGGACCTTTTCGTGCGTGGCCCGCCTCCCCGCACGGCCAAGTCGGGGGGTGCGGGTGTTGTGGTAAGCCGGGCCACCTTGCGGCAGACTGTCGCTTTCACAAGGCCCGCTCGACTAATCCGGCCCGCCAGCTCTTCGAGGAGGGCAACTCGGTCACCATGGCCCGTAAGGGGCATCTGCGGCCCCCGCCCTACCACTCACCTCCCCCCGCCCCCGC